>JAWQEG010001796.1:0-373913 GCA_033782935.1 Petrolisthes cinctipes
TCAATACTGACTTCTGCCCCTGATGATGTCTCCTATTTGGCACTAAGGAAACTTGATATTGGAGAGAAATTGACCATCTTTCACTTGGGGCTGTACGACCCATTCATGTGTGTCCAAGTGTACAACGCATCATTCTCCTTCTTCTCCCTCCCCCCAACAGGGTCCTATGCACACATGTTCTTCCCTGCCAGGGTTCCTCATGATGGTTGGGTTACAGTGTAGATAGTGGTGAGGCTGTGGGTGTATGAGGAAGGTCCCCAGTTCACTCTCCCCACAACAAGACACATCAACAACAACAACATCACCACAACAATCAACACTCACACTACCGTACCTCTGCTTCACCTCCTGCTCCTCATACCAGGGTCAGACGTCAGGTGAGAGACGACTATGCTTTAATTTAGGGTGCTGTGGGAGTAGGGGGACAGGCTGTGGGGGGGGGGAGGGGGGGGTGTAGGGGGGTGCGGGAAGTAGGGGACAGGCTTGGGGGTGTGCGGGAGTAGGGGAACAGGCTGGGGGGGGGGGTTAGGGGGGTGCGGGAGTAGGGGAACAGGCTTGGGGGGTCTTGGGGGGTGCGGCGAGTAGGGGAACAGGCTTGGGGGGGGTCTTGGGTGGGGTGCTGGGGAGTAGGGGAACAGGCTTTGGGGGGTGGGGGGCGGTGCGGGAGTTAGGGGACAGGCTTGGGGGGGTCTTGGGGGGTGCGGGAGTAGGGGAAGAGGGCTTGGGGGGGGTTAAGGGTGTGTGGGAGTAGGGGACAAGGCTTGGGGGGGGTGCAGGAATAGGGGGGACAAGGCTTGGGGGGGGGGGGTGTAGAAAGCCTGTCCCCTATTCCCACACACCCCTAACCCCCCCCTCCCCAAGCCTGTTCCCCTACTCCCGCACCCCCTTAACCCCCCCAAAGCCTGTCCCCTACTCCCGCACTCCCCTAACCCCCCCCCCCCCAAGCCTGTCCCCCTATTCCCGCACCCCTTAAGGAACCTGTATTATAGTAAAAAAATTGGAGGTAAAAAAAATGTGTCCTTCAATTATTGCCATGAAACACTACCTACCAATATGGAAGGAGCTTGTTTCGTGGCATAGTCAGGAGGAAACAGCTGAAGTCTCTAATTCTCATACACGATCACAGGGACCTTAATTAATACAGGCTCAGTAAATCACTTAGGGCCTTAGGCAAGAAGAACATTCGTGGTGTTGACGAGTGTATGGTTCCCGGTAATACATAAATACAGAGTCATCGTACCGGTGCCACGCTATCGTTAAACACCATGAGTGTTCTTGCCTACGGCCCTTAGTCTGTGGTAATGAATAATATCAGAAGCCTGGGGAAATATTTGGTGGTTTTCAATGAGGGATACAAGTAATTTTTTCTTTGTATATCGAGAGGCTACAGTATCCATTTATTTTATTTTTTCTATATTGCGAATGAGGAGGCTTAGTAAGGGTCGTATGCAAGGGACAATGATGGTGTTGTTGACGATGGAGTGGTACCCAATGGCTTGATGGTGTGTCTAAGGAGTCATCGTACAAATACCACACCATCGTCAACACTATGAATATTCTTACATACTTCCCTTAAGGATTTCTTCAACTGTCCCTCTTTTCTTTCTATTTCCTTCCTGCTTGCGGTCTCACCTCTCTATTATCACCTTTTTCTGGCGCTATAATATTGACCTCATTGTTGCGGCGCCTAATATCAATCAATCAATCTTCCCTTAAGGATATGATGGCCACCTAATGCCTTTAGCCTCTGAAATGAACCAAAGAGTGGGACAGATCCGTAACATGTCCAATTCCACTCCTCGAGATGACTTGACACATTGTAATCTTTTGACTGTGGGTGTACAGTTTTCCAGCAAAAAATCCTATTTTGCCTATTTTTAAACATTTAGAAAATATAAGACAAGAAAATATAATTTATTGAGCTGTCACAAATTAAAAATAATAATCGATTTCCATAGTTAAGGAGGTAGTAGACTAAGTAGAGTGTTGGTGAATCAGGAGCAAATGATATCTCCCAAACTATTCCAACCAACAGGCCACCAGTATATTTGTTCCTCTGATCCGGTTTCCTGGCATACTTTGAAGGTATCAAGGCGCTTGAATGTACCCAAAGTGTAAAGAGGTGTTATTAAATTATTGCCCCCGCTTGCTCAGCTATACTAAAAGAGGTACATAAATGATATTCATGTTTATTTGCGAATTTCTACGTAAAATATTCAGTAAGCTGTGTTTCCTCTATGCGCCTCACCAACAGTTTGAATTCGGCTTGAGTAGGACCGTAGAAGCGACTTGAAGAGTGTGATGTCGTCCCTCATGTTCTGAAGCACTTCGTTGACTTTCTCCTCCAAAACGGCACGAGAAAAAAGGCGATGAATGGAATCCTGCAGTATCAGAGCTTCAACCTCGATCCTTCATGAACGGACCCACGTGTTCACAAACATTGATGTCCGGTGAAATGCCGGGTCATTCATCGTTTCCGAAAAGTCGATCTCGTTGTCTTTGAATTGGCGTTGAATTGCAAGGGCCTTCATTCAGGGCTCTTTGTCATAAAGAGATGTAGCCTCTTGCACATCCAGAACACAGGTAGGGTCTTTCATGAGAGGAATCACAGGCTGAGAGAAAATCACGGATCGAAAATAGGACCCATCCCATGTAGCTAGTTCCACAGTCTCGCCCCCAGATAAGAGCAGAATATTCACCTGCCACCCTCCTCAAGCACTGCCAGTCTGCCAGTGACTGTTTCCTCGATATTCCCAGTACTGCTACTTGGGTACACCGGTCAATATTCCTTCTGTTTTCCCTGCCAGCGCCAGGACCCATCCAATTGTCCAAGATTTATTTTTTTTTACTTAAAAAACTTCAGTGGCTCACTAACAACTCTTTTAGGCAAATCTATCACACTGGCCAGGACCAGCTATATTATTCTTTTTACATTTCGTTGTTGAATACCTCTCTCCTGCTTTGATTCAACTTTCTAGAGCTACCCTGGGGACATTAGAAAAATGTCAGAATAGAGCACTGAGAATGGATCTTGGCTGTCCCATGTCAATCAGGATTCTGAATATGCAGTGTGAGTTGCATCTTCCTCCTTTAGTCGAGATAATTTATTCTTATGTTATGTACAGTTGCCTACAGGTTCTTCTTTACCCCCTGTTTTGTGTTCTGGCGTAGATGTGCCAGCATAGCAATATTCGAATTACATATATGAATGAGACAATCTCCCCTGCTAAATCATCCTGTACTCTATCAGATGTGATCCGAACGTGTCCAGCGTTGCCACATGTACCCCACAGCCACTACAGTGGGTAAAGAAGAACCTAAGGCAACTGTACTTCACTTTCAAGTGCTCCTCATTTCCCACATCTTTCACCTCACTACTCACAGTCAATCAGGACTTCTCTTAGACCAAACTCCCCCGTCCTTCCCATACTGCCCTCTGGACGTGCTCTTATTAGTTATGTTTCCTCTATGCTCTGTAGCCTTAATTTAGATAAAATGGTTGCAGACGTCCCCCCAGGGCCCTCTCCGTAGATGCTACCCAATGCCTGATTGTGAGCAACATACGTCCAAGTTGGAACTGTCTTCTCTACAGCAGCAGTTGGCTCTAGAAGATGTGGAAACAGTGACGTCCTCCGTCACAGCTTCACACTGCCTCTACACTGATGGCTCATCGTAAGGCAGATGGTCCAGCTGGTGGTGTCGATTTTTCACCCGACTTGGAGTCGCCTCCAGGGGGGCTGGGTTGGCCGTTATCTCCGTGACCACTCCAGTTCCACATTGTGTCAACTTCTTTGTCAACGAGGAGTAAATACTGCCATCATTCCTGACTCCAAGCAGCCCTTCAGTCTCTCTCCCGTGTTTAGCCCACACACTCTGCAGTTGTTCAGCAGATTTTATCGTTTATGGCCTTATTGTGTCATTGTATCTTGACTGTTAAATTTTCTATGGGTGTCATCCCAAGTCGGTTTACATCACAATGCTACAGTTGACAGACTCGAGAAGGAATCCTGCCGTCTGCCTCCTTGCGGTGATGGACGTCCTCTCTCCTTTACCTACTACCTCTCTAGAGTCCGCTCCGCCACTCTCCTCCCTGTACGGTGGCGTAGGGATGCAGAAATGCCCCTTTCCCTTCTCTCCATCACCCACTACGAGTCTGTCTGCCGTCACAAGTATTCCTACCGTTACCGTGGCCTCTTTGGTTCGGAGACACGATGTAGTCTCTGCTTGTTTGAAGTCTGGCTACCGGCCACTTTGGCAGGTTACTGGAATGGAGGGCGAGCCTCCCTTCACTGAGTGTCACTTGTGCCAAGCACCTCACTCTAACAATATAGAGTACCATTGTCTGGCCTGTCCCACTGTCCAACACTTGCTGCCCCCAGGGCCTGCCGCTTGGTGTTCTTTGTCGACACCTGCTGAACCACCAGGTTTTGGAGGAACTTCTGGTTCGCTACTCTCGTTTTGGTGAACTTAAGTAATTCATAAGGTAAATCTTTGTATGTATTCTCGTGTTTTGTTTTGTTTTATTTCCGTGTGTGTGTTTATGTGTGTCCATGGTCATTAGATCTTCAAGGATCCTGTCTTCACGTTTTGTAGCCTATCAATTGTTTGACGCCATTGCGTAATAAATAAAGTTAAAAAAGCTGGTTCCGCGTGGCTTGATAATCCAGATTTAATATCTTGACTGAAAACATGATGAACACACCAACACAGTCTGGTGACTTGACGACTTCACGGTACAGTACCTCTCTTCGTTGGGAATCTCATCAGAAGTCTTCCACCATATGACGTCATTTTGACAATTTGGTTTCCGAGTAACGTAAACGAAGAATTCGTCACTCACCACCAGATGTAGAAAATCCCCCTCAAACCAATCATGCAGGAAATTCCAAAACCAAAGATGATCCTCGATTTTCAGCTCCGTCTTTTGACGTTTGACTAACTCATGCCACGGTTTTAAACCTTTTTCAAACCCTCAGCCGATACACAACATGGTGGACACTCACCTGTTGGTTTCATGTCACGGTTTTAAACCTTTTTGAACACTCAGCCAATACACAACATGGTGGACACTCAGCTGTTGGTTTGGACGGACAAGGATTTCTTTAGTAACTTCAGAGCAACTTTTCCTCCGGCGCCGGTCTTGAAGCTTCAAAGACGATGTTTTTAGATTCTTGAGACAACTGTTGAGGCTGGCTACCGAGAAACTCAGTCTCGCAATGAATGATAAAAGTTGCTCCCACATCACGGAATGTCACTGTACGGATGTGATCAAAGTAACTCTTCTTCTCAGAATATTCCTGAATAGAAGAAGCCATAGTAAGTAGTGGACAAAGAGATATATAGATATAGATAATAAAGAAAAAAAACATGTCTCTACTTGGTCCCGTTTATGCTGTGCAAGGGGTGGAAAATATTTAATAACACCCCTTATTACACCCTTAATAAGGAGGGATAAAGGGTTAGATGTTTTGTGAGCACCAATGTACTGTAATATATCTAACTTTATTATGGATTCACACCATTTTAAAATTAACTTTTAACCCCCCCCCCCTCCCTCCCTTCCTCATTCTGGTTCCAGGGCCGTTTAATTAAATACTAAACTTATTAATATGATAATGCCTATGATCAGTGTTATAATTGGCTCAAGCGGATAACAAATGTGAGTTTATTACACCACTTAGTAACTAGTGTCTGTAGTGGGTCGACAAGTTTACTACACTATGTAAAAGCAATGTAAAATATTCATGTAGAGTATATAACATCCAGGCAATTCGTGTATCCAAACACTATGACATTCAGTATAAATTCTTTTCATACTGAAGCTGAGGAGGAGAATATATTGTAATTATCTAAACGTTTACACTCGACAAAGAACTACCGCCGCTCATTACATGAGCAAGTGATGGTAAAACTGGAGCAACTGATTCCTCCAAGCTGTATAAAACAATAGGCTACCATAATTTTTATTAATTTGGTCTTGTTTCCTGACATACTTTGGGGGAATCAAGGCATCCAGTGAAGCAAAAGTATACCATCTCCTTAAAGTACACTCACAATCCAAAATAGGTATCCAGGCTTGCTTCGAATAGCCTGATCTAGTATTAGGCCAGCTCAAGCAAATATGAAACAGGATGAGCGTTGTAATTGGTTCACTAGTATGTCAAATGATTCGAAACTTCAACAAGACCTGGAAACAAATTTTGGAATGTGAGTGTACAAGTGTCATATCACCACAAATTAATACCATAGTCACTACCACCACACTCACTGCTACAATACCACACTACCTCACTCACTATCACATCAACTACCTACAACCGCTACTTCTACTACTACTACTATTACAGTTTCTCGTTCAATGCGATTATCTTACTTAATAAATTAAAGCAAATTGATATTGAATTTATAACCTTAATTATTCATTTATGTGTTATTCATTTATTATTTCTTTATCTATTTATTCATCTTTATATATACGGTATATATTTCTTATAATATTTTTTTGTCATTGTTAATTCATTATTTATTAATTAACTGTGCCGGGTTATGCATGCGTTCTTTAATTATGTGGGCAATACACTTATGATACATTAGAGCTCCTAGATTTCTCCAAACTATACGAGGAAATAGACCAGATGAACAAAACTAATAGTGGTCTGTTGCTTGGCGGAGTTTGGACTAATCACTTATACTATATAGATTTACCGACATCCTGTACTTACTATCCTCTGAACTGCGCCTTGTTATTCATGCCCTGACCCCCTTCCTTCACGTGACAACACACACAGACACCACAACACACAACACACACGTACACTTCTCCACACGCACACACATGTACACTTCTCCACACGCACAACACACATGTACACTTCTCCACACGCACACACACACACGTACACTTCTTCTCCACACGCACACACGCACAACACACACGTACACTTCTCCACACACACACACACACTTCTCCACACGCACAACATACATGTACACTTCTCCACACGCACACACACACCCTTACGAAGTCGATAGGCGTTAATTAAGGACTAATAAAACCAATCCCAAACCCTCCTCCACGCCACAGATAGTAAAGATGACAGCTATCGTGTTGTTGGTGTTTGCTTCCTGCTGGGTTCCCCTTCACTTCCTGTGGCTCTACGACATCACCACCTCCAGTAATCAGGTAAACCCCTTTCATTTTTTTCGGCAAACAATCGATCGGCAACAAAACATGAAACACAGATTAGATCCAGAAATTCAAATGAACACACACACACATACACTCAAATGAACACACACACACACACACACACACACACACACACACACACACACATTGAACACACACACACACATTGAACACACACACACACACACACATTGAACACACACACACACATTGAACACACTCAAATGAACACACACACACACACACACACACACACATATCAGGTAGGCTAACTATAGGCCTAGTTTTCTAATTTAAAACACTATTTTCGCAGCTGTGCCTTGTAAATCGTAGATGAGACGCCTACCTACCTATCTCGTTAACTGTGATCTCGTTTTATTTATCTCGTTGACGGTGATCTCGTTTTATTTATCTCGTTCACGGTGATCTCGTTTTATTTATCTCGTTACTGTGATATCATTTTACTTATCTCGTTCACGGTGATCTCGTTTTACTTATCTCGTTCACGGTGATCTCGTTTTACTTATCTCGTTAACTGTGATCTCGTTTTATTTATCTCGTTAACTGTGATCTCGTTTTATTTATCTCCTTCACGGTGATCTCGATTTACTTATCTCGTTACTGTGAACTCGTTGCCTATCCATGAAAATCCTAACAGTGAAGAATGAGTTTAGCATCATACTGGTATATGACTGATATTGGCTTGTTAATTAAGGAGCATCACAGCTGCACAAACTTCCTGAGTATATAGATAAACAGAGTGTAAGTAAAATTTTCGAAGTAAAATTAAGAACAAAAACGCACTTAAAAATCATAAGATTTGCTAGATTTCTCACAGAAATAACTGAAATCAATTGTAGAAACCTTGAAACAGGAATTTTATTTTTTTAATAACTGCCACTGAAAACTGAATATCAAATTAAAGTTAAAATTAATATTATGGAAGGCACAGCAAACTGAATACGATTGTCTCGTGGAACATATGCAATTTTGTGTTTATTTTTAGCACAACTCTCTGCTATGAAAAGATAAACAGAGACATTACCAGCTGTGATGTAATGAACACCTTAGCCAAATGTCCCAACACAGAACAACACCATAATTACGGTCGTTGAGATGATCCCTAGACATTAAACTGCTCCCATTAAACTGCACCTGGGAGAGACTGTAAGAACCGTGCCCCACCCGGTACTCGGCGAGGTGTATATCCCTAACACACGAAGCTCATCTTTTTAAAAATATGAAAACATAACCAAAAAATAATATTGCAACAGACAGATATTATTCATTTATATGCAACATGAATTGACAGCCAGTTTAAGCAGCATTCAAAGTGGAAGTTGGAGATATCAAAACTCTCTCTCTCTCTCTCTCTCTCTCTCTCTCTCTCTCTCTCATAATAACACACCTTTCCACACACACACCGTCACCAAAGTCATAATAAATATCTTTGCAGAGAGAAATATATAAAAGATAACTACACTAAATGATACCTGAAAATATTATGAACGTCTGGGATTGAATAATGTGACTCTCTACTTTACTTCTTCTTATATTATGATCTCCTGTATTCTCTGACAAAAGACGACCTCTCTCCAACTTTTCTCCTTCTTCCACATTGTAGGTTGTCAAGCAGAATCATGACAGCTTCAGTCAACGGGAAATGAAGATGGATTAAACTATTTTAAAGCACGGCTGGCTGTATTTAGAACTAGCCAAGTGGTTAAAAGGAAAATATTACCCTAGTGACTTTAATCATCAGCGACCACTTTCAACTCCGCTCGCCCTACCAAAAAAGTCTTCGGATTTGGACACCTAATAATTTTTTCCTTAATAATACCACCATCAATCTCTCTAGAGCCTAGGTTGGAGGAAGGCCTCTTCTCTGTTCTGGGTCTACCTCCTGGCTACACTTGTAGTGTACCATAATATAGGTCGATTTTCTTTTATTGAGGGGTAACCATTCTCTAATTATCTGCCTGCCCTGTATTGTGATTCATTTACCATTACATTTCTTCATGCAGATAGCCTATGCAATTTCTTTCAGCATATTCTCTTTGCCATTTTGTGTAATATCATTGTCTGCATACTCATGCAAAATTTCCTGTTTACAACATATGTATTATACATTTAATACCATAACCAAATACTCTTAGCTTTGTTAACGTCAGGTCCGCAGTAAATTGTATATAGTGTTAACTTTTTTTGACATTAAATCATTGGGAACTAAACAAACAAAAAAAAACAAAAAATTGTATAGGCTATCTGCATGAAGGAATGTAATGGTAAAAGAATCACAATACAGGGCAGGCAGATAATTAGAGAATGGTTACACCTCAATAAAAGAAAATCGACCCATTTATGGTACACTACACACTAACTCTCTCTCTCTCTCTCTCTCTCTCTCTCTCATAATAACACACCTTTCCACTCTCTCTCTCTCATAATAACACACCTTTCCACACACTCTCTCTCTCTCTCTCTCTCATAATAACACACCTTTCCAATCTCTCTCTCTCTCTCTCTCTCTCTCTCTCTCTCTCTCTCTCACATAATAACACACCTTTCAACACTCTCTCTCTCTCTCTCACATAATAACAAACCTTTCCACACACACACACACCTCTCTCTCTCTCTCTCTCTCTCTCTCTCTCTCTCTCTCTCTCTCATAATAACACACCTTTCAACACACTCTCTCTCTCTCTCTCTCACATAATAACACACCTTTCCACACACACACACTCTCACAATCTCTCTCTCTCTCTCTCTCTCTCTCACACATAATAACACACCCTTCCACTCTCTCTCTCTCCCTACCTCTCTCTCTCATTCCAATAAATAACACTCCAATCTGCCCAGAGCCGACAATGGATGGAGTGGTACCTGTTCTGGGCCTACTTCCTGGGATACACCAACTCAGCCCTCAACCCACTCCTCTATTGGGGCTTTAGCGACAATTTTAGAAGGGGTCTGAGCACCCTATTCACCAGGCTGGGAACAAGAACAACACTACTTACAGGTGTGTGTGTGTGTGTGTGTGTGTGTGTGTTTGGTGTGTGTGTGTGTGTGTGTGTGTATGTGTGTGTGTGGTGAGTAAGAGTGAGATTGTGGGTTGTTTTTTTTTTTTTTTCATTTTGTGTAGTGTGAATTTTCTTGTGCCTTACGAGTGTGTGTGTGTGTGTGTCCAAAAAGTGGAGGTAACTGTAGTTTTTCCGTAATTTTGCACATTTCCCTTCACTACCCTTTCCGCGCTCCATCCTTAGTTGAAATTACATCATATTATTGTCAAGAATATGTAAATGTTGAGGGCAGACACTTTGAATGTGTATAAGAGTAATAACAGTGTGTCTTTTGTGTTGGAATATTTTCACTGCAGTAATAAATGGTAATGGTGACTATCAGCCAACTTTAGCATTTCCCTGTACTGTATTTTCTGGAATGATATAAGTCCACTTAGATGGGTCTAATCTAAACCTCTGAGAGTATGTTAAAGGCATATATATATATATATATATATATATATATGAAAGTACACACATTTTCAGTTTTTCTTCTCCTGTGGTTGATTTGCATCTTACATCTACATTGGAATATGAGACCGTATGCAATGAATAAGAGAAGCCTGGGAAAACAGTTGGTGGTCTTCAATGAGGGACCGAGTGTAAAATGAAGTGGTGGACACATGTAGTTATTCACTGTATATCGAGGGTCTATAGTACGTCTATGTAATATATCTGATCTAGGATTCACAGAGTATACCTTATAAATCCTAATCTTATCTACCCCTCTTTGTAAACAGTGGGCGACCGTCGACTTCCCTCTTCCACCTCCACCTTCATTTCACGCATATCCCGCCGGACATCCTTTTCTCTCTCCCTCAAGTCGTCGGGTCGAACATCAGACAAGGAACACGACTCTTCCAACAAGCCTCTACATTCCACTCAGAAAGCTGCTTCTTCGACCATCAAGATAATATAGTCACAGAGAGATAACCTCTAACTCTTAGTTCACTGGGACTGGTTTGAGCAATTTTCCGTGTAATTTTCCATAGGGTAAAATGTCAAAGTAACATCCATGGATAGGTAAAGTGGGAATGGATTCAAACATTCGAATGGTTACTTTATCCATAATGGGATTTCTATAAACTTGGTGTATAAGAGTGACATGATTCCTCTCAAGTATTCCAGGAAACAGGACCAGATGAACAAATATAATAATAGTGGCCTATTGCTTGGAATAGTTTGGTGGAATTAGGACGTCCACATTAACCAACACTGTAGCCTACTACCTCCTTAAGGAGCTAACACACTTCTGGTATATTGGAGTGCCTTGATTCCTCCAAAGTATGCTAGGAAACAGGGCCAGAAGAACAAAAATATTGGTGTTCTGTTGCTTGGAATAGTTTGGAAGAATCATTTGCTCCAGAATTATCAAAAGTGTATTATCCCCTTAATGACCAGTGAGGTTGTCCGCGAATGGTAAACTACTTTTCCTCCAACTGTACCACAGAATCTATGCAGTGGAAAGAAAGGAGTCTGCTTCGTGACATGGTCTGGAGTAATCTTGCAATCGCCTCCAATTTGCTGACATGGCAGGCCCTCCTCTTTGGGGGGAATTTGAGGGCTGCAGAATCCTCCAAACTATTCCAGGACAAAAAATGTATCACCTCAATGTTAGTAATAGAGGACTGTTTCTTGACACTGTTTGGAGGGATCAATAGCTATTATCTAAATTAGTATAATGAAGTTCTCCCCCTTAATTTGACGATATGTGTTGTTAGGAAATAAGGGAATGGATGTTACAATTGTGATGTAGAAGTAATTTGTGAAGTAGAAGTAATTCAAGAACATTCGTGGTACATACGATGGTGTGGTACCGGTACAATACCTCCATAGACAAAGAACACAGCCATCGTATCGGTACCACACCATCGTCAACACCACGGATGTTCTTGCATACGGATCTAATTTACGTGTTTGTTGTATATATTTCTACAATAATGATAAAGTTAACATTGCACCTCGTGTTTATATACTATGATCACGAATATATATGGAGTCACTGATGTATATCAACATATAATAAACAATTGTGTCCTAGCACTATAGAGAAATTTCTAGTCATAGCTTACAGTCCTAGACATAGGTAGTTCTATCTCCTGTAAATTGAAGGCAAATTGGAGGGCTACTGTTTCCTGTAATCAATGTCAGGAAACAAATCACATCAGTGTTAAGAATAGGGGATTAGTTTTGTGGCATAGTTTGGAGGAATTAATAGCCCTCCAATGTTCCAAAAGGTGGTTCTCTCCTTAATTTTAAGCATGTTTTGTAGGTGTAACGATAAATGTAATATAGTTGAACTCATAACAATAATAGTAATTCAGTTCACCCCTCTCATGTACAGTTGTAGAAATTACCTCAAATCCATTCCAGGGACTTTCAACCTCTCGTTTAAATCCACGAACCTTACCCCCATACAAATTTCCTGTGTTATTTTACTTGGGTGTAGTATACAGCTTCAAAAACATAATAAAAACAGTGTATATTCAGACATGATTATATAAGCCTAACAATTAATTGATTGATAGGTGCCACTAGGCATCTGGCAACGCAACAGCTAGGGTCATAAATCGAAGAATACACAGACCAGGTGTTGATGTCATGCAAAAGCCTCGCATGCAGCAGCTTCCAACCTGACCATAGCATCTGTAGTGGAACGGTATTTACAAAAGCCAGACTGGGACGGACACAGAAAACCACCCCGTTCCAGGAAGTATACCAGTCTGACATTCACCATCTTCTCAAATAGTTTATAGAGACAGGAGGTCAAGGCAATAGGTCAGTAATTGAGGGCAATACTAGATGCCTTGCCTGACTTGGGGAAAGGAAGGATGGTAGCAACCCTCCACCCAGAAGGGAAGGCACCCTCCACCTCGGAAGTCCCCACGATTGTGACGAAGGCGAGAGAAAGCAGCGCGCTTCTCCCGCACAGCAGTGGTGCAGACAAGTGACCACCAAGGGCAAGACATTTGGGAAAGTGGCTAGAAGTTTTAGGGACAGAGTTGAGAGCAGCAGAGTGAAGTATATCAGTGAAATAGGTCACAGCCTCGTCAGAGCTACTAAAATCTGCAACAGAAGAGACTGGAGAAGTAAGCTCTTTAAAAAACTGCCAGTCAGCCTTCTCTACTCTCCACCGAGGAAGATGAGACTATGATTCATACCTGTTCATTTCTCGGATTATAGGGAAGTGGTCACTACCATATAAATTGGCCAACACATTCCAAGTAAAATCTAATAGTACATTGAGTGAACAGAGGGAAAGGCGAGCCCACACTTTAATGCGAGTTGCCAAACGGCATTTTGATGGCGATTTCTAGGCTGGAAAAAAGGTCCTATGTCGGGCAAAGTTATATTGGACTTCCTATTGTGGAACGACTTATTATAACTTATTCAATATTTTTGACATATTTTTAACTTATCTTGGACTTATTTTCATACGAATACAGCCGTGAATAAAAATATATTTCCTATTATTTCAAAAGAGGCTTTTTAGTCCGCTTATACGCAAAGATAACAAAATTAGAATGATATACAAACTTATACAGGCCTTTTATAATTTTATTTTACATTTTACGTCGTCAATGATAGTAAGAGTACTAAATCACAATAAGATGTTGATAAATAATATATTGGTGTCTCCGTACGATACGTTCTCCGCTGCTGCAGCAACACGTAAACGTAAATATAAACAAACCCAGCACCATGCGATCCCCGCTGTATCCACACATTCAGTTAGCCTTGCTTTCACCTATTGTATTCGTCCTAAGTCTACAGAAATACACTATGGAGGAAGAAGTTTGAAAGTGGACTAATGCACTTATCCTCTCGGTAACGAAACAGCCATCAAATTTTATAGAGAAACGTCCATCAAATGGATTAAGCGTATCATGATATAATAAAAATCACATTAACATATTCACAAGAAGAATGTATGAAAAAGTTTGGCCCTTATAATCATATACAAGAAAGTTAATACTCGTATCGATTCCTAACCATTCGGTATTATACAGACATACACATACACACACACGTGCTTTGTTTTGGTTCTTCATGCGTTTGGCAGCGCAAGGTATGCATATTTCTAATGCTAATAAATGTGAAAATATGGCATTTCAACATTTTCCGCTTCATGGTATGGGTCATGCTAAATACAATTGTTAATATTTGTAGGCTGTTATACTCATGCAGTTCATGAAAGCCGCCTAAAGCACATATTTCGACTTTTATTATTTACTCATTTATATGAAAAATATAGTATATTCAGCATATATTATGCGAAAACACAAAAGTATGTATTTTTTTATACATCTAAGTAAAAGGTCGTGAACTAGAACGCTAATTTTCTAGTGTAAAATAAGGTATGAAATTTAACTAAGTTACCCATGTTCAGCACTTAAAAAGTCGCAGATAAAAAATAGACCACCATCTGGCAACATCACTCAAAGTGTGGGCTCGCCTAATGTCAATGGCGGTAAAAGTCCCAGTAGGGCTATGGAAATGTGTCACATCTCCCGTATTTAAAACCCCTAATCCCTCATCCTCAATAAAAGAAGCCAATAAAACACCCCTGGGATTGGCCGTACTGTCACCCCACAGAGGATGACGACCCTTAAAATCACCCAATAAAATAAAAGGAGAGGAAAGGTCTTGTACAAGATGGATGAGATCACCCCTCTCAACTGTAACACTGGGAGGAAGGTATAAACTGTACACAGTGTAGGGTTGGTCTATAAAAAACTTAACTGCAACAGCCTGGAGCAGAGTGTCAAACTCCAGTCTCGTGCTTGGAAAATCGCGTCGAACTAGGATAGCAGAGCCACCATGGTGACCCTGCCCTTCAAATTTCACGCCCTTCTGATGTTCCCAAAGGAAGCTTGCGAGGGGGAACATCTGTTGAATCAAGAGACTCATCAGAGCCACGAGAACACTCTGGTTCTGGATTGAGAGGATAATATGGATGAGTCTACAGAGACGTTGTATTGTAAGGAGGAACGTCCATTTATTCAATTGTCTCAGAGGAACCACGAAGACCCCTCTGTTACAATTTAGTTGACTTGGGTTTCCTTTTTGGAGAGTGTGTGGCAGCGTGAGCCTCGACAACACGAACACCTTTAGTTAAAGCCAGAGAATTGTCATCAGGGGAAGCATCACCAGACCGAGTATCTGATACAGTTTCCAGGACAGAGAAGCTATTATGTAGTGAAACTGGAGAAACGTTCTCAACAGAGTAAGAAGGAGCTGTTTCTTGGGAGAGGTGAGAGGGTGCTGCAACCAAATTAGATGTTGTTGACCTGGTTTTGATGAGGGCGAAGGGAGGAGGCGTATGTCATAAAACCACTATCCTTCTGTCGCCTGCAATTGTATTGCCATCTGGTACTACCAATGCTGATGAATTAAGAGTTAGCCAAGTGGATGATATCGTGTTCGAGGAGGTACAGTACAGTATGTCTTACATTGGCAAGAACGTAGTGGGTGAACATCCCTGCAGTAAAAGCAGTAACTCTCTGACTGACACTCAGAAGTAGGATAAAAGTCAAGAGCAGAACAATTACCACACCGGAAACGGTTTGTGCAGTTCCTCCTTACATGGCCAAACTCATAACAGCAAAAACACTGTAAAGGACGCTCAACAAAAGGCTTCACCTCTAAAGAGGTAGGGTTGATATTAATGTGATCTGGGATATGAGAGCCATAGAAAGTGAGGATGATCATATATTTACTGCCTTCCATATTTGTTACTCGTTGGACACTATCTGGGCACATAGCAAGAATGCCCTCTTCTGAGAATTCATACAGGTCCTCATTGTATATACGCCCCTTGCTATAATTAAATGTTCGATGAGGTTTGATGGATTCAAACATGCCATCAGAAGGACAGGTGAGATTGAGGAGCATCATGGCCTGTGTAAGATATTTGGCTCTGATTAAACACCCTTACCATACTTTTATATGTGGCCCATCAGTAGTAATTCAATTTCTTTTTTTAGATACCTAGAAGCATGGAAGATGTTACCACACCTCTCCCTGTAGTAAGCCACAAACCAAAAGAGTGTAGGAAAGCAGTGCTCCTTAGGGACACACTCTAAAGAGTCATCAAAGATGTTAAGGCAGTAGTCATTGTCACTGTCAACTACATTCGTTGACCACATCATCTGAAGCGAACAGTGAGTATCCCCCACAGACAAATAATCTTTTGCCTCAAAGCTGCTTTGGCAGCAGCATTTGTATTAAAAGTTATATAACACCGTTTGGATCTGCAGTCACTGTCATAAGTGAGACGGATACACTTAAAAATAGAGTGGATAGCGCCATAGGAAAGACTTGCAAATACAATGGTCAACATTACAGTGTCTAAATCGCAAGCAGGCTTTGTCGACACAACCCCTGACCTGCTGTGTCTTGTTTTGTTAGCAGAAATTGCAGCTTTCTGCAATCCACCACGACCAATGAGTGGCATCTCGAGGGCCTGGTCGACCACCGCTCGAGGAAACGAAGGATACTTAAGGGGAGAGTATACTTATGGTACATTGGAGTGCCTTCCTTCCTCTAAAGTATGCCAAGAAACAGGACCATTTGTTTGGAGGAATCAGTTACTCCATATTTACCAACACTACACTATCCCCTTAACGATATCAATATATCGTTTTATTGATAAAATGGCCCCAGGAGCCAAGAGCCACTACCTACTAGGCAGATGAGGGGACCGAGCGCTGGTTGCCGTGGGAGGGGTACCTCTTCCCCCACGAGGCCACTCGTTTTAAAAAGCAGCCCCAATGGCTCGAAAGTTCACCCACGACGGTGCTGAGACCCCCTTCCCCAACATCTCCCAGTCCAGACACCCAACCATCCAACATAGGACGGCCCCAAACGGCGGTCCCTCTGGCGGGCAGCACTTTTGTCTCATACTGGCAGCCTAATACATGGGAACCATTTAGTCTGGTCTCTCACTGGCGACTTTTCTAGCATGGGAAGCCCTCTCTCCCCGAAATCGGAGCAGAGCAGGGGCCGAGGCCCCCTCTAGTCTACCCCGCTAGGTATCAGAGACACGCAAGCCCCCCACCACGACAAGGCAGCTCCCTCTGGGGGGGTCCTTGGTGGTGAAAGAACGACTTTGGAGAGTGCTGTTGCATCAGATATGTTGATCAAGATCAAAGATACGATTGACATGAAAAAATCAGAACTTAGTACAAGGTCAAAAACTAGTCAGCTGTGGATAAATTATCAGTGAATGTTGCTGACTGCTCGAACATTGATCAGAGCAGATAGCACAGGATCTTGGAGGATGCACTCGTGTGCAGTATTAGATTGCCTGCCAATATATGCAGCCGCCGGGCACTACAACTATCTGAAATCTTCATATTTCTATATCCAAGAAATAGCCCAACTCGAGGATAGACATCCTGATGTATATAACAAATTTTCTATGTGTTTCCATGTGATCCGCTGCAGCAACCAGTTCTGGGCAGGCATTACCTCTGACCTTGTGATCGAGCAAACACTGATGCGATCCTTAAAGAGTAGTAGAGGCTTGACTCATGGAAGTGGGATGACTGAAGAAATGTGCACATTATGAACCATGTCAATACCCATCACATCTGAGTACAACAATGCCATGCAGGAATTCAGTGGCCTCACCTACACCACCAGCGAGCAACACCGAGAATCAACTGAAGCAAGGATGAAACGAGACTACTCTCATCTGGGAAAGATAAAGGAAATACTGTCCACATAGATGCCATTTTCTCCAGAACCATCTCTGAAAAACATCATTACTGGTTTAGTTGCCAAAGAGAATGTGAATCTGCATGAGTTTTGAGACTGTTGGGAATGAGATTATAGATAAAATGGTCGGAAAACCTGATTTTGGGGTCTCATTTAAACAGAAAGAATGGGCAACAACCCTCGCAGATGAATCCACCATCAAATTTCAAGGCCAAACTATTGATCCTGCTTTGCTGTTTCAAAGATTTCTGGTTATGTCAAAAACCCGAGACCTTTCACTGGAAGACGTAATGAGCTAAGAGCTCAGCCCACTCCCAACAACACTGTTTGAAGCCAAAGAAATCTTTCGTAAAGCTGATAAGCCCCAACTAACACATGCAGTTGCTGAATATTCAAGCAAGAAATCAAAAGATGCTGTCATGGATTCTATCCCACCTACTGCTGCACATTACGTCCTTGAAGGTGGCTCCCTGCTTCATTGCTTGCCATAGAAAAGGGGTGAAAGCTATGGTGCCATTTCATGGTTGTATGCTGACTTTACCATACGCCATTATGGAAAAGCAACCGTAGTTTTTGATGGCTATAGTGAAGGTCCTTCCATCAATGACAATACACATCAGTGATATAAGGGATAATGGACGTTCGTATGCATACGTGTTATGTTAGGACTTTACTGAGAAATATTAAGCCTAATCCAGTCATCATATCTAAGGCGTTATAGTGAATGGGACGAGTGTGTGGTACTCGTGTAAACCCTCCACCAACACCCCCCACACCACTCCTTCCTTCCCTACCCCAATATCACATTATCCCCCTCCCCGTTTCACTCTTCACCCCCCCCCCTATATATATATACACCATCCCCCTTCCATCTTTGATTTTTTTTTTTCTTATTCTAATTACGTACATAAATAATGGTTACATATGACAGTATGTATATACGTGTCGCTCATTAGTAATATTGTTTAATACAGTTACTGTTGTGTGTAGACATGAAAACCAGAGTGGGTCAAACGACCATTAAAGCAATAGCTAATCCCGTTGGTAATGGCCGTATAGCCGGATCGATAATAACCCACGTGTCTAAGGCCACCAGAAGAATGAAGTCAGTTTGGGTTTTGGCCAACCAAATAAAATCGTTCATGGTTGCTTCATGTGTTCTTTACCTTTTTAAATAAGCAATTTATGCCTGAACTGAATATCCACAGTCTCCCGTATCCCCTCCCTCTCTCTGAGGTATGAGGTACACGAGTGATGGGGGAGGTGAGGAGCTAGGGGGGAGAAGAGGAGGAATAACGAGGGCGAGAAGGGGGAGAAGTAGTTGTGGTTAGGAATGGTTTGGGAGGGTGTTTGGGGGGGGGGGGGCACACTTTCCTTCGAATGCGGCAATATGACTGGCCAGCTTTGTGTTATTTTTCACGAGCAAACTCCTAACATAACACATATAGTAATATGGTATGTCAGCCATAAATTAGGTTCGGATGTTAAAGGTAGTGTGCTGAAATATTATATTGATACAACGATTCGTTTAGGAGATATTTGCGAAAAACAGCGTCTGTCCGGCGCTGAAACGAATAGTAAAATAAATGAAACGTGCTAGACCTAACCACTACCCTCTGCTTGTATACATAGAGGTATACTACCAAATTTAACCAAATGGCTGCCGACCACACCGTGACGTCACATGAAAACTCCCTATTGTCTCTTACAGTGAAAAAATATTAAGTAAATAATTGAAATGCTTAAGGGGGTGCGGGAATATGGGGACAGGCTTGGGGGGGTTTAGGTGGGGGCGGGGGGTGCGGGAGTAGGGGGACAGGCATGGGGGGAGGGGGGTTAGGTGGGTGCGGGAATAGGGGACAGGCTTTCTACCCACCCCAAGCCTGTCCCCCTATTTCCGCACCCCCCAGTCCCCCCCCCAAGCCTGTCCCCTACTCCCGCACCCCCTTAACACTTTCCCCAGATTTGCACCTGTGTGTATGAGAATGTATAGATTGTGTGTGTGCGAGTGTGTGTGTGTGTGTAATTCATTTATTTTTAGCCGTATGTGTGTAACCTACGCACATACCATTAATTAAGTTGCTTATATGTATGTAACTTTTATATCGGTTTCATTTGTAGTTTAGTTTATTTTCATTAACATGAATTGAACTATTAGTTATGATCTCACTCGATGTCATTAATTATTTTAGTCTTTGGCTGCACTAAAACATTGATAATATAATGAATAATATACTGACAAATTATGTGTGGCCTCTTTTCAGTGAAGGGTGAATGTCATTGTTTGGTGGTGAGGACTAAAACGACACGTGTTGCTATGGATTGGATGACTCTATTATGAAACTATGACAGTGTGGTTGGGGAGCATCCAAACAAACTATGGTAATAATGGAACTACCTGACAGATTTAGTACGTGTATATGGAGACTGAGTTTGTTGTTGGATATAAATAAGACTGACAAATGTGGTTGGTTGGGGAGGATCATAACGAACCCAAAGACAAGTGTGGTTGGTTGGGGAGGATCATAACGAACCCAAAGACAATTAAGTGTGGTTGGTTGGGGAGGATCATAACGAATCAAAAGACAAGTGTGGTTGGTTGGGGAGAATCATAACGAATCAAAAGACAAGTGTGATGGGTTGGGGAGGATCATAACGAACCAAAAGACAAGTGTGGTTGGTTGAGGAGGATCATAACAAAGCCAAGCCACTGTGGAACTAGCCCTCTAATAAGCGTAACAAACTACCGGCTCAAATTGCCTGATAATTACCAAAACAAACATTGAACCGTATGCCAGAAATTATTATATCCATGGTATTGACGATGGTGTGGTAATAGTACGATGATGACTATATAGGTAAACAACATCTACAGTCATCCATCGTACCTTTACCACACCATCGTATACACCACAAAGTAATGTTCTTGAATACGGTCCACTAAATCGAGGAGCATTAAAAAAAAAAAAAGGAAAAGAGAAAGCGTACATAATTTTGACTAATCCCTGGCTAGCCTAAGCTGTCGGACCCTTCCTTGAGGTGTTGTGGTGAATTCAAGTAATATTAATGTCAGTTGCCTTCTAACCTCGGTGTGGAGAGGGTCATATCTCTCGTACGTGATTTTATTTCAAGAAACACGTGTGCTGTTATTACAACTATTTATATATAAAGTTATTGTAATCTATACCAACATACTGTGTGTACGTTTGCCCAATTGGAAAGGGAACCAAAGTGGATACGAGCAATCAGGACCAATATACTCCAAATGATAAATACGGTAAATATTGAAAGAATTACTGTTATTGCGTACGGTTTTTCTGCCTTCATTACCCACTTATTTAGACCATTCTAAGACTATTTTCTACCTTCATTACCCACTTATTTAGACCATTCTAAAACTATTTTCTACCTCCATTACCCACTTATTTAGACCATTCCAAGACTATTTTCTACCTTCATTACCCACTTATTTAGACCATTCTAAGACTATTTTCTACCTTCATTACCCACTTATTTAGACCATTCTAAGACTATTTTCTACCTTCATTTCCCACTTATTTAGACCATTCTAAGACTATTTTCTACCTTCATTACCCACTTATTTAGACCATTCTAAGACTATTTTCTACCTTCATTACCCACTTATTTAGACCATTCTAAGACTATTTTCTACCTTCATTACCCACTTCTTTAGACCATTCTAAGACTATTTTCTACCTTCCTTACCCTCTTATTTAGACCATTCTAAGACTATTTTCTACCTTGGAGTGTGTATGTTTATTCACAAGAGATTTTAATAAACTACAAATACCTAAGGAGCCTGCAACCTCATCTACATCTACATTTAAGCCTGGTAGTGTGCCTAGATTAACAAACATGGCTGGCGCTAGGAATAAAAACAAGCAGCCCGCCCTCTACATTTGTGGATCTTGTAAAAACAGCATCGGCAATGATGACTCTGTTGAGTGTGATCGTTGTGGAGAGTGGGTACACGCAGATAGCAAATGTAGTGGGTTTTCAAAGGGCATCTTTAGGCAAATATCTAGTATCCCTAACATAAATTATTTCTGTAACAACTGCAAAACAGGTACACCTCATAACACACAAGTTGCTTCCCAGACCTTTACTACTCCCTCCCAAAAAGACTTTACACAATTATTTCATACTGTGCAGTCCCTTGCCACCTCAGTACAAACACTCTGTGATGACTTAAAATTAGTTAAGCCCTTGATTAACATAGTACACACCCTCCAAGATGACGTCAAAAACCTTAAGGCCTCCGTCCAAATTATCCAAAAACCTGCAGCTTCCCCTGTGCCCCCCCCCCCCAGCTGAACTACAAAAAATGATTCACGATGAAATAATGGAATCCAAAGAGCGGGAGAAGCGGATTAATTCAGTGGTCATCAGAGGCCTTGGCACAGAGGTTACTACCCTCCAGGCCAAATTTGATGAAGTAGTCACTGTTATTCTCCCAAATAAACAAATCCAACTTCAAGAGATAGTCCCAATTAGACCTAACTTAGTCAGAGCCAAGATCACAGACTTTTCTCTCCGTCGTGACCTGCTCAATGCCTCCAAGAATCTCAGGGATTCAACCTTTCCTAGGATATACATTAATAGAGACCTAACATTTAAACAAAGAGAATTAATAAAAAAACGCAGCACTAACCCTAACAACCTAACAACACACCCACAACCAGGAACTAGGGAACCTACATTCCTTTCTCTGCCAACATTACTACCATCTACCCCTGCCCCATTCCTGCCTGCCCCAACCATGATATCCCAACCTGCCTCACCCCAGATACCTCAACCTGCCTTACCTGTCTCCATACCAAACTTAAGCACTAACCCACCACCAGGAAAAAACTAATCACTCCCCTCATCAACTCCATGATTATAAACTGTGCCTTCAAGAATGTTAACAATCTAGCAAATAAAATTTTTTATGTTCAAAATTTTTGCACATGTCATAACATTGATATCTTTGGAGCCAGCCACGGAGACTTGGCTACAGCCCCACATAACTGACTCCATTCTATCCTTTCAGAACTACTCCATTTTTAGAAATGACTATAATTCTGCTAGGGCCAAACATGGAGTTTCTATATACATAAAAAATACGCACAATGCTACACTATGCACTGAAGTACCATATCCACCCAATACACTACCAATTTTTTTATCTCGCTTTAATCTTTTCATATTGGTTATTTATCGCCCTCCTTCTATTTTACCTGATGAAGACTTGGCTCTTATTAACTTTATTCGGCAGTTTA
Organism: Petrolisthes cinctipes; assembly: GCA_033782935.1. Lineage (NCBI taxonomy): Eukaryota > Metazoa > Arthropoda > Malacostraca > Decapoda > Porcellanidae > Petrolisthes > Petrolisthes cinctipes. The sequence goes on from JAWQEG010001796.1 coordinate 23,253, forward strand.
GTACTGGAAGAGAGCTCATAATATTTGGAGATTTTAACTTGCCCTCCATTTCCTGGAAGGATCCTATTATTGAGAGCAACATCTCTAACCGTGATGCACCCTACCTTGATCTTTTCACTACCCTAGGATTACACCAACATGTTACAGAACCTACCTTTATTGCATCAGGAAATACTCTTGATCTAATACTTACTACAGATTATGATAGAGTGGGTGATGTTTGTGTCTTCCCCCCCCCCCCCCTTCCCGCACTGTGGCCGCCGCCATACCCTTGTATATTTTAACTATATATTTCAAAATTTACAATCCATTAATAATAACACATGTGATTCCCCCAGAAATTTTGACTGATTTTGTGGCAAATATGCTGCCTTGAACCATGCTCTCTCCCAGTATGACTGGGATTATGAATTTCTTCATTTTGATACTAACCAGATGGCTGATCACCTAACATCTATCCTTAATGACCTTACTAAATACTACATACCCCCAAAATTGTCACGGAATTGAGTACCCCCATGGCATAAAAGAGTGTCCTATCAGCTGAAAAGAGAGAAATCCATGGCTTGGGCAGAGTATATCAGCTCTAGACGGGATTTTGGTCGAAGATCTCATCTTACACTCCAAAAACTTTACAACTTCCATGTTGCCAATGCTAACCTCAGACGCAATGTCTATTCTGCTCAGTGTGAATATGAGACAAATCTTATTAACCAGAGATCAACCAAACCCAAACTATTTTACTCCTATATTAGACACAAGAAGACTGCTCGGCCATCTGTTGGCCCGCTCCTTGCCAACAATCAACTTTCTGATGACCCTTATATTATGGCTAACCTATTTGTTACTGCATTTGCATCGGTATTTACAACAGATACCTTGAATAACCCCAGCCCCCACCAGCAATGTCACCAGTCCATTTCAGCAGTTGATTTCTCAACTGCTGATGTTGTGACTCAGCTCAGATCACTCAAAACTGACAGTGCAATGGGTCCTGACAATATTCACCCCATGTTACTCAGAGAGTGTTCCCAAACTTTGGCCTACCCTTTCTATACACTTTTTAAATCATCTGTAACCTCTGGTGTGGTCCCCAACCTGTGGAAGCACTCTCTGGTTACCCCTATCTTTAAGAAGGGCTCCAAGAGAGACCCGTTAAATTACAGACCCATTAGTCTCACACCAATCCCATGTAAAATACTTGAAAGGATTATAACAAAAACATTGTACAGCTTTCTAGAAGAACATATTATACTAGACAATGCTCAATTTGGCTTTCGGGCTGGTAGGTCCGTGGTTGACCAGCTGTTCCTGACCTACCACAGGGTTACACTATGGTATGACATGGGGCATGCGGTCGAGGTCATCCTATTTGACTTTGTGAAGGCCTTTGACCGTGTGCATCACGGAATCCTTGTAGCTAAACTAACTAATAGAGGCATCTCTGGGACCTTGTTGAGTTGGATCACTAGTTTTCTCCTTAACAGGACCATGAGTGTCTCCATTGCTGGTGTCCGCAGTCGTGCACTCCCAGTCAAAAGCGGGGTCCCTCAGGGCTCAGTGCTCGGCCCGGTACTTTTTCTTATCTTTGTTAACCACCTTTGCTCCAATATCTCTTGTGGGTACATGATGTTTGCTGATGATTTGAAACTGTGCTTCCATCTCCCAATTGACTCTTCCTTGACTATCTCCCATGACCTACAACGTGACATAAATACCTTGGTATCCACAGCAGCCTCTTGGGGCCTAAAGTTTGCCCCTAACAAATGTGTCCATCTGCGTTTCAAGCGTGGGCAAGATCTCAATGCGGGGTCGTATACCCTTGACTCAAACCCTATAACTAGAGCTACCTCCCACAAAGATCTTGGTGTCCTCATAGATGTCAAACTCAGATTTCATCCCCACATTAGGCAGACCGTAGCCAAAGCAGGCGGTGTTGCTACCAACCTATTGAAGTCAACTGTGTGCCGCACTCCAGCCTTTATGAAATCATTGTTAATTTCTGATATTAGGCCACTGATTGACTTTGCTTCTCCAGTTTGGAACACAGGGTTTCTGGGTGACTTATCATTACTCGAATCTATCCAGCGTCGCTGGACGAAGCAAATTACAGATTTTTCACATTTGTCATACCCAGAAAGGCTATCAAACTTAAACTTATTTTCCATAAGAGGTAGACTCCTTAGATCTGACTTAATATTATGTTATAAAATTTTCCATGATTTATCACCCATCAAACCCTTGGATTTATTCACTATGTCACCACAGCTTGGGACAAGAGGCCATAACTTCAAAATTTTTGTTCCTAGAGCAGAAACAGAAGCACGAAAACGATTCTTTTCACATAGAGTCATTCAGCACTGGAACTCCCTCCCCCAGGATGTAGTAAATGCCCCAACTATCCCAAAATTTAAATCAAAACTAGCTCATGCCCTCCATGATAATCTATTCCTGCCATAAACTGCCTTGTAGTATAATAAATATTTACTATTACTATATTACCCAACTATTTCATGTTCGACACACTCAACCAGTCAGTTCTGTAATACTTATGCCATGTTAATCAAACGTCAATCTTGACTGGCGTGTCATTTTATCCAACTGGGCTGCTTGATCCTTGGATCGCTTGTGATCAGTGGCCCTACCAGGTGAGTTCATTACCCACTTCTTTAGACCATTCTAAGACTATTTTCTACTTTCATTACCCACTTATTTAGACCATTCTAAGACTATTTTCTACCTTCATTACCCACTTATTTAGACCATTCTAAGACTATTTTCTACCTTCATTACCCACTTATTTAGACCATTCTAAGACTATTTTCTACCTTCCTTACCCTCTTATTTAGACCATTCTAAGACTATTTTCTACCTTCATTACCCACTTCTTTAGACCATTCTAAGACTATTTTCTACCTTCATTACCCACTTCTTTAGACCATTCTAAGACTATTTTCTTCTATGGCATCTCCAAGATAGAGCATATTCAAATGGGGCATTTTGAAATTGGCCTGATCTTACCTGACCTTACCTAGACCGTATCAGACTACCGGGACCTAACCTGGGCAGACTACCGGGAAATAACCGTGGTAAAGTACAGGAAATGACCAGGGCAAAATACTGGGACCTAGCCGGATCTGGCAACACTGCTACAAAACGGTAATTCTTTCATAAAGACCTCTATGGAACTCAGGCATAGTGACGAACAATACAGGTTAAATGAGCCGAGGAGTAATCTGACAATGGGTTTCAGAGCGTTTGAAAGGTGTGCACCAAGAAGACTCATTATTGGATTGCCATTACAAGTCAGGAGTAGTGAAAATTGCACCACTTTTAAGAAAATACTGAAAACACATCTATTGGCTGAGTGTTGTGATACAGATTATATGAGTATTACAAGTGATTATAGTGTTACAACATGAATGATATGAGTATTACAAGTGATTATAGTGTTACAACATGAATGATATGAGTATTACAAGTGATTATAGTGTTACAACATGAATGATATGAGTATTACAAGTGATTATAGTGTTACAACATGAATGATATTAGTATTACAAGTGATTATAGTGTTACAACATGAATGATATGAGTATTACAAATGATTATAGTGTTACAACATGAATGATATGAGTATTACAAGTGATTATAGTGTTACAACATGAATGATATGAGTATTACAAATGATTATAGTGTTTAATAATAATGAAAGAGGCCCTGTGGAGCACCATCTGCTGGTGGATCGGGGCATAGAATATCCAACAACAAGTAACAAGATAACAGCTGCACGGTAAGTACTGAATTACTATCATGTTCCTTTTAGTCAGGGATACCGTAGAATACATCGGGAAGAAGGCCTTTTACCAGCACCAGGCCTGTGACTCCGGCTCCTCATCTTGACTGTCAATTCGTTGCCAACTCGTTAGAACAGAGCCGACTTAATTGTAGGTTTGATTGTAGTTGTGCTTTATATTGAAATATTTGTTTTTTACTTTTCCATTCCTTGTCCAGATTAATCTCAAACTTCCTTACACTTTCTGAATTTATGACATAATCGGGAAGGCTGTTCCATATGTTTACAATGATATAGCTGAATGAATATTTCCTTATGTTTAATCTTGGTCGTACTTTCTTGATCTTCTTACTATTTTATCCCCTTGTTCTAGTTTCCTCTGCTCTCTGAAATATATTGCTGCATACTTTCCTATCATATATTTCTAATATATTTATATTATATTGATATATTGGCATTTTTATTATTATAATGCTTTAATTATGTCTCCCCTATTTCTTCTGTATGTCAATGAAGGAAGATCTAATTTCTTCAATCTTTCTTCATAATTCAACCCCTGTAAGGAAGGAAGGAATTATTCTCGTTGCTCTCCTCTGCACATTTTCAACTGCATTTATGTCTTTTTGTTTATATGGGTGGTAAAAGAGGTCTCACCATGGCAGTATACAATGTTTTGAATAGTCTCTAAGTTTATAAATGTCCTTCTTATTAACCCAGACATCCTATTTGACCTATTAATTTTTTCTGCTAAATGTCTTCTGAAATTAAGTTCACGATCTATCAGCACTCCTAAATTCTTTTCACAGTCTACCTGCTTCATTCCTCCATACATTTCGTAATTAAAGACCTCTGTTTGTAGTTTTCCCATTCTCATCCATATGCACTTGTCAGGGTGAAAGGCATAAATGATGTAATAATGGAAGAACTTTCACGATTGATTTGAATGTGTGATAGTGCAGGAATTAATCATTGCTCCCTATGTATGGCAGACACGGCACACTTATTGCATTTCTTTGTTGCTAGGCTGTGAAATATAGTGTGTCTTATTGCCTGGTATAGTTAGGAGGAATCTGTAGTCTCCAATTCACCATCTACATTATTATTATTATTATTGTTATTATTATTATTACTATTATTATTATTACTATTATTATTAACATTATTATTATTACTATTATTATTAACATTATTATTATCGATATTTTTACTTTAAGATCATCCGACAGAACTCGTGAACACTTGTTTAAAATATTTTGTCCTCATGTACAGACAGAGATTCGCAAAAGATCCTTAGCCATTAGAATAATTAACATTTGGAATGGTTTGCCTCAGGAGGTTGTATCATCATCAAATTTAACACACTTCAAAAGACAGCTGGCTTTGTATTTGGGGGACAGGTTCTTTGATTATTAACTTTTTATTTTATATTTTATTCTTATTTTTATTTTTTGTATGAGTATTAGTGTAAAATTGTGTAAATCTGAGCAGTGCAACAATACACTTTCCACAGTCAAGTTAAATAGGTAAATTCCTCGAACTTTTTTCTCTTGCCTGACTGTTGGTGTGTTGGCATGTTATTGAAGGCAACTCATCCTGGTAAGAGATTATTATTATTGACATTATTACATATCTGTTCGCTGGTTAAGACATAGAACAGACATGAGCATTAGAAGTGATTATAGTGTTAAATAATATTAAGGGAAGCCCTACGGAGCACCATCTGCTAGTGGAGCGGGGCATAGAATATATAACAAGTAACTAGTATTATTATTGACATTATTATTATTATTATTGACATTATTATTATTATTTTATTTATTTTTCAGGTGTTATTTATTTTATTTATTTTTCAGGTGTTATTTATTTATTTATTTATTTTCAGTTTTTTTTTATTTATATCGTGGCAATATCGTAACCAATGAGGTTGAGGTGGATGCTGCTGCGGAAAGCTAAAACCGTTAGTATTGGGAAAAGATTCACCTCGGTGACCTACCCTTCCTCAGGAAGGAAGGTATTTATCTATTTAGTTCAAGTGTTTTTTATTTATTTTTTTCAGGTTTTTTTTTATTTTATTTTCAGGCTTTTTTTATTTATTTATTTCGTGCTTTTTTATTTTATTTATTTCAGGTGCTTTTTTTATTTATTTATTTATTTCAAGTGTTTTTTTATTTTCCTTATTTCAGGTGTTTTTTTTCAGGTGTTTTTTTATTTATTTATTTATTACAGGTGGGTTTTTTTCATGTTTTTTAGGTGTTTTTTTCAGGTGTTTTATTTATTTATTTTATTTTCAGGTGCTTTTTATTATTTATTTATTAATTTATTTTTCTCAGGCTTTTTTTTATTTATTAATTTTTTTCAGGCTTTTTTTATTTATTTATTTTTTCAGGCTTTTTTATTTATTTGTTTCATGCTTTTTATTTATATATTTTTTTCAGGCTTTTTTTTATTTATTTATTTTCAGGCTTTTTTTATTTATTTATTTTCAGTTGGTTTTATTTTTTAATTTTTTTCATGCTTGGTTTTATTGATTTTTTTCAGTTTTTTTTATTGATTTTTTTCAGTTTTTTTTATTTGTTTTTTTAGGCTTTTTTTATTGATTTTTTTCAGACTTTTTTATTTATTGATTTTTTCCTGGCTTTTTTTATTAATTTTTTACAGGCTTTTTTCAGGCTTTTTTTTTAACTATTTTTGTCATGTCTTTTTTATTTTTTTCATTTTTTTTCATTTTTTTTAAATTATTTATTTATTTAATTATTTCTTTTTTCTTTTTTTTCAGGTTATTTTTATTTATTTATTTAAATATTTTTTTAGGTTTTATTTTTTTTTAATGTTTTTATTTTTTTATTTTTTTTTGGTTGATTTTTTTAATTACATATGTTTTTATTTTTGTCTAGTTTTTTTATTTTCATTTTTTTTCTTGTTTTTTATTTATTTATTTATTTATTTTCAGGTTGTTTTTTATTTATTTATTTTTTTAGGTTGTTTTGTTATTTTTTTTCAGGTGTTTTTTTACTTTCTTTATTTCAAGTGTTTTTTTCAGTTTTTTTTTATTTTATTTATTACAAGTATTTTTCTTTTCCTTTTTAGGTGTTTTTTACAAGTGTTTTATTTATTCATTTATTTATTTATGTTCAGGTGCATTTTATTATTCATTTATAAAAAAAATCGGGCTTTTTTTATTTTTATTTTTTTAAAGGATATTTTATTTTTTTATTTTTTTCAGGCTTTTTAATTTAGTTTTGTCAGGCTTTTTTAATTTATGTATTTTTTTCAGGCTTTTTTTATTTATTTATTTTCCAGGCTTGTTTTTATTTTTTTCAGTTTTTTATTTATTTATTTTTTTAGGCATTTTTTATTTATTTATTTATTTTTAGGCTTTTTTTATTTATTTTTTTCAGGCTTTTTTAGGCTTTTTTCAGACTTTTTCTTTTATTTTTTTTAGGTTGTTTTTATTTATTTATTTATTTAATTATTTTTTTAGGTTGTTTTATTTATTTATTTATTTATTTAATTACTTTTTTCAGATTGTCTTTTTTTATTTTTTTATTTTTTTTATTTATTAATTAATTTATTTATTTATTCATTTTTTTTAATTATTTATTTATTTAATTATTTCATTTTTTCTTTTTTTCTCAGGTTGTTTTTATTTATTTATTTATTTAATTATTTTTTTAGGTTGTTTTATTTATTTATTTATTTCAGGTTCTTTTTTTATTTATTTTTTTCAGGTTGATTTTTTAATTATATATTTTTTCATTTTTGTCTGGTTGTTTTTTATTTTTTGTTATTCCTGTTTTTTATTTTTTATTTTTTTATTTTTGTTCAGGTTGTTTTTTTATTTATTTATTTTTTAGGTTGTTTTTTTATTTATTTAATTTTTTTCAGGTGTTTTATTTATTTATTTACTTATTTATTTCAGGTGTTTTTTTATTTATTTATTTCAGGTGTTTTTTTATTTATATTTTTTTAGGCTTTTTTACAGGCTTTTTTTATTTATTTATTTATTTCGTGCTTTTTTTTATTTATTTCAGGTGCTTTTTTATTTATTTATTTATTTCAAGTGCTTTTATTATTTTCTTTATTTCAGGTGTTTTTTTATTTATTTATTTATTTATTACAGGTGTTTTGTTTCTTTATTTATTTATTTTCAGGTGTTTTTTTCAGGTGTTTTATTTTATTATTTATTTATTAATTTATTTTTTTCATGCTTTATTTATTTATTACTTTCATGCTTTTTTTATTTTTATTTTTTTTTCATGCTTTTTTAATATTTATTTTTTTCATGCTTTTTTATTATTATTTTCATGCTTTTTTATCGATTTTTTCGGCTTTTTTTTATTGATTTTTTTCAGGCTTTTTTATTGATTTCTTTCAGTTTTTTTTATTATTGATTTTTTTCAGGCTTTTTTTTATTCATTTATTTTCAAGCTTTTTTCCAGTTTTTTTCAGTTTTTTTTTAATTCGTTTTTTTCAGGTTGTTTTTATTTATTTATTTATTTAATTATGTTTTTAGGTTGTTTTATTGATTTTGTTACGGTGTGACATATCTTCACTACCCATACAGGGGAAAGCTTAAGCTTATGTAACATCGTCATTATGTTTTAGTAGGGTCAACATCTTCACTATTAAGTAGAAGACTTAATAGTGAAGATGTATGTTATTATATTGTATGTTATTATATTCCTAGGGTAGTTCCAGGTTACCCCTATATTATGGTATATAGTTTAGGAATATATTGTAGAAGGGAGGAAGCATAAGATAAGAGATAAAGACCAAGATAATAAAGCCTTGTGACTTTCAGGCTTTGGAGTTTGATTGGCCACTCTTCCTCCCAATTATTAATCTGATAAAGTTATCAGATTAATAATTGGGAGGAAGAGTGGCCAATCAAACTCCAAAGCCTGAAAGTCACAAGGCTTTATTATCTTGGTCTTTATCTCTTATCTTATGCTTCCTCCCTTCTACAATATATTCCTAAACTATATACCATAATATAGGGGTAACCTGGAACTACCCTAGGAATATAATAACATACAATATAATAACATACATCTTCACTATTAAGTCTTCTACTTAATAGTGAAGATGTTGACCCTACTAAAACATAATGACGATGTGGCATAAGCTTAAGCTTTCCCCTGTATGGGTAGTGAAGATTGTATGTATCGGCGAAACATGATGTTCTACGATGGATAATTGGCCCGTTTGAAGTGTGTCAGTTGTATGTGTCTGCAACTGTACGTACAAGGAACCATATGGGTGTTATAAGAGCCAGCAGCAGTGTAACAGAGTGAGATAGGAACATGAGTGACAGGTTTAGTGATCTGGTAAAACATGAGAGTGAGGTGGAAAAATGAGTGACTGGATGGTGTAGTCGGCATGTAGTAGCCTACACTCGCAATCCAAAATTTGTATCCAACCTGGGGCCGGTACTTACTATTGCTAAGTGGGTGTCATAAGTCTTATGTTGACCATAAACTGACTGCGCACCATCATAAATCATGTCTTTGGCTTATGTCTCGCCATAAGTGCTCGTTTTCACTAAGATACCCCGGGTAGGTATTGAATATTTTCTGCAGTCAACAGGATGAATACCAAGTATAGGACTCGGTTATCTTCCTCTACAATTACTGGAATGCTCCACACTAAGAGCTTTTTACCCATCATGGTTCTTGCTTTAATGTCAAGCTGTCTCTTTAATGGGTAGCCTAAGGACATGTATCAAAGTCATGAAGAGGAAAGTGAGGAATTTGAAGAGGAATTCTCCCAACATATTACTCCTTTTCGACAACAAAACAAAACCAGTAACAAAAACGAGCAACATGTTATTGAAAAATACCTACTATAATAGCTAGTGTGTCGCCGCCTTAATTTTGTGTGTAAGAACACTTTGTTTATTATATATATTTTTTACTCATAACTTCTTACAAGGTAATAAATTTTGTAATTATGCATCTTTGAACATAAATATGAAAATTAAATATTTAATTCAACTAGGCTATACTGTTTCCATAGCGGCTCAAAGAAATTGCTAGGCTGTATATACTATTAAACAATAAAACGATGCATTCATTGTATACATATATTTATATATATATACCTTCCCTTGTCGAAAGGATCTACAGAAATTTTCCTCAATCTCAAGAAATTTTACCCTAGATGGCCTAGAATCTACAGATATTTTGTCAAGGGCATCTGGCAACACTGGTGAGAACAGTTCAACAGTTCAGTGTGTAGGCAGCCATGGAAGGGGAAGGATGTGACTCTCTCTTTACAGTTTATAGTACAATTATTATTATTTACAATCAATCCAAGGTTAGTGTAACAATATAATGGCAGTAATGTATGGGATATAATGGGTAAATATTGAATGAATTACCGTTATTGGGTACGGTTTTTCTACCTTCATTACCCACTTATTTAGACCACTCTAAGACTAGTTTCTTCTATGGCATTTTCTCCGCAAATGCCCCGTTTCCAAGATAGGGCATATTCAAATGGGGCATTTTGAAATTAGCCTGACCTTACCTGACCTGACCTAACCTAGACCGCATCAGACTACCGGGACCTAACCTGGGCAAACTACCGGGAAATAACCGTGGTAAAGTACAGAAAATGACCGGGCCAAAGTACTGGGACCTAGCCGGATCTGGCAACACTGCTACAAAACGGTAATTCTTTCAATAAATACCATATAATGTGTAGGAATTAATGTAACAATATTGTTGTTGAAAGAATGTTGTTAATATTGTTATTAATGATAATGTAACATCGGTTATTATTATTTTTGTCAAAACTCAAAATATCACGTCCATTTATATTTGTATTTATGTTACCAGTGATTAATAAGACATTTTATCACTTATACAGTATATTAAGGTATTTATTGAAAGAATTACCGTTTTGTAGCAGTGTTGCCAGATCCGGCTGGGTCCCAGTATTTTGCCCCAGTCATTTATTGTACTTTATCACGATTATTTCCCGGTAGTTTGCCCAGGTTAGGTTCCCGTAGTTTGCCCAGGTTAGGTCCCGGTAGTCTGATGCGGTCTAGGTTAGGTTAGGTCAGGTCAGGTAAGGTCAGACTAATTTCAAAATGCCCAATTTGCGTATGCCCTATCTTGGAAATGGGGCATTTGCGGAGAAAATGCCATAGAAGAAAATAGTCTTAGAATGGTCTAAATAAGTGGGTAATGAAGGTAGAAAAAACGTACGCAATAACGGTAATTCATTCAATATTTAGGGGTTTAGGGGGGTGCGGGAATAGGGGGACTGGCTTGAGGTGGGTAGCAAGCCTGTCCCCTATTCCCGCACCCCCTAACCCCCCCCAAGCCTGTCCCCCTACTCCCGCACCCCCCAAAACCCCCCCACCCCCCAAAACCCCCCCACCCCCCAAAACCCCCCCAAGCCTGTCCCCTACTCCTGCACCCCCTTAAACCCCCCCAAGTCTGTTCCCCTATTCCCGCACCCCCTTAACAGTAACGTTACACCCTCGATATAATATTAGTAAATTTAACTTCGTACATAATTAATGTACACTTCGGTTTTAGTACAGAAGTGGACCTTACTGTATAATAGATATTTTACTGTCATTACCCACTATTTTGGACCATTCTAAGACACTTTTCTTCTATGGTTTTTCTTCCTCAAATGCCCCGTTTTCGAGATATGCCCCATTCCCAATACCCATAGAAACATGGGGAGGCCCGATGAGAATCGGGGGTTGACGGGTGGGGGAAACATGAAATACGTATACAAAAACTGTATCCCACGCCAACGACGGATTTGCCATTCCCTTGGTCCGGACATATACAAGATTATTTTATGAGCAATTCAGGAGTGAAGGCCGTAGGCCGGAGCTCCGGCACGCAAAAAAGGAGTGGAAAGTGACCCGAAGGGTCGCTTGGAGCTCTACACGTTAGGGGAACTCACTTGATACCATATTGTTACTATAATACTACAATATCACTATATATGACATTAATTAAGGTAGGAAGTGTATTATAAAGGCAGAACAATAGTAAAATGCGTGTTTCCCCTACCCGTCAACTCCCGATTCCCATCGGGCCCCCCATGTTTCTATGGGTATTGGGAATGGGGCATATCTCGAAAACGGGGCATTTGGGAAAGAAAAACCATAGAAGAAAAGTGTCTTAGAATGGTCCAAAATAGTGGGTAATGACAGTAAAATATCTATTATACAGTAAGGTCCACTTCTGTACCTTTACCTATATTTCTTTAACAAGGCTCAGTAAATCACATATATTAACGGTAGGCCCTCTATATAATATTATTAAGTTTAACATATACCGGCAATTATATTCTTTTAACACACTCAGTAAATCACATGTAATTATAGTGTTTTTAATTGTATTTTATCACGCAAATGTGGGAGTTTTATTATTACATGGTCATAATTTTATTCCAAACAATTTTAATGATATGACAAAGTAGGTTAGGGGTAATTATTCTATATCCGTTTTCTATTACAATGTTCTTACCATCTTTACCCACTAATTTATACCATTCTAAGACACTTTTCTTCTATGGCATTTTCCTTAGAAATGCCCCATTTCCAAGAAAGGGCATATTCAAATCGGGCATTTTAGAATTAGCCTGACCTAACCTAACCTAGACCGCAGCAGACTACCGGGACCTAACCTGGGCAAACTACCGGGAACTAACTGTGGTAAAGTACTGGGACCTAGCCGGATTTATGTACAAATTTTAGGTGCTTAATGGTAAAAATATAGTACTTAATGACTTAATCCATTACGTTATAAAACCATGATTAATCCTTACCTGACATACATGACAGTCTTCTTAAGGGGGTGCAGGAGTAGGGGACAGGCTTGGGAGGGGACTGGGGGGTATGTGGGAATAGGGGGACAGGCTTGGGGTGGGTAGAAAGCCTGTCCCCTAATCCCGCACCCCTCTAACCCCCCAAGCCCGTACCCCCCTAAACCCCCCCAAGCCTGTCCCCCTACTCCCACACCCCCATAAACCCCCCCAAGCCTGTCCCCTTACTCCCACACACCCCCCAAGCCTGTCCCCCTACTCCCGCACCCCCCCCAAGCCTGTCCCCCTACTCCCGCACCCCCCCCAAGCCTGTCCCCCTACTCCCGCACCCCCCCCAAGCCTGTCCCCCTACTCCCGCACCCCCCTTAACCTGTCCCCCTACTCCCACACCCCCTTAATGCGATTTTTTACACTGATTCATAGACAAGCCTCTTTATGTTCGGTTGAAACTTTGTTGTTGTTATTATTTTTTACCATTTATTACCTACTAAGGGCCGCCAGAGGGTTGCTTGAGGGCATGTGCATCCCTGGTCTAGATAAATACCAAAGGATAGGGGATAGTATACATTTGGGACATTGGAGTTCATTGGTTCCTCAAAAGTGTGTCAGGAAACAAATCCAATTAAGGGAGTGCGGGAGTAGAAGACAGGCTTGGGGGGTGCAGGAATAGGGGGACAGGCTTGGGGGGAGGTTGGGTGGTGCAGGAATAGGGGGACAGGCTTGGGGGGGGTAGAAAGCCTGTCCCCTATTCCCACACACCCCTAACCCCCCCCCCCAGCCCCCAGCCTGTCCCCCTACTCCCGCACCCCCCAAAGCCTGTCCCCTACTCCCGCACCCCCCAAAGCCTGTCCCCCTACTACCACACCCCCCAAAGCCTGTCCCCTATTCCCGCACCCCCTTAATAAATATATTGGTATCGTGTTGCTTGGAATTGGTTGGAGGAAACATTTGCTCCAGGATTACCACCCAAAACAATGTACTATATACTGTATCCCTTAACTCATGTATCATCCTTTCTCTGTGTTTTCTATATGTCTGTTGGGTATAAGTGATGTTAGTAATAATTTTTCAACAAGGTAGGTTTAAAGAGGAAACTTATATTAGGTCTCAAATGTAAGCCAAGATCCAGGGTAAGTTAGGTCAGGTTGGTTCATATAAAAACAAGAAATAATTAACTCATTATTATTAAACAACTCAATGTAGTGATAGTGATTCTGTTTTTTTTTTTTTTTCTCTCGAGAATTGTCCAGTGAAGTGATAATGAAAAGAAGTGTGAAAATAAGGAAACTAAATCCAGAAGATTAAACAAGACAAGTTGAAGAAGAGAGAGGCTGCAAGACCTGGAAGGAAGCACATGACATTATGTAATTCTCCATCAGTTATTATTAGTTTTATGAGAGGTGTATTATGGTTACCACATATACCGCACCATACTAATCCTTATATTTCATTTCCAGGTTGGAATAACAATGAACACCAGTCCTTCCAATACACTTGAAGTAATACCAACACTACCACCACCTTGAAGTGTTGTCAGTCAATATCTCCCCTATACTGGAAGTAATACCAACACTACCACCACCTTGAAGTGTTGTCAGTCAATATCTCCCCTATACTGGAAGTAATACCAACACTACCATCACCTTGAAGTGTTGTCAGTCTATATCTCCCCTATACTGGAAGTAATACCAACACTACCATCACCTTGAAGTGTTGTCAGTCTATATCTCCCCTATACTGGAAGTAATACCAACACTACCATCACCAGGCCAGGACCACCAACACCACCTTGAATAAATACCATGTGTACCAGGACCTTGTTATGGTGTTGGAGTTACAATAATGAAGAGAAGGCAGTACAGATTGGCAGAGTAATTAAGGAGCTCCACCACAATGGAAAGGTGATAATTATTATATCTTACAACTGTGCCTTATTTCTTGTTCACTGGTGTGTCAAAGTACCGTATTTTTAATCAACCTTTTTCAGGTATATCTTGAATATGTATTTTCTCATTTATTTTTCAGTAGTATCTTTGCCATGATTAGTTTTAGTCCAAGAGATAAGGGGCATTTATTTTTATGTTTTGTTTGTTGTATTGAAAAGGGTGTACTTTGGGTCATTGGAAATGGATAGTGTTAATTTTCAATAGTGGTGGGTGTGGACAGTATTATCTCATTTTCATCATTTTGTAACAACCACTGATTCATCCAGATTATGGGGTACTGTACGTCAAATGATAAAGTCCATTTCTGACAAGATATTTTAAACAGAACAGTGACCTCTACATTGAAATAATTGTTACAGAGTTGTCTTAAGGTCAACAGAGTAGAAAGATCACATGACCTCAATTTCAATAGAAAATCACATATCTCTATAACAAACACCTGTGACTTCAACTAGGGTTGTATTGGCAGGTTTTTAAATAAAGATTATTACAACTGTATTGTAAGAAGGGTTGTGACAATATAAGGGAAACCATATATCATACAGTATAAAACATTGTCAATACAAAACATTTCCTTGTAGATATCTACCAAACAGAATGTTATGACATGTAAACATAAAAAGTGTTTATTTAAGGCTTTAGATTTAACTTATATATATATTTCCTTTCAGCTTTGAACTTGTTTTGTTTCTCCAGTTGAACTTTAGTGTTGTGTCCAAGCTATCATCATGAGTTTTTTAGTCTAGGCTGTTGTCCATCCAGTTTTAATACAGTACAGTAATCACTAGTACAGCTCCGGACAGATCAAGGGTCCACACCCCATCCATCAGCAACTTGGGTTGGGCCTCGTCGGATCTGGTAACAGTTGCAGGTGGAGGGAGGGGGGATGTTAGTGGGAGAGAAATGTGGGCAGAGCTATATAGGAAGGTAACGAACGAATGATCAGGTAGAGAAGACATGTGTCAGGAGGAATGAATGAAGCATACACTGTGAATGGTGTCGAATCACCAATAGTTTAAAGCAGGGTTCTTCAAACTTTTTCAGTGGTGACCCAATTTTTTACTATGAAATCATTCTCGCGACCCATACAGAAAGATCTTTTACAAATGACCAGAATTATCAACCTAAGAAAATACAAGGCCAGAAACTGAAACGTAATATTTATGATTAAAAGGCATTCTAAACAGAATTATAAACACTGCCTCACCTACCCCTCCCTCTCTCTCTCTCACTCTCTCTCAAGAAGGCTAATATTTGTGCAATTATTTTGTTTTATTGATAATTAAATATATGAATATTCGATAATAAAAATATGTTAGGTGGATTCATGTATGAACTTCATATTTATTTTATTGTCACAAACATTATTATTCTATTTTATTCATGTATTTATTTTTGTGAATCTGCGACACAGTTTGGAGGAATTCGGGACCCGTAGTTTGAAGAACCCGGGTTTAAAGAAGTACATACTGCATTAACGTAGGTGGATATAGGAGAGAAGAAATGTGATGATTTGAGGCGAGGGTGAGGGGGAAGAGGGTAAGAGAAGACAAATGAAGGTGATTAGTTGAAAAGTAATAACAAACAAATATAATTAGAATATCGGTTACATTATATCCTTTAAATAAAGGCACTGTCTTTTGTTCACCATCGTAGTGGGATAGACTACTGATTATATATTATCCTTTGGATATTAGACAGCTATCCCTGTATTCCTTTTATCCCTCGTGCTTGCCCCTTAGGGGGGTATTGCCTGTAATGATGTGGGCAATACTTTAAGGGTTTTGGCGCCCCTTCAGCCCCAGCCACTAACTTATATTTCTTCAACTGTCCCTCTTTTCTTCCTATTTCCTTCTTGCTTGCTGTCACACCTATCTAACACCTTTTCCTGGTGCTATTTGACCTCGCTGTTGCACCACCTAATATCAATCAAATCCCTCGTGCTTGTAGTCCACCTTATTTATCACCTTTTCCCAAGCCCAGCTGTTTTTTTTTTTTTTTTTTTTTTTTTTTTTTTTTCTCCTCTCCGGCAGAAGACAGTTTAATTTTCTTACTTTTTTAACAATCATATTTGTCAACAAATTCATTAAGCTATTTACCAGGATTTTTTCTTCTAAATATGCATTTCCTTAAAAATAATCTGTTAAACTTAAATAGGCGCCGCTATATGGTGTTTTCAATAAACTTGGTCTAATTTTATGCATAGGCTATATATATTACAGTATCTCTCAAGTAACTGGCAACCTTACACATCCTCCCTACTGTCTTATCCCTCTCTCGCTTGCCCTTCCCTCCTTTCTTACCGTTTATTTTTTCTTTCTCATATTTTTAACCTTCTCATTCGTTCTTAAAAAGTTTTAATGACATAGGCCTTTCTCCCTTATCACTTATAGTCCAATTATATGATTCGAAAAACTACGGCTGAGATTATGTTGTTGATCGCATTTTGGTTCTCAATATGTAGAGGTTCATTGATTGATTGCCTGAAAAGTTTATGCTTATAAAAAGGCTGGCCTTGATACATACATCAAAACATATGTAACTGCACTTAATTGGCTATTAATAAATGTTTCAATGTTGATTATATTAGGCGCCGCAGCAGCGAGGTCATATAGCGCCAGAAAACGGTGATAGAGAGGTGAAACAGGAAGGAAATAGAAAGAAAGGAGGGACAGTTGAAGAACTAAAAGCTAGTGGCTGGGGCCAAAGGGGCTCCAAAACCCTTTAAGTATTTCCCACATCACTAATGCAGGCAATACCTCCCTACGGGGTCAATATGTAGAGAATTTAGAAAACAACTAGAGATTTATGGGGAAAGATATATAAATTATTTAGAATGAAAGTGTTGGCAGATATGCATTATTGACAGGATTATCCCAGCCTCAGCATTTCGCCTTCATAAAACTGAAGGACTATAGGTTTCATGCATTGCCAATTGCCAGTCTGTTGCTAGTCAGAATGTTAACTTGTTAATTAAACCTATTTGCAGGAAAGAGAAATATATTATATCTTTCTTTTTAAGTTATTTATAGGTATTTTTTATTAAAATCTGTTTCGGTATACATTACCTTACTTTTATCTAGTTCCAGCATTACTGCGTAGAACACCATATGACACAATAAGGACCACAAGGACAGTAATGGTGATCAACGTGTTGCTGATGTATCTCTCTATAGGTTACTGAACACAGTGTTTTATGCTCAGAATTATGTTCTCAGCATCACAAAGATAATGAGAACACTAGCTTTTAGTTCTTCAACTGTCTCTCTTTTCTTTCTATTTCCTTCCTGCTTGCTGTCTCATCTCTCTATCACCGTTTTCTAGCGCTGTATGACCAGGGTTGTCAGATTCCTTAAATTTGGCCGTATACGAAAATGCCTGGCCGTAAATAAATTAAGCTCCCACGGCCAAACGATTTGGCCGAATTCTGGCCGTATTTTATTCTAAAATGACTTCATCCCTCACACAAGTTAATATCTTATAAATCCATATCCATAGGCTATAAGTAGGTCCTGCACAAACTCATAACTCGTGACTTTTCGTGAGTACGTGTTCAGGACGAACCAGTCCAGTACCACAGGCACAGTTACCAATACCACAACTAATATTATGTGTAGATACATTACTCATATGCTACAAATTTTAACTCCCGTCAGAATATAAATGAAATATTTTTTAATCCTAGCTTTATACATGGTCACATGCGTGACAGATGTATATGACATTAACCTAAATTATCTTAGGTGTGGAATTTTTTGGGATTCTAGGATTCACACGATATTTATCTGGTAAGAGTTGATCGAGGCAGCTACATCTGTGACGATAAAGCAAAAAAGGACAGTCTGAATTTAAACTCGATACTGGCTATACCACTTCAGATACAGGAAACTTATTCGGGGGTACAGTGACCTATTCTTATTTCTTATACTTATTCTTTATTACTTTTATATATATTAATAATGGCAACAAAATCTATATGGAAAGGAAGTTATGAACGTGGGAGAAAATATAACAAATCATGGGAAGATAAATTTGTTTGGGTGAAAAAAGCCAGTGAAGATGCTTTTTGTGAATTTTGTAAAACTACCATAATACAGTAGACCTATACCTTATTGGCTATACTTACTTCAATATACTGTACTTTTAAATTAAGGTAAGCACACTATATATTTTCCCTTTTATCTGTTTATTGTTTGTTATGTGTACAGTATTATATGACTATGTATGTAGGTGCAGGGTTAAAAGTAATTTTATTTATGTCCCAGGATAATTCATATGTACTTACATAATTCTGTTAAAATATATACACTTGGCCGAAAAAATTGGTCGTAGACAAAAAAAGTTTTGCCTGATTTGGCCGTAAAATGCACATAAACTGGCCATGAGATATCTCAGCCATCTGGCAACCTTGTTGTTGTTGTTGAAGTTCCTCAAGCTGTCTGGCCGAGCAGCCTGAACCAGGCTTTCCCACAGTGCCCTCAGAGAGTGTATGTTGTGTTGTTGGCGAGTGTGGTTGTGTGCGTTGCAGTCTTCAATAATGTGTTTAATAGAATGGGGTGCTGTGTTGCATCCTGGACAGGCATCCGCAATGGCTCCATCCAGCATCTTCTGATATGTCAGAAGGGCCGGGTGATGGCCACACCGCAGCCTGGCCAGGTGGACTCTGTCCTCACGGGGAAGGGAGGATTCGGATGGGTGGATGTCAGGAGGTCGTGCATGCAGCTGAGTGTTGTTTTTGAGTGTTTGGATGGATTGATGAGTGATTTGAGTATGGATGTGTTTTTGGAGATTGGTTTGGGGTGGGCAGGGTGTAAGAGATAATAGTATTTGTGTATGGTATCGTGTACTGGGTGTTGTTTTGATGTTCCTTGGCATGTGTGGGTGTTGTGCCATGTAGTGTAGTGGATGGTGTGGTTTTGTGGAGGCTGCAGCAAGTGTTTGTGTGCCTCTCATGTCAAGGTGATTCTTGATTTTGAGGACTTTAGTTTCATAGTGTAGGTGGTCTGTGGGTGTGGTAGCTGTGCAGCCTGTGATTGTCTTTAGGGCTCTGTTCTGTATGGTTTGAAGGGTGTTGTGATGAGTCTCAGTGAGGTTTGAAGCCCAGGCAGGGCTTGCATAATCCATCACTGATCGAATATATTGTTTGTATACTGTGGTTGTGGTTTCCTTGTTGTGTCCGAATGTTGTGCTGGCAAGTGATCTGAGGGCTTTAAGTCTTTGCAT
This sequence comes from Petrolisthes cinctipes, assembly GCA_033782935.1. Taxonomy (NCBI): domain Eukaryota; kingdom Metazoa; phylum Arthropoda; class Malacostraca; order Decapoda; family Porcellanidae; genus Petrolisthes; species Petrolisthes cinctipes. Next base: position 43,014 of record JAWQEG010001796.1, read on the forward strand.
GCATTTGTTTTTGATGGTTGTAATATGTTGTTTGAATGTCATGGATGTATTGTATGTTATGCCAAGTATTGTGGGTGCGTGTGTGTGTGGTATAGGTGTGTTGTTTATGGTGAGGTGTGGTGTGTAGCGGTGTTCTGCATTCCAGTTGGTGAGAAGGGTGACAGTTGACTTGGTGGGTGCTATTTTAAGTCTGTTTGTGGTGAACCAGGCATTAAGTGTGTTGAGGTAGGGTTGGAGGATGAGAGTGGCTGTGTCTGCGTTTCTGTGTGTATATGTGAGTGTTATGTCGTCTGCGTAGGAGGCTATGTGTATTTGTGGTGCCTGGGGTGTTGGTGTGTCGTGCATGTATAGGTTGAAAAGGGTGGGTGAGAGTACAGATCCTTGGGGGACACCATTGGTGAAATTTTTAATGTTAGATGACTGACCAGCAAATGTAACATGGGCTACTCTTCCTCCCAAGAAGCTGGCCAGCCATCTTTTGGTGTTATTATGCATGTTTGTGTTGTATATTTTGTTTGTGAGGTTGTGGCGGGGGATGGCATCAAATGCTTTACTAATGTCCAATGTAACTAAGAGTGTTCTGTGTGGGGGTCTATCTGAGTTGATGCCATCAAAAATTCTTTGTGTGAGGTCTGTAAGAAGAGTGTTTGTTGAGCGTAGCGGTCTGAAGCCATGTTGTGAAGATGCAAGGGGGATGTGTGGTGTGATTAGTTTAATGATGAGGCGCTCAGTGATTTTGGAGGGGGTACAAAGGAGGGTGATGGGACGGTGTGATGAGGGTAGTGTGGGGTCTTTATTTGGTTTGGGGATAGTGATGATGTTTCCATGTTTCCAGATGTTGGGTAATGTGTTGTGTGAGTAGCTGTAGTTTGCTATGTTAGTGAGTGCTTGTATGCCTTGTGGTCCAAGGTGTTTAAGGTGTATGCTACTGATGTTGTCTGGACCACAGGCAGGTGAGTGTTTTATGTTGTGAATGATGTGATTTGTCTGATGATTTGTGAATGGTGTATAGTCTGGGTCAGTGGGGAAACGTCTCTTGCGTCTAATGACTCGTCTGTCTTCAGGATGAGGGTGAAGGTGGCTGACGTGAGAAAAATGTTGGATGAGTGTGTTTGCTTGTTGTTTGATAGAGGGTATAGTGTCTGTTGTTGTGATGGCTGCATGTGATTGTGTAGTGTTGCTGTTGGACAGTGTGATGCTGCTTAGTGTTTTGTAGAGTTTGCTGGTGTTGGTTGTGTGGTTGAGTGTGTTGACAAAACTTTGCCAGTTAAGTGTTTTTTGTTCTTTAATTTTGTTGTTTATTTGTGTATTTAGTGCTTGTATTTGGTTTATTGTGTGTTATGTAAGAGGAGTTGGGGATGTGTGTTTAAGTGTGTCACGTTGTTTGATGAAGTCTTGAATTTCTGTTGTAAAGTTGGGGTTGTGTTTTCTTCTGTTACCTCTAGGGATGTGCTGTTTGTCTGCGTTTTGTATAATTGTATTGAATTTTTGAACAGCTGTGCTGATGTTTGTGATGGGTGTACTGTTCAGTGTTTCGAAGTGTTGTTCTGTTTCCATAGTGAAGGCTTCCCAGTTGGCACTTTTGTAATTTGTGTATGTGTGTCTGTGGCCAACTGGGGTGATTCTTGTTTTAGTGGTGATTATGATTGGAAGGTGGTCAGAGCCGAGGGTTCTGACCACTCTCCATGATGTTCTGGGGGCGAGGTTGGGAGAGCAAAAGGATATGTCGGGAGAGGATGGTTGGCAGAGGGCTTGGTGAGGGATATGAATGTGTTGATGTGGGTTGTTTAATGAGATGAGGTTGTCAGTTTGTGCAAGGATTTCAAGCCCTCTGTCTGTGTCGGGGTTGTTGACGTACCAGGCCGACGTCTTGGCGTTGAAATCAGCACCCAGGATGAGGTCAGGTTGGTTGGTGATCAGATGGAGCTCGGGGGAGAAGTTTTGGGGAACTGTTGGGCTGGTTTGGGGGGGGATGTATAAATTAACTATTGTAATATTGGATGATTTACCAGTGCGGACTTTGATGCTTTGAATTTCTGTGGTGGTGTCGTGGTGGGGGAGGAGGGATTTGAGTTCCGCACTGGTTACTATATAATTAAGGGATTTATGGACTAGGGTGATGAGTCCACCGCCATTGCCATTGGCCCGGTCCAGTCTGATGGTGGTGAAATTGGTGAATGTAGGCGTTTTGTTTGTGTTGCGTAGTTTTGTTTCTTGTAAGAGGCAATGTGTATATTGTGTTGTATGATGAAGTGTGTGAGTTCTTGTTTTTTGGTGTTTATGCCATCTATGTTTAGTTGAAGTATGTTAATGTTGTGTGTGCGGTGTGTGTTAGGTGCTGCTGCACGGGGGAGAGGAGAGTGTGGGGGGAAAGGAGGTGGAGGTGTTGTTGGAGTTGGAAGTGAGGTCGTGGAGTGGCGGCGTCTACGCCGTGGGACCACCCTCCAAGGCTCCCGAGGAAGGAAGCTATGGGGGCCAAACCGTCACAACATCCCCCCGCCCCCCACCAGGGGGCACGAGTCCCTGGCAACCTTGTATATGACCTCGCTGCTGCGGCGCCTAATATCAATCAATCAATCAACCTCTACATATTGAGAACCAAAATGCGATCAACAACATAATCTCAGCCGTAGTTTTTCGAATCATATTATTGGACTATAAGTGATAAGGGAGAAAGGCCTATGTCATTAAAACTTTTTAAGAACGAATGAGAAGGTTAAAAATATGAGAAAGAAAAGATAAACAGTAAGAAAGGAGGGAAGGGCAAGCGAGAGAGGGATAAGACAGTAGGGAGGATGTGTAAGGTTGCCAGTTACTTGAGAGATACTGTAATATATATAGCCTATGCATAAAAATTAGACCAAGTTTATTGAAAACACCATATAGCGGCGCCTATTTAAGTTTAACATCGATTATTTTTAAGGAAATGCATATTTAGCAGAAAAAATCCTGGTAAATAGCTTAATGAATTTGTTGACAAATATGAAAGAAATTAAACCGTCTTCTGCCGAAAAAAAAAAACAGCTGGGCTTGGGAGAAGGTGATAAATAAGGTGGACTACAAGCACGAGGGATTTGATTGATATTAGGTGACACAACAGCGAGGTCAAATAGCACCAGGAAAAGGTGATAGAGAGGTGTGACAGCAAGCAAGAAGGAAATAGGAAGAAAAGAGGGACAGTTGAAGAAATATAAGTTAGTGGCTGGGGCCGAAGGGGCGCCAAAACCCTTAAAGTATTGCCCACATCATTACAGGCAATACCCCCCTAAGGGGCAAGCACGAGGGATAAAAGGAATACAGGGATAGCTGTCTAATATCCAAAGGATAATATATAATCAGTAGTCTATCCCACGACGATGGTGAACAAAAGGCAGTGCCTTTATTTAAAGGATATAATGTAACCGATATTCTAATTATATTTGTTTGTTATTACTTTTCAACTAATCACCTTCATTTTTCTTACCCTCTTCCCCCTCACCCTTGCCTCAAATCATCACATTTCTTCTCCTATATCCACCTATGTTAATGCAGTATGTACTTCTTTAAACCCGGGTTCTTCAAATTACGGGTCCCGAATTCCTCCAAACTGTGTCGCAGATTCACAAAAATTAATACATGAATAAAATAGAATAATAATGTTCGTGACAATAAAACAAATATCAAGTTCATACATGAATCCACCTAACATATTTCTATAATCGAATATTCATATATTTAATTATCAATAAAACAAAATAATTACACAAATATTAGCCGTCTTGAGAGAGAGAGAGAGAGAGGGGTAGGTGAGGCAGTGTTTATAATTCTGTTTAAAATGCCTTTTAATCATAATTATTGTGTTTCAGTTTCTGGCCTTGTATTTTCTTAGGTTGATAATTCTGGTCATTTGTAAAATATCTTTCTGTATGGGTCGCGAGAATGATGTCATAGTAAAAAATTGGGTCACGACTGAAAATATTTGAAGAACCCTGCTTTAAACTATTGGTGATTCAATACCGTTCACGGTGTACGTTCTCTACCTGATCATTTGTTACCCTCCTATATAGCCCCGCCCACATTTCTCTCCTCCTCTCCCACTAACATCCCCCCTCCCCCCACCTGCAACTGTTGCCAGATCCGACGAGGCCCAAACCAAGTCGCTGGTGGATGGGGTGTGGACCCTTGATCTGTCCGGAGCTGTACATGAACACAACAGTCTAGGTTGCTCTGGTGACACTGGTCCCATGGCTGCTACACCTTAACCTCTCACTGACTCGGCTGACTGGCTTCCGACACATGACAACTACACTCCCACCACACTGGCTCAGCTAACAGGTTGACGCACACACAAGGCTGCTACCTCAGATTCACACACTCCCACCACACTAGCTCAGCTAACAGGTTGACACACACACAAGGCTACTACCTCAGACCTCACACACTCCCACCACACTGGCTCGGCTAACAGGTTGACACACACAAGGCTGCTACCTCACACTCTCCCACCACACTGGCTCGGCTAATAGGTTGACACACACACAAGGCTGCTACCTCAGACCTCACAATGGTTGTCAGTCATAAAATACGGCTGCAAGTGGTTACGGATTCAAATAATTTTTCACCTTCCCTTTAACACTCCCTTCTTATAAGCACATCAATAGAGTTACATAAATACATTAATAATGAAACACTTAACCCAAAAATATCCACAATATAATATAGTTGCTGATGTACACCTGTTGATTGTACATTATTACACCTTGATGAGTACACTGGCTATTACTGGTTGATACAATTTATATATTGGTACTCACAATTATCAGAAGTGTACACAGAAGTAACAGAAGTAGCAGTCCCGAGTCTGGTTGACCGAAGCCGCGCAGATGCTTGAATCCCCAAATGGGAGTCAGGGAGATAGTGAAATCTGTTTCTTCGAAGGCAACAGACAAGGGGACTGCTGGTTCACGGGTATGTACCCCCGAGCCAACATTCCCCCTGTCTGTAGTCTTCCTTGTTGTGCCACCCAATCGGGCAATCTTGTCAGCTACCCAGAAGGAATGAGAAATAGTAAGAGAGAGACAGACAGAACAGGCCAAATTCCTCATTTCTGGATAGAACCAGCCCTCATCACCAAGGGGAAGGGGTGATAGAGAGGTGGGACAGCAAGTACGAAGGAAAGAAAAGGAACGGAGGGATAGTTGAAGAACTGAAAAGGATTGGCTGGGGCCAAAGGGACGCCAAAACCCTTGAAGTACTGCCCACGTCACTGCAGGCAATACTTCCCTTACGGGGAGGCTAGTGTTGTAATCACCACCATCACAACAACATAGTCTGTTTAGGCAGCGACAACACCCTGGAACCTGTTGGTCCTGCCACTATGAAAGCCTGAACTGTTCTAACCTGGTGCACTCTGCCTACCTCCCACATCATCTTCCAGACTCCATCTCCCTGTCAAACCTGTTAACCTTTACTTCCTTGCTTCGAGAACCTCCTTGAGTAAATTGTATCATTAGCCCTAACTGGTTTACCAGAGTTGTTCAGTTTAATTGTGACACATCAGTATACATTATGTTCCAGGGTGTCCCCTCTCTTACATTCTCTATCAACACGTCGAATATTATGTTGAAAAGGAGAGGGCTCAGCACAGAACTCTTATGCAGCCCCACTTTAAAACTGTCCATCAAACCCACTCCACTCCTCACTCGTGTCTTGGCATTCCTGTCCCATACATTTCCCACCTCCACTTTAAAACTATCCATCAAGCCCACTCCACTCCTCACTCGTGTCTTGGCATTCCTGTACCGTACTTTTCCTTTATCAGTCTTACATATTTTTGCGGTACCTTCCTCTCTCTCAAACATCTCCCACAATTCCTGCCTTGGTCTTCTATCATAGGCCTTATCTAGATCTATAAGTACCATGTAGAGTTCTTCCTGTTTCTCTCTGTACTTTTCCACCATTTGTCTCGGTATGAAATTGGATTCGTTGTTCCTCTTCCAGGGATGATTCCAAACTGACCTCTGGCCACCTCCACCACCTGTCTCAGTCTCTCATCCAGTATCCTTTCCCAGATCTTCATTATGTGTGATAGTAGTTTGATGCCGTGATAATTCCCACACTCTTGTACATCTCTCTCCTTGAAGACGGGTATCAGCACACTCTTCCTCCACTCATCTGTTATTTCTCTTTTCTCCTCTATTTTGCACATTAGGTTCCACAACAAATCGCCTCCTACTTCACCCAGGGCCCTCCACACCGACACCAGGATCTCATTTGGTCCAGGTGTCTTATTGGTTTTCATTTTCAAAGTTTTCTCACCACTTCTCTTTTTACACATCTCGTGGGCCTTGGATATACTGTAGTATTCCATCATCATACTGATCCCATGGGTTCTCCTTGTTTAACAAGTCCCAAAAGTACTCCTTTCATCTCTGTTGTATCTTCATCCCATCCATTATTACAACACCATTTGCATCCTTCATCTGCTTAACATGATTTATATCTTTTGTTGACTTGTTCCTACTCCTTACTATCCTGTAATATTCTCTTCTTTCCTTCAGGTGTTTCCAGTTCTTCATACAGGCCTCAGTCTTAGCCATTGCCACTGCTACTACTTTGTGCGCTAACTTCTCTGCTCTTCTGTGCTCCATCTTATCCTCCTATGTTCTGCTAAGCTCCCACTGCTTCTTTGTTTCCTTTTCCCTTTTTAGAACATCCCTTATATCCTCTTTCCACCACCATTCATCTCTAGTTGTACGTGGCTTTCCAGATATTTTGGCTAATACTTCTCTGGCCACTCCTCTCAAAGTCTCTGCATTCTCCCTCCACCAGTCTTGAATTCCCTCCATATTTACATTGATCTGTCTAGCACCTTGGTCTTGAACTCATGACTCTTCACTTCCTCCTTCAGTGGTGTTCATTGGACCTCTTTTCAATACCCCCTCCTTCCTATAGTCACACATCCATCACTAACAACCAGTGTTGTGGTGTCATTTGGTCACTTGGTACTGTATAACTTTTATCTCCACCAAATTTGATCTATACATAAGGTAGTCTATGTGGGTGGCATTACCTCTACTCTTATAGATGATGATGTGCTCTTCCCTCTTACAAAAGAAAGTATTAGCAATTGCCAGGTCAAAGGATATAACCAGATCCATTATTTGTTTGCCATCTACATTTACAAGCCCATGCCCTTCTTGTATCCTATCCATTCCATCATTTTCTACTCCAACATGACCATTCAGATCCAAGGCAAGCACCACTCTCTCCCCAGTAATTCTAGATTTCTCCAGAACTCTTCCTTTTCTTTGTCCATTGATCCTGCCTGTGGTGCATTGGCACTAACCATATTTAATGCACATTCCCCATATACTGTAATAGCCTTTTTGTTATCAACTGATCTCTTCTCCTTACTTCCTTCACACATTCTTTCATTTGCACCCATCTTCTAATTCCTTTGCTTTGTTACCCCTGCATCTAGTTTCCTACACACAAACTATGCTCACCCTCTTCATCAGCTCCACTACCTTCCTTCCTCGGCCCGTCAAGCTCCCAACATTCACCGTTGCCATCCTCAGAACAATAGGAACTCACTTCTTTAATTGCACTCGCTGATGGTGTGGTAGCCCTTGTACATTGGCAGAGGTCAGGTGATGCCTCTGTATATTACTTATAGTGGGGTACAGCTGATGGTGTGGTAGCCCTTGTACATTGGCAGAGGTCAGGTGATGCCTCTGTGTATTACTTATAGTGGGGTACACTTTGTGTACATTGGCAGAGGTCAGGTGATACCTCTGTACATTACTTATAGTGAGGTACACCCTGGCATGACTTACTATTCATTGGTTGTGGCTCATCATTGGTTTTGACTTGGTTTTTACTGGCTGACTATCCTTTCTGACACCAACCCTCCCTATTTATCCATGCTTGGGACCGACATAGAGTTGTGCTGGCTTGCATCCCCTACAGTTGGGTTGCAACCCCTATGGCTGTCAATACACTATAGTGTCAAAAATTTGGGCAGAATGTGAAACAAGCTGTGCCAAACTGATCAAACTGTTTGGAAGATATTTGCAAAACACGATGCATCATTGCTTCAAACTTATAATAATTTTTCTAAGTCGATTACCTTACCGTTCATCCTATCCATCGTGCTCTCCCCTTCCTTCCCTGATTACACTTCACTAATACAAAACGCTGTCACTGTATTGACAAAGCTGAAAGTACTACAAATTTGTGGGTGCAGCTGTACAAAGCAGGTTAACTGTACACACTCATTACAAACAGTACAGTACACACCCAAACAACAATGGATTACTGTATTGTGTATAATATATGTTCATTGTTAACCTGTACTTAATACAGTACATTACAACATAATATACAGTAATAACAATGGATTACTGTATTATATATATGTTCATTGTTAACCTGTCTTCAATACAGTACATTACAATATACAGTAATAACAATGGATTACTGTATTATATATATGTTCATTGTTAATCTTTCAATACAGTACATTACAATATACAGTAATAAGAGTGAAAACAATGGATTACTGTATTGTTAACCTGTCCTCAATAACAGTACATTACATTTCCTCCATTCATTCCTCTGAATAGATTCTATATAAGATTCCACTTATCCACTAAACTATGTAAGTCTTTCAATAAAAATATTTCATGACTAAGAATAATTTGATGGTGATGGAAATTAGAGTAACAGAAGTGTACTGTATGGGAAATGCAATACAATATATTAGTAGTAAATTGAACTTGCTTTGACTTAATACAACTTACCACAAACATTTCACCCAATATTCCAGGAAGTATAGTACTGTATAGTAGAAAGTTAGATACCATACTATTATAAGTACTATATTGTATTCAAAGGTAATTTATTAATTATATTCCATATGTGGCATTTACAAACCACCATAGCATTTGGTCTAGTTTATTATTCATAGTTTAAAGAAGTACAAGTTTAAAGTTTAAAGAGAACAAGAAATTATTCTGGAAGGAGGTGAAAAGAGAAAGAGGAGAAGGAAAGTCTGGTAGTGTGAGAATGAAGAGAGAGGATGGAGTTACTGTGAGTAGAAGTGAGGAAGTGAAAGAAGTGTGGAAGAGGCATTTTGATCGGTTGATGAATGGGGGGACGGAATGGGAGGCGGTGGTGACATGCTTGGGGATGGAGGCAGGAGGTAGACGACAGGATGTACAGGGAGAATTAGGAAAAGAAGAGGTTAGGAAAGTTGAAGATGGGAAAGGCACCGGGGGTGGATGGGATAACTGCTGAAATGTTAAAGTGTGGGGGGGGAGGTAGTGGTGGAGTGGATGTTGCTTATATGTACATTGGCCTGGAGGCAGGGAGAGGTGCCAGAGGATTGGAGAAGAGCCATAATTGTACCTTTGTATAAGGGGAAGGGGAGTAAGGATGAGTGTGGTAGCTATAGGGGAATAAGCCTTCTTAGTGTACCGGGGAAGGTTTACGGGAAGGTTCTTACTGAAAGACTGGTTGAAGTAACAGGGAATAAAGTTAGTGAGGAGCAGGGAGGGTTCAGAAAGGGTAGAGGATGTGTGGACCAAATATTTGCATTAAAATCAATAGTGGAGAAATATATTGGGAAGGGTAAGAAGTTGTATGCTGCCTTCATGGATTTGGAAAAGGCATACGATAGAGTTGATAGGAAAGCTATGACAGAGGTGTTGAGAATTTATGGAGTTGGGGGGCCTTTACTGAAAGGCATTGAGGCTCTTTATGCAGATGCAAAAGCATGTGTACGGGTAGAGGGTGATCTAAGTGAGAGTTTTAATATTAGTGTAGGGCTGAGACAGGGGTGTGTTATGTCACTATGGTGGTTCAATATATATATGGATGGTTGTATGAGAGAGGTGAAAGCCAAAGTGAATGGTCTGGGGGTGAAGTTGAGGCTGAATGAAGCAAATTGGTCCCTGGTGGCAAGTTTGTTTGCGGATGACACTGTGCTGATGGCTGAGAATGAAAGGAATTTACAGAGAGTGGTGGACGAATTTCAGTGTGTGTGTAAACGAAGGAAATTGAAGGTGAATGTAGATAAAAGTAAAGTGATGGTATTTGAAAGAGCAGAAACTGAAGTGATTGACTTTGCTACACCCTACAGAGTGGCTGTACCAACTGGGACGAAGTGTGAGATAACTGAGGGGCGAGAGGATGGAGGAAGTGAAGGAGTTTAAGTACCTGGGTACAGTTATGTGTAAATTGGAAGTATGGAAGGAGAAATTAGGGAGAGAGCAGTGAAGGGTAGACAGGTCATAGGATCACTGGGAAGGATTATGAAGGGTAGAAGTGTGAGTATGGAAGTGAAAAGGGGACTACGAAATAGTATAATCCTGCCAACACTGACATATGCGTCGGAGACATGGACATGGAGTAGGGTGCATCAGTCTAGAATAGGTGCTGTGGAAATGAGTTACTTGAGAGGAGCATGTGGACTTACTAGATGGGATGGAGAAAGTAATGAGAGTGTGTATGAGAGATGTGGTATGAGTGAGAAGGCAATTGGTATTGAGTGTGGAGTGGTTGAGAGAGTGAAACGTGATACATTGAGATGGTTTGGACATGTGGAGAGAATGCAAGGCGAGGAATTTGTAAAGGTGTATGGAAGTGAAGTTGTGGGACCTGGTGTGAGAGGCAGACCTCCTGTCAGATGGCAGAACAGAGTGGAAGAGTATGTAAAGGAGAGAAACGTGAGGGGCAGAGTAGGGCTTGAACAAGCAAGGAGGGAGTGTTGGAACAGGGAGAACTGGAGACACTTCTGCCGTGGCCACCCCCTTGGGGGGAGTTCCCGGAGGGAACGAGGCGTCGGTGCTATAGATAGGTAGACAGATAGATGGAACAACTGATTCCTCCACATAAGCCTATGCCAAGAAACAGTCTACCTTAATTTAGTTCATTTGGTCTGTTTCTTGACATAGTTTGGAGGAATCAGTTGCCTCCAGTGCACCAAAAATATGCTATCCCCTTAAATCTTGGTACCACAGTTGATAATTCTATTTTTGTTTTGTATTTTTGAGGCCTTGAAATAAGTGGTAGTGTACGGCAGACCCTTATTGTACTTTAGAGCACCTCGAGCATAGCTTGGAATATTTGGTACAGTAGACATTTTTTTTATTTTATATATATTTATTTATATATTTATTTTTTTTAGTTATCTTCCTCCCCCTGTATAACTTTTGTAATAGAGTATTATAGTATGATTGGAATGAAGGAATAAGTATTAACAAGGTTTGTTTCATAATATTTTTTATTTTTTAGTTTTCTTCTCCCACCCAGTATAATTTTTGTAATGTAGGAATAAAATTATATTGACCTTATTTGTTTACTTGCAGACAGTGTGATGTTACCATGATGGACAGCTGAACCGCCACCACTCATTACAACAACCACCACCACCTCATCTACCATCACCACCACTACAAGACCCAAGTGACCAAGTTATCAAGTCTTCTACAGTCCACCTTCACCACTTTGGAATGTTACCCACACAGCATCACTTCACACTCTACAGACATGGTTAGTGTCAAATAATTAATTAGTTCTGATGTTGAAGGGATTAGGGTGTCTTAACCCAGTGGTCAGAGAAGCATCCAAGTAGAGTAAAATTGGAGGAAGATTTTATTCTATACAAAACTGTGGAATAAGAAGTTTTGAGGTGACAGGTAAAGATCCAAGTTGGACAGGTTTTGTTGGTACAGTTGTAGACATAAGTTAGTCACCCACACATCAGTCTGTAAATTTACTTGTTGGACCAGAAGGTTTTTCTAGTGCTGGTCAAAATGTCCAGGGTATCATGCCCATAAGTATGATAATGTTAGTATTAAGAGCACTCTTCCCGATTTATTGTTGACCCTCGATATACAATTAATAAGAACTTATATCCACCACTTCATTTTACATTCAGTCACTCATTGAAGACCACAAAATATTTTCCCAGGCTTCTGTTCTTCATTACCATACAGGCTAAATGATTTACTGAGCCTATGTTATAAGGATAGTGAAACATTAAATCAGCATATATCAAAGGCCTACTGTACTATTGTTTTTGCTGTGTTGTAAATTGTAGACATTGATTGGACAACATAAAGTAACATACAAACTTGAACTGAAGGGTTTCATAATAATAATAAACCTTTGGAGTGGTTACAAAATGGTGTGGAACTTTTATCTGTGACTGTATGATTAGGGAAGATTCTCGTTTTGGTGAATAGAAAGGTCTCTGGATTCTTCCATACTATGCCACGAAACATCCCCTATTAGTACCATTGAGGGAGTCTGTTTCCTGGCATAGTCTTTCCAGTTCACAAACAAGAGAATCTCCACTTTCCACAAGGTAACATTCAGTCAGTTGTTGTTGTTCCCCAGACTGTCTGGTGGAGCAGTCCTGGGTCCGGTTGACTGAAGTCGCTCAGATAGTGAGGTTTGTTTCTTCCAAGGCAACTGTAGAGGGGGCTACTGGCTCACAGCCATGTACAGTTGGACACAGGAATTGGTGGTACAGCCCAGGTGAAAGATACTTGTCCCATTTGAGTAACCAGTGTCTATAATCAGGTACTTGCTTTTTATTACCATACTCAATACTGACTTCTGCCCCTGGTGTCTCCTATTTGGCACTAAGGAACTTGATATTAGGAGAAATTTCCCATCTTTCACTTGGGCTGTACCATGAATTCCTGTGTCCAACTGTACCCCTGTGTCAGTCAGTTGAAGTTCCTCAAGCTGTCTGGCAGAGCAGTCAGTTGTTGGTAGTACTCTTTCAACAACATTATGAAGATTTCTGTTCATTGGATGCTTCTACTGTCTGGATCCAAACTGGTAAAAACAACCGTATGTAAAGACCAATTATTATAGGTTCTATATTGTACTTCCCATATCATGAGTGTTTGCATCCTTTGAATTCTGGCATTATTTAACTGCTTCATTTGAGTTGGAAGGTCTGTGATTCCTCCAAACTATGCTAAGAAATAGATCCTCTATTAGTACCATTGGGGGTGTCTGTTGTCTGGTATAGTTAGGAGGAATCAGTAGCCTTCCAATTTACCAACAAGAGAAATCTCCCCATAAGGTTTAAAGCATTTACATATTCCATTTTTCAAAAACCTAATAATTATGATTAAATTTGGATGGGGAGAATATTTAATTGCTTTATAAAAACATAGTATGAAAGAGGGATGAACCTTATTAATATCATGAACAAAAAAAGTAGGGTCTTCATAATTAGTTGTTGTTGTTGAAGTTCCTCAAGCTGTCTGGCTGAGCAGCCCCGAGCTCCTGAGGAAGGTCATGGCCTGAACCGGGCTTTCCCACAGTGCCCTCAGAGAGTGTATGCTGTGTTGTTGGCGAGTGTGGTTGTGTGCGTTGCAGTCTTCAATAATGTGTTTAATAGAATGGGGTGCTGTGTTGCATCCCGGACAGGCATCAGCAACGGCTCCATCCAGCCTCTTCTGGTATGTCAGAAGGGCCGGGTGGTGGCCACACCGCAGCCTGGCCAGGTGGACTCTGTCCTCAATGGGAAGGGAGGATTCGGATGGGTGGATGTCAGGAGGTCGTGCATGCAGCTGAGTGTTGTTTTTGAGTGTTTGGATGGATTGATGAGTGATTTGAGTATGGATGTGTTTCTGGAGACTGGTTTGGGGTGGACAGGGTGTAAGAGATGATAGTATTTGTGTATGGTATCGTGTACTGGGTGTTGTTTTAATGTTCCTTGGCATGTGTGGGTGTTGTGCCATGTAGTGTAGTGGATGGTGTGGGTTTGTGGAGGCTGCAGCAAGTGTTTGTGTGCCTCTCATGTCAAGATGGTCCTTGATTTTGAGTCTTAGCATATGGCTGAAAAGGTTATTTTATTATATTCAACAACATTCATGGTGCAAATGATGGGTAGCGATACAATGGTTCTGTTGTTTTGTCTATGGAGCCATCGTATCAGTACCATGCCATAGTAAACACCACAGATGTTCTTGCATAACACCCCCAAAACCTATACCATAGGGTGTTTTTGGCCATACATTGTTAACACCATAAAGGGGATGGTATATAAAGTTATTGCTTTAGAGGCTACAAAGTCTTCTAACCTGTACCACAAAACAGCATGCCTACTGAAAGGGTCTGTTTTGTGATGCAATTTGGAGGAACTTGTAGCCTCCATGGAGTAAGTGCTAACAATATCTTAGCCCCAGTTGAATTTCATAATATAACCCTTGCTTCCTTAAAGGTTATTTGATGAGAATTATATCCTTTTTCTCCTCAGGTGTTGATGTTGCAAGAGACAAGAAAATGCTGGAGATGGCAACCATAAAATTTTAATGTATATTAATTATTATTACAAGATAATTAAAAGTTAATATTTTTATTATCTCATTATATACACCAGCTAGTTAGTAATTTCCTTTTAACACCTGTAAGTTTTAAGACAATTACTTGATCAACTGGTCCCTTCAAGTTTACCTTCCAGCCACAAGACCAAAGTAATAAGGGTGTAGGGTTCAAATAAATGTTCTCCTGTACAAAATTAAAGGACTGTGTTGTAGTCAGAAAATTGGAGGTTAAGGAGTCCTTCAAACATTACCTATATGGAAGGAGCTTGTTTTGTGTATAGTCAGAAGCCTCCAATTTTCATACATGATCACAGGGTCCATATTTCCAGTGGCAATATGTTAGAGGTGACATAGAAAAGGGAATAAACATCATAGAAAATTGTCAGACTAAAATTTAGGGAAGACCCTCCAATTACAGGCCTCCCAAGAAAGTCACCTCACTAACACAAACTAAAAGGGAGATTTTTTTTATTGGAGGGCTGCAGAATCCTCCAAATTATGTCTTGAAACAGATCCCTTATTGGTAACATTGAGGTGATTTGTTTCCTAGGATAGTCTGAAAGGAATCTGTATCCTTCCAATTCACCAACAAATTTGTTCATTTAAGGGGAGGTTCTCTTGTTGGTAAATTGGAAGGCTACTGATTCCTTTGAATTATACCAGAAAACAGACGTCCCTCAATGTTACTAGTATAGGATCTGTTTCATGGTATAGTTTGTAGAAATCAAAGACCTTCCAAGTCACCAACAAAAGAATCTCCCCTTAAATCTGACCATAAACAATAAAACAACAACTGTCAACTAATTACAGTAAGAGGCAACTGATTATACCCAACTGTGGTACAAAACAGACTTCTACATAGTTTGTAGCCTGTGTTTTGTGACAGTTTGGCAGAATCAGCAGCCTCCATATCCACTACAAGTACAGTCATGACGCCTCTGGAATTCATATACACCACTGTGACATCAAGGGTTCCTAACAACTAGAAAATTGAGTACATTAATTTCATAACACCAAAATTTCCTAGTAATGTTATTTGGCTAATATTTGAATCAGTCAGCTGAATTATCCTTAGAGTATGTGCAGAATAATGACCCCTTTTAACCAGTGCTATGTGTATGAATTCCCGAGGCCAACTGTACATCTTGCAGTCAGAATTCTTTGCCACAAAACTATTAAGTAGTTCTACCTAAAGTCACATTAAGTCATAGTGTGTTTGGGGGTCAGTGAACTCCTTATGTCTGTCTAAAGTCAACCCTTAACAACAACAGCTGTTAAGAAAAACATTTTCCAAGAAAGTGGGACACATGGGAAAACTGTTTCTCCAACTCAAACTAGGTAGCAGAACACAACAAATCAGCTCTCAAAGGTAGAATTGTTTCAGGACAACAACAGTCTTTTTCTCAAGAAAGAAAAGTGATGTTGAGTTTACAATTTGAAGATTCAACACAATCAAATGTATAAAACTAGCCAAATCATCAGAAAGTATAGAGTATAATAGCTGAGAAAATACAAAAGCCCAAGTTGATGAAGGAAGCCTCATGCCACAACCCCCTCAATCAATGGTAAAATATAATGGACAAGAAAAGTCACCCCAGATATCTTGCATCATTGCTGCCCAGCAGACAACAAAAGTTCTAGTGGTCTTAGCCCAAGTAAGAACATGTGAGACTTTAGTCACCTTAGTTTCCAGGGCCATATCAAATATTTCAAAAACCATCATTAATTAATGCAAATACATGTGTGAGGGAAGGGAGGTAAATAAAGAGTTAAAGTACAAAACCAAACAGGTAAAACATTAAATTAATATCAAGCTTGGTACAGTCGGCAATAACAGTATTGTAACCAACCTTATATTGAATTTGATAACTATAACTATCCATAGGAGTTTCAATACTTGTTTGCCAATTGTACATAGCCAGTGTATAAACCAACAGAGATATTGTACAAACCAATGTACACAAGATGCTCCAAGAGGGAGTCATCAAGCCATCAGCTACTTGGAATGCTCCATTATTTCTAATGCTGAAGAAGGATGGAGGGTGTAACTCCGTCATAAATTAGTGAGGTTAATGAGGTAACAGAGATGACCATTATGCTGTACACCACCAGTTCTCAAACACTTGTCCCAACATCAAGGAAAAAGCAACATCTTGTTAATTTACATATAGCCGATTTCTTTGTTGACTATTGGCAAGGTGGTCTTCACAAAGTAAGTCAATCCATAAAGGTTTTCACCATCCTCTCTCACCATGCTATTGACAAACTAATGTTGTCACAAAGCAGACCAACTCAATTTGTGTGACATGTTTTACCCTTCAAAGGAATTCACCCCCTGAGAACAATGCCAACAAGCACAACATGAACAATGACAACACATCTATGTATTTCCACATGATGCAGGTGTTGCATAGATAACCATACCAGCCAGTCTGTGAGAAGGAAAGAGAGAGACAGTGGATGTGTTTTGTCAGTGATGGAAGAAAAGCAGTGAGTCAGTTGTTAGTCAGTTACAAGGTCATAGTAGTCAGTAAGAGGAGAGTCACTTACAAGAGGTTGGTCAAGGTAGTCAGTTACTGTGGGTAGGTCATAGTACATTTGTCAATGAGAGGAGTGCAAGTCATTGAGTCAAATTATTTCCAAGGTTTAGGTTACAGTAGCTAAAAACACCACCCAAACTACCATGCAAAGTTATACATTACTAAAGAATCAACCAAGCATAACTTTACTCATGTCCTCATTCATATACAAACTGACAAATATAACAATCTAAAAAAGTTTGTGTGTTTCCCATATTATCATTACTTTAGGTCTATTTATGTCATTATATAAGAAGTTATGTCAGGCCAAATAATCACTTCAAATTATTCCAGTGCTGTCTATTTATGTGACTTCACCTCTTTTATAAACTTATAAGGTTTGTGGCTGAGGGCCGTAGACAAGAACAATAATGGTGTGGTATTGGTACTATGGCTCTGTAGTGTGTCTATGGAGTCATTGTTAACACCACAGATAGTCTTTCCTCAGACTATTAGTGTTGTGTGTTTTGACATTTTATTAAGTCAGGTAACAGACAATCATTACACACTGATAAGAAACTACAATACTGACACTTAATTAAGGGGAGATTCTATTGTTGGTGAATTGAAAAATTTCTGATTCCACAAAACAGATCCCCTATGACAGTAGTAACATTAAGGCCTTCTGTTTCCTGGTGGCATAGTTTGGAGGAATCATTAGCCTTTCAATTTACCAACAAGAAAATCTCCCCTTCAAAGGTTATACCAATATTGTATATGCATTGTTTATATTGTAGAGTCAAAGTAGTACCTGGGATTCTTTAGTAATTCATCATTACCTACAATTAATGCTTAAAAAGAAAAATGTATCAATACCAGTAACTTCTGTTGATGATGATGGTTGTAATAATTTGCCTGTTAATATTGTTGTTGTTGTTGTTGTTGTTGTTTGTCCTCTTGATACAGGAACGTCTTCAATGTTGGATGATAAGAACAAAATGGAGAATGCTTGAGACAGTCTATTGTTTGTTGTCTTGCAGTGAACCTAACAACATCTGCAATGAGTAAAAACAACATTAACTCATTGTATGCAACATAAGGATACTAGAGATGAAAGGGGAAAAAATTATTTGGCATCTTCTTCCACCTTGCAAAGACAATTAACATACAGAAGGTCCATGATATAATATGATTAAAGTTAGCACATATATCCTTTTAACAGACCCACCAGATCACTTAGTCTGTATGATAATAAATAACAGAAACCTGGGGAAACATTTGGTCTTCAATGAGCGACTGAGTGTAAAATGAAGTGGTGTTTGATACAAGTATTTATTCATTGTATTATAGAGGGTAAAGGTGTAAAGGAAGGCATCCCCATCACCCACCATTCTTAAGGAGTGTAGTCATCCTCATATCCCCTACAATAAAGGGTGGAGGGGGGACACCACTAATGACCTTGGAGCTGGACCCCTTGACTGTCAGAGGTCCTACACTGGAGTTAGAGCCTCCTCACTCCTTGAAGAGGGGGAAATACGGTATTAATGATAATGATGATACTAGAGGGCTTACTAAATATAATAATTATTAAAATTATTATATGAAATTCTTGTGGTGTATTAAAACAGTGTCTATATAGGAAGGTTCTAGCTAAACATTAATTAATTCGGTGATACAAATATTTAAGGGAAGAACGTCTTATATTAGGTACATTGGAGAGTTACTGAATCCTCCAAACTATGACACAAAACAGATCCCCTATTAATAACAACACTGAGGTGATTTATTTCCTGGGATAGTTGGGAGGAATCAGTAGACCTAAACTTTACCAATAAAAGAGAAGGAATACAAGGAAGGTGAATATTCTTCAACAATTAGAACTGAATGACAATTATGTTTTAAGGTGATACAGTAGGTTCGCCTATTGTGCGCCTATATGGGCGGCAGAGGTGCTCGTGTAGATAAATCGCATAGTATGAATACATCTTTATATGGGGAAAATTACATATGGGCTGCCAGAGATCTTATACGCCAATATGCAGGGTACAGTACAGTATTTGGTAATTGTGATTTGATGAAGAGTCACAGTACCACTGAATATAAGTTGTTACCAAAGCAGAGATAGTGGGATATAAGACACAGAAGAGGGGCAAGAAAGGGAGTGCTTGGTAGTCAGAAGAAGTGAAAGATGCCGTAGAGGAGAAAAGGAAGGCATATAGGATAACATTACAGAGGAATGTGTCGGAAGAAGTGAGAGAGAGATGGAAGAGAGAATATAATGTATGTAAGAGACAAGTGAAAAGGATGGTGAGTGAGAGTAAAAGGAGTGTGGATGAGGAGTTTGGCAGGTAACTGAGTGAAAAGTTTAAAGAGAACAAGAAATTATTCTGGAAGGAGGTTAAAAGAGAAAGAGAAGGAAAGTCTGGTAGCGTGAAAATGAAGAGAGAGGATGGAGTTACTGTGAGTAGAAGTGAGGAAGTGAAAGAAGTGTGGAAGAGGCATTTTGATGGTCTGATGAATGGGGGGACGGGAGGGGAGGTGACATGTATGGGGATGGAGGCAGGTGGTAGACGACAGGATGTACAGGGAGAATTGGGAAGGGAAGAGGTTAGGAAAGCAATAGGAAAGTTGAAGATGGGAAAGGCACCAGGGCTGGATGGGATAACTGCTGAAATGTTAAAGTGTGGGGGGGAGGTAGTGGTGAAGTGGATGTTGCTTATATGCACATTGGCTTGGAGGCAGGGAGAGGTGCTAGAGGATTGGAGAAGAGCCATAATTGTACCTTTGTATAAGGGAAAGGGGAGTAAAGAGGAGTGTGGTAGCTATAGGGGAATAACTTAAGCCTTCTTAGTGTACCAGGGAAGGTGTATGGGAAGGTTCTTACTGAGAGACTGATTGAAGTAATAGGGAATAAAGTTAGTGAGGAGCAGGGAGGGTTCAGAAAGGGTAGAGGATGTGTGGACCAAATATTTGCATTAAAATCAATAGTGGAGAAATATATTGGGAAGGGTTAGAAGTTGTATGCTGCCTTCATGGATTTGGAGAAGGCATAAGATAGGGTTGATAGGAAAGCTATGTCAGAGGTGTTGAGAATTATGCTGAAAGGCATTGAGGCCTTTTATGCAGAGGCAACAGCATGTGTGCGGGTAGAGGGTGATCTAAGTGAAAGTTTTAATATTAGTGTAGGGCTCAGACAGGGATGTGTTATGTCACCGTGGCTGTTCAATATATATATGGATGGTTGTATGAGAGAGATGAAAGTGAATGGCCGGGGGGCGAAGTTGAGGCTGAATGGAGTGAATTGGTCCTTGGTGGCAAGTTTATTTGTGGATGTCACTGTGTTGACGGCTGAGAGTGAAAGGGAGTTACAGAGAGTGGTGGATGAGTTTCAGTTTGTGTGCAAAAGAAGGAAACTGAAGGTCAATATAGGTAAAAGTAAAGTGATGGTATTTGAGAGAGCAGAAACTGAAGTGATTGACTTTGCCACACCCTACAGAGTGGCTGTGCCAACTGGGACTAAGTATGAGATAACTCTGGAGGGTGAGAGGATGCAGGAAGTGAAGGAGTTTAAGTACCTGGGTTCAGTTTTGTGTAAACATGGAAGTATGGAAGGAGAAATTAGGGAGAGAGTAATGAGAGATAGACAGGTCATAGGATCACTGGGGAGGATTATGAAGGGTAGAAGTGCGAGTCTGGAAGTGAAAAGGGGACTACAAAATAGTATAATCCTGCCAACTGACATATGCATTAGAGACATGGACATGGAGTGGGGCTCATCAGTCTAGATTAGGTACAGCGGAAATGAGTTACTTAAGAGAAGCACATGGAGTTTCTAGATGGGATGGAGAAAGTAATGAAAGTGTGTATGAGAGATGTGTGTGAGTGAAAAGGCAATTGGTATTGAGTGTGGAGTGGTTGAGAGAGTGAAGTGTAATACACTGAGGTGGTTTGGACATGTGGAGAGAATGCAAGGTGAGGAGTTTGTAAAGAAGGTGTATGGAAGTGAAGTTGTGGGACCTGGTGTGAGAGGCAGACCTCCGGTTAGATGGCAGAACAGAGTGGAAGAGTATGTAAAGGAGAGAAACGTGAGGGGCAGAGGAGGGCTGGACCAAGTAAGGAGGTAGTGTTTGAACAGGGAGAACTGGAGGTCACCCCCTTGGGGAGAGTTCCCAGAGGGAACATGGCATCAGAGCAATAGATTGATAGATAGAATGGTGCGGAACTGGTGTGATGACTCAATAGCCACTATATATATATATATATATATAGAGCCATGGTGCCAGTACCATGCCATTGTCAACACCATGGATATTCTTGTATACAATGACTACATACACAATACCTGTATACAGAGCCATTGTACCATTACTACATCATTGTCAACACCAAGGATAATCTTACATACGACACAATTATCATACAGCCAAAGAAAAATGGACTGGAGTTATAGCAAGACCAACATACCATATTACACAGTCTCATATTGATGTATACACATGTTCCAGCTGATGTTATTCCTAACAACCAATAAATAATAATAATAATAACAATAATAATAATAATATTAATAATAATAATAATAATAATAATAATAATAATAATAATAACAATAATAATATTATTAATAATAATAATAATAATAATAATAATAATAATAATAATAATTAATAATAATAATAATAATTAATAATAATAATAATAATAATACAGTAATGATGATGATGAAAAATAAGAAAAATAAAATAAAATAAGGGGAGGTGGCCGAGTGGTTAGTGTTCTGGACTCGTAACCTGGAGGTCGGGAGATCGATCCTCTCAGGTGAGGGCCTGAGAATATTTGCTCTTCTGATTTGAGTTTCAGACACTAACTATAAGGCCACCGAACGTCGTAAAACACCCTCGCTGGTACCATAACAGCTGCAGTATTTGGGAATTACCCTCACTTCCCTCCCTCTGTGGCTGGGTACCAGTTCGGAAGTCGTGACGTGTGTGTGTGTGAGTAGCAGTTGACCTGGGCCACGGTAACGGGCTTGATGAAGCCTATGTCCAGTGTCGCAAGATATTAAAAAAAAAAAAAAAAAAAAAAAAGAGTATTAACATAAATTACAGTAAATATATCACCTTTTCTAATACAATATTATATTATCCATCTTGTGCACTCCATTATGTCCAAGTGAGTCTCTTTCACACACTACATTACTGTTGGCTACACATGAAACTGGTACGTCTCTTTACTTGTTGTGGCACAAACCCACACCACCCACTACACTACATGGCAAAACACCCACACATGCCAAGGAACATCAAAACAACACCCAATACATGATACCATACACAAATACTATCATCTCTTACACCCTGCCCACCCCAAACCAGTCTCTAGAAACACATCCATACTCAAATCACTCATCAGTCCATCCAAACACTCAAAAACAACACCCAGCTGCATGCACGACCTCCTGACATCCACCCATCTGAATCATCCCTTCCCCGTAAGGACAGAGTCCACCTGGCCAGGCTGCGGTGTGGCCACCACCCGGCCCTTCTGACATATCAGAAGAAGCTGGATGAAGCCATTGTGGATGCCTGTCCGGGATGCAACACAGCACCTCATTCTATTAAACACATTATGGAAGACTGCAATACACACAACCACACTCGCCAACAACACAACATACACTCTCTGAGGGCACTGTGGGAAAGCCCGGTTCAGGCCATGGCCTTCCTCAGGAGCTCGGGGCTGTTCGGCCAGACAGTGTTTTATGTTGTGAATGTTGTGATTTGTCTGATGATTTGTGAATGGTGTATAGTCTGGGTCAGTGGGGAAACGTCTCTTGCGTCTAATGACTCGTCTGTCTTCAGGGTGAGGGTGAAGGTGACTGACGTGAGAAAAATGTTGGATGAGTGTGTTTGCTTGTTGTTTGATAGAGGGTATAGTGTCTGTTGTTGTGATGGCTGCATGTGATTGTGTAGTGTTGCTGTTGGACAGTGTGATGCTGTTTAGTGTTTTGTAGAGTTTGCTGGTGTTGGTTGTGTGGTTGAGTGTGTTGACAAAATTTTGCCAGTTAAGTGTTTTTTGTTCTTTAATTTTGTTGTTTATTTGTGTATTTAGTGCTTGTATTTGGTTTATTGTGTGTTGTGTAAGAGGAGTTGGGGATGTGTGTTTAAGTGTGTCACGTTGTTTGATGGGGTCTTGAATTTCTGTTGTAAAGTTGGGGTTGTGTTTTCTTCTGTTACCTCTAGGGATGTGCTGTTTGTCTGCGTTTTGTATAATTGTATTAAATTTTTGAACAGCTGTATTGATGTTTGTGATGGGTGTACTGTTCAGTGTTTCGGTTTTGTTCTGTTTCCATAGTGAAGGCTTCCCAGTTGGCACTTTTGTAATTTGTGTATGTGTGTCTGTGGCCAACTGGAGTGATTCTTGTTTTAGTGGTGATTATGATTGGAAGGTGGTCAGAGCCGAGGGTTCTGACCACTCTCCATGATGTTCTGGGGGCGAGGTTGGGAGAGCAAAAAGATATGTCGGGAGAGGATGGTTGGAAGAGGGCTTGGTGAGGGATATGAGTGTGTTGATGTGGGTTGTTTAATGAAATGAGGCTGTCAGTTTGTGTAAGGATTTCAAGCCCTCTGTCTGTGTCGGGGTTGTTGTGTAGGTAACAGTACTTCACAAATAGTGATATACTGTACCAGTTTCATGTGTGAATAATGGTACCTCACAAATAGAGACATATACTGTACCAGTTTCATGTGTGGGTAACAGTACCTCCTGAGTAGCCTGGCCCGGGCCCCACAACATGTTTCCTCTATATAGGATTCTTGCTTCGGGTTGTCGTACCTGTAAATAGAACAAAGTCAATATTATTCTGGCTTTGGAGGCACTAGCACCTATATATTACAATGAAAACATAATAATGGAAATTTCTGAAAAACATCGGTCTTTATTTAGTTAAATTCTAAAGACTCCACTTTATATATCTGATATTTCCTCTATAATAACCAAAGAGTCCTTCCTGCCTTTTCAACACCCTGCATGGTCAAAATACACTGGTACACTTATAATTTTTAACATATAACAACAGGGAATGATGGCTTATCTCTCCTCCCCCCAAATAAAAATTAATAGAAGTTGGGAAACAATTATTGTTTTTTATTTCTGTGACTCTTGTTAATTATGGCCCTTTAAGGGGAGATTCTCTTATTGGTAAATTGGAAGGCTAATGATTCCTCCTAACTACTGTATACCAGAAATCAGACGCCCTCAGTGGTACTAAAAGGGGATTAATTGATATTAAGCGCCACAACAGCGAGGTCATATAGAGCTAGTAAAGGTGATAAGAGAGGTGAGACATACTAATATGGGATCTGTTGTTTCATGGTATAGTTTGGAGGGAATTAGAGACCATCCAATTCATTATTATAATATAACAAGAGTACTAATGGTACTAATATAAGATCTGTTGTTTCATGGTATAGTTTGTTGAAGGAATCAGAAGCCTTCTAATTCATTATTATAATATAACAAGAGTACTAATGGTACTAATATAAGATCTGTTGTTTCATGGTATAGTTTGTTGAAGGAATCAGAAGCCTTCTAATTCATTATTATAATATAACAAGAGTACTAATGGTACTAATATAAGATCTGTTGTTTCATGGTATAGTTTGTTGAAGGAATCAGAAGCCTTCTAATTCATTATTATAATATAACAAGAGTACTAATGGTACTAATATGGGATCTGTTGTTTAATGATATAGTTTGGAGGACTCACAGACCTTCCAATTCATTATTATAATATAACAAGAGTACGGTACGGTGACTTTAACCTTCCCGACATAAACTGGACAGCACAGGCGACACTGGACAATTCCACCCATGAAGGCGACTTACTATTACAGACTGATAGGAAACTCTTACATGAAAATTTCATTGACATCATTAACACCCACTCACTTACTCAAACAGTACTCGAACCCACACGCACACAAGTCAGTGTAGAAAGACATAATCCTAACATAAGACACGGGGTCACATCCAACATATTAGACTTATTTCTCACAAACAACATTTCCTTAATTACACGGACACGAGTACTACCTGGTCTTAGTGACCATGAGATGGTACTCATTGACGCAAACATCAAGCCAACAACACAAAAACAATTACCCAGGACAATTTACATGTACAACAGAGCTGACATGGATGGCATTACCCAAGACTTAGTTGAATTTCGTTACTCGTTCCTTGACTCAGACCCAATGGCCAGCTCTGTGGAAACAAACTGGACCAGACTTCGTGACTTTATACGTGACACAATGGACAAGCACATACCCACAAAAACCATCACACATAACCATGGTACAATAGACAATTAAAAAGACTACACAGAAACAAGGTAAAGGTATACAACAGAGCAAAACAATACAACGATACAGAACACTGGTTAGAATACAAATATATTGTTACGGTGTGACATATCTTCACTACCCATACAGGGGAAAGCTTAAGCTTATGTCACATCGTCATTATGTTTTAGTAGTGTAAACATCTTCACTATTATGTGAAGATGTGAATATTGTATGTTGTTATATTCCTAGGGTAGTTCCAGGTTACCCCTATATTATGGTATATAGTTTAGGAATATATTGTGGAAAGGAGGGACCCAGATATAAAAAGATCAAATAAATTAAAGCTTTAACACTTTAAAGCTTCGAGTCTGCTTTACCCCTCTTTGAACAATTAGCCTGATTACGTGCCTCAGCCGACCCGGGACTGAGGACGTAAATCTAAAGCTTTAATTTATTTGATCTTTTTATATCTGGGTCCCTCCTTTCCACAATATATTCCTAAACTATATACCATAATATAGGGGTAACCTGGAACTACCCTAGGAATATAACAACATACAATATTCACATCTTCACATAATAGTGAAGATGTTTACACTACTAAAACATAATGACGATGTGACATAAGCTTAAGCTTTCCCCTGTATGGGTAGTGAAGATATGTCACACCGTAACAATATACAGAAAACACTACAGAAAGAAACTAAACAAGCAGAAACTAAATACACATCCACTTTCCTTGCAGACAACACACAAAACCACAAAAAAATTCTTTGGCTTTTTTAAAGCACGCAAACAAGACTCAACCGGTATTACAACATTACTACACAACAATTCCTTTGTTACACACCCACAAGACAAAGCCAACGCCCTTAACACACAATTCCAGTCCGTTTTTACCCATGAACATGAACACTTACCAGACATGCCAACACCATCACACCCACCTATCCCTCCCATTCATATAAACACCCAAGGAATTGAGAAACTCTTATCTGAGGTAGACATACACAAAGCGACTGGACCAGACAATATACCCTGCAGGATATTGAGGACTAACGCTAGCGTTCTTGCCCCTGTCCTGCAGGTTATATTCTCACAGACTTTACAGACCGGTGAACTCCCCCAAGACTGGCTTTTGGCAAATGTGACCCCAATTTTTAAATCCGGAGACAGAACCCTTCCCATTAATTATAGACCTATTTCACTTACCTCAGTCCCCTGCAAAATTTTAGAACACATAATTCATAGACATATAATGGACCACTTTGATAGGCAAAATATACTGACTGACAATCAACACGGGTTTTCGGCCTAAAAGCTCGTGTGAGACGCAGCTACTGGTAACTACTCATGACATTTTGCAGTCCCTCAATGATACAAAAATCAGACAAGTTGACGCCATAGTATTAGACTTTGCCAAAGCATTCGACAAAGTCCCTCACCAAAGACTACTACACAAGTTAGAATTCTATGGCATACAGGGACAACTTCTTCACTGGATTAGAACGTTCTTGACAACCAGAAAGCAACGCGTAGTTCTTGACGGTAGTCAGTCTCCATCTGTTCCTGTGACCTCTTGGGTACCCCAGGGCACTGTCCTGGGTCCCCTTCTCTTCCTATCATACATTAATGACCTCCCACTCTCACTTTCCTCTACCAATAGACTCTTTGCAGACGATAGCTTAGTTTACAGACCATTTAAAGATAGGAATGACTGCCTTCGACTACAGGACGGCCTAACTGCACTTGAAGACTGGGAAGTCAAGTGGCAGATCACATTTAGACCAGACAAATGCCATCACATCCGTTTTACCCGTGCCCATAATGTCTATCTATCTATCTATCTATAGCTCCGACGCCTCGCTCCCTCCGGGAACTCCCCTCAAGGGGGTGGCCACGGCAGAAGTGTCTCCAGTTCTCCCTGTTCCAACACTCCCTCCTTACTTGTTCAAGCCCTCCTCTGCCCCTCATGTTTCTCTCCTTTACATACTCTTCCACTCTGTTCTGCCATCTAACCGGAGGTCTGCCTCTCACACCAGGTCCTACAACTTCACTCCCATACACCTTCTTTACAAATTCCTCGCCTTGCATTCTCTCCACATGTCCATACCATCTCAATGTATTACGTTTCACTCTCTCAACCACTCCACACTCAATACCAATTGCCTTCTCACTCATACCACATCTCTCATATACACTCTCATTACTTTCTCCATCCCATCTAGTAAGTCCACATGCTCCTCTCAAGTAACTCATTTCCACAGCACCTATTCTAGACTGATGCGCCCTATTCCATGTCCATATCTCCGACGCATATGTCAGTGTTGGCAGGATTATACTATTTCGTAGTCCCCTTTTCACTTCCATACTCACACTTCTACCCTTCATAATCCTCCCCAGTGATCCTATGACCTGTCTACCCTTCACTGCTCTCTCCCTAATTTCTCCTTCCATACTTCCATGTTTACACATAACTGTACCCAGGTACTTAAACTCCTTCACTTCCTCCATCCTCTCACCCCTTAGAGTTATCTCACACTTCGTCCCAGTTGGTACAGCCACTCTGTAAGGTGTAGCAAAGTCAATCACTTCAGTTTCTGCTCTTTCAAATACCATCACTTTACTTTTACCCACATTCACCTTCAATTTCCTTCGTTTACACACAGACTGAAATTCGTCCACCACTCTCTGTAAATTCCTTTCACTCTCAGCCATCAGCACAGTGTCATCCGCAAACAAACTTGCCACCAGGGACCAATTTGCTTCATTCAACCTCAACTTCACCCCCAGACCATTCACTTTGGCTTTCACCTCTCTCATACAACCATCCATATATATATTGAACAGCCATGGTGACATAACACACCCCTGTCTCAGCCCTACACTAATATTAAAACTCTCACTTAGATCACCCTCTACCCGTACACATGCTTTTGCATCTGCATAAAAAGCCTCAATGCCTTTCAGTAAAGGCCCCCCAACTCCATAAATTCTCAACACCTCTGTCATAGCTTTCCTATCAACTCTATCATATGCCTTCTCCAAGTCCATGAAGGCAGCATACAACTTCTTACCCTTCCCAATATACTTCTCCACTATTGATTTTAATGCAAATATTTGGTCCACACATCCTCTACCCTTTCTGAACCCTCCCTGCTCCTCACTAACTTTATTCCCTGTTACTTCCATCAGTCTCTCAGTCAGAACCTTCCCGTAAACCTTCCCCGGTACACTAAGAAGGCTTATTCCCCTATAGCTACCACACTCATCCTTACTTCCCTTCCCCTTATACAAAGGTACAATTATGGCTCTCCTCCAATCCTCTGGCACCTCTCCCTGCCTCCAGGCCAATGTACATATAAGCAACATCCACTCCACCACTACCTCCCCCCCACACTTTAACATTTCAGCAGTTATCCCATCCACCCCTGGTGCCTTTCCCATCTTCAACTTTCCTATTGCTTTCCTAACCTCTTCCCTTCCTAAATCTCCCTGTACACCCTGTCGTCTACCACTTGCCTCCATCCCCATGCATGTCACCACCGCCTCCCCTCCCGTCCCCCCATTCATCAGACCATCAAAATGCCTCTTCCACACTTCTTTCACTTCCTCACTTCTACTCACAGTAACTCCATCCTCTCTCTTCATTCTCACACTACCAGACTTTCCTTCTCCTCTTTCTCTTTTAACCTCCTTCCAGAATAATTTCTTGTTCTCTTTAAACTTTTCACTCAGCTTCATACCAAACTCCTCATCCACTCTCCTTTTACTCTCACTCACCATCATTTTCACTTGTCTCTTACACACATTATATTCTCTTTTCCATCTCTCTCTCACTTCTTCCGGCACATTCCTCTGTAGTGTTCTCCGATATGCCTTCCTCTTATCCTCTACAGCATCTTTCACTTCTTCTGTCCACCAAGCACTCCCTTTCTTGCCCCTCTTCTGTGACTTATATCCTACTACCTCTGCTGCTGTCCTTAGTACTCTCATCTTAAACATTTCATACACCGCATTCACTCCCACTCCCTCCCCTATCCCCATCCTTACATCCCCCAGCGCCTCACCCACCCTCCTCTTATATTCCTCCCTATACTCTTCTACATCTAATTTCCCACTAGCCACCACCCTCTTATTCCTCACCCCTTCATCCCTCCTACTATACTCCCACTTAACCCTAACCTTCATCCTCACCAACACCGCAAAATGGTCGGAGCAATGGACCATTCCTCTCACTACTTTTGCGTCATACACATCCTTCCTCAACCTTTCATCCACTGCCACATAATCAATCAAACTCTTCTGCTCTCCTCTCTCATCTCTTCTCTTCCATGTATACCTGTGGATCATCTTGTGCTGAAAGAAGGTGTTCGCCAAGAACAACCCCCTCTCAGCACAGACATCCACCAGATATTCACCATTCTCATTTGTTCCTTCTACACCCCATTTACCCACAATATTCCCCACTTCCTCACCTCCCACCTTTCCATTCATGTCTCCCATCATCACTATTCTCCTTCCATTATCAATTCCTCTCAGACATGCATTCAGCTCTTCCCAAAACACTCTCATCTTCTCTCTCCCTGTCTTACTCTTTTCATTCACTGGTGCATAAGCACACACCCAAGCATACTTCACCAAGCCAATCTTTCCAGTCATCCATACAATCCTCGATCCATTCCACCCATGTCCATCCACTCCCTTCCACACCCATAATGTCATTCCATATACATACCAATTACACAACACTAACCTCAACACAGTCACTTCCCACAAATACTTGGGCATCCACATCTCAGCGGACATGAGGTGGAACACACACATAGGTGGCATCAGGGCCAAAGCTAGTAGGGTCCTGGGGTTCTTGCGCAGGAACCTCAGCAGGTGTAACACAGACATCAAAATTATTGCGTATAACACTTTCGTTCGGCCACATTTAGAGTATTGTGACACCGTCTGGGACCCACACACAATAATATCAATAAATTAGAGTCCATACAAAACAAAACTGCAAGATGGGCCAGACGTGATTACAGACACACTACATCAGTCACTTTGCTTAAACAAGACACAAAACTAGACCCATTAGTAACACGAAGACAGATACACAGACAACAGATGATATACAAAATCACAAACAAGTTAGTTGACATAGACAAAGACACATATCTACACCCTACAAGTATACGATCCACTAGAGGCAGCCACAACTTAAAATACCATACAAACCAGACAAGCACTGATATATTTAGGCACTCATTCTTTCCCCGCAGCATCCACCCCTACAAGTATACACCCTACAAGTATACGATCCACTAGAGGCAGCCACAACTTAAAATACCATACAAACCAGACAAGCACTGATATATTTAGGCACTCATTCTTTCCCCGCAGCATCCAAGAGTGGAATCATCTCCCATCTCATGTAGTTAATAGCCCCAATCTTGACACATTTAGAAATAGGATCACCCATCATTACCTCCCCAATCCTAATCTTCAACCCACAGTCCCTGACCCAATCCACCCTTTTCCTAACCCCCTTCCTAATCCTACCCTGGATCCTTAAATCCCCCGCACATCCCCCGCATATTATACCGCCCATGAGCGGCCCTCTGCGGGACCTTAAACTTGAACTTGAACTATGAGATCTACTGTTTCATGGTATTGTATAGTTTGTTGGAGGAATCAGAATCCTTCCAATTCATCAATAAGAGAATCTCCAATACAAAGACAACAAATACCAATGCAAGAACAGAGAACATTAGTGATGTTAATGATAACTTGATATTGATATGATGGATGGATGGCTGACCTCTGTTGTTGTTTGTCTATATGTGTCATAGCACCTTATCAGTACCACACCATCATCATCGTCAACACCACAAAATGTTCTTGCATACGATGGTTATAATAGTGACAAAATAAAACCATACAAAACACTCATTATTATTAACAATATCCATAGCCTGTCATCAAGTTAATAGTGTATGAATTAAACCCACCAAGTCATTTAATAATAATAATAATAATAATAATGTGTTGTTGTTGTGAGTTGTCTACTCAACAGTAACGTAGAATTACCTGTATTATTTCGTCTATATTTATATATTACTTACACACCTATTAACATTATAATTATATTATATAACACATTATACATGGTGTTATGGTAGTGTGTGGATAAAAAGGGCTTACCTGAAATATCTATATAGATTTATTGAGGCCTTACAGACACACAGCCAGACACACATATATACTCCTCCCAACACGTCTGACAAGTGACTGACAAAAAAAAAAAGACAAATGACAATGAGTATTTTAGCTGTATCAGTGACAGTTCAGTGTTGGCAGGGTCTGTTTGGTGAAAATTCCCTAACTTCACCTTTAAAATTTCC
Source organism: Petrolisthes cinctipes (assembly GCA_033782935.1). Lineage (NCBI taxonomy): Eukaryota > Metazoa > Arthropoda > Malacostraca > Decapoda > Porcellanidae > Petrolisthes > Petrolisthes cinctipes. The sequence goes on from JAWQEG010001796.1 coordinate 74,609, forward strand.
CTTTTTACCTCAATAATTCCGTTTAGCCTACTCCTGAACATTGAGAAATTTCCTTGCACCTGGCAACACTGTGACTGACTGTGACCGGGAGATAAGATGTAACAGTAACACAATAATAACGTAACGTACTGTACATACATATAACAATGGTGCTCTAAGGTGTAACAATAACGTAACGTATAGATTATAATGCTGAGCTAATACTGCAATTATCTGGGCCGGCGAACTACTGGTTAGGTTAGGTTGGGTTAGGTTACCTTTATCAACACTCAGTGGAATAATCTTGTGGAAATGTATTCTTTGATAGACATTTCTGTAACGGAGGGACGAACTGAGGTCGGGTGGACAGTGTTACCAGATCCCCTTGGCAAAAAAGTCCAGCAGGCAGTTGTGTAGAATACGCCTGACCCATCCAATTGGGATACTTTTATAATAGCTCCTATCCACAGGATCTATTTTATTTTTAAAGGTCCCGAAGGACACTAAGTTAGGTCCCGAAGGTAACAACAGTCTAGGTTAGGTTAGGTCAGGTCAGGTTATTTCGTCTGATCAAAAAATTATTTATCCCAATTTTAAATGATTGAATTTCCCGCTCAACTGGGCTAGTTATTGAACATTCTTCATACGATTTCCCAAGTGTGGACAAAATTTACCTAAAACATGGAAATATTCCTGTATCTGGCAACACTGCACACAGAGGCAGGAAGTCGGGAACCCACTAGGAAAGACACACTCCCTTTTCAGAGTAAATACATACAAAGGTAAATACATACAAATGTTATTCATGTTTTTTACGTATTTCCACATAATATAACAGTCTCCAAAATATAAAGGGAAAAGAAATGGGAGATTTCGGTGGACAGAAAGTGTGAAAATCGAAGACGCAGATATTCGCAATATTTACCTGTAATGTATATAAAAATAATGCTGTTCCAAGTTGTAACAATAATGTAACGTATATATAACAATGCTGTTCTAAGGTGTAACACAATAACATAACGTATTGTAGCGTGCTTTGTACACTTACCCCTTCCTACAACTTTTTCCCATTGGCTTCCGTTTCCCTTCCAGCTTTCTATTCACTCCTTATTCGTACCTGCATTGTACAGTCGGCGGCAATAGTCCTGTCGCCTCACTTGCTTCACCGAGGCACGCGATGTTCATAAACTCGAGATTTTTAGGTGTAGAAAACATGAGTATTTCTCGAGTCCATGAACACTGCATGTCTCGGTGAAGTAGGTGAGGCGACAGGACTTCTGCCGCCGACTGTACAACACGTCTGATTAGTGATTGACTACTCCCATGGTGACTCCCATGGTGACTCACATGAGTCACATCGCCGCCACATGCGAGGGTACCCCATCAGACATATACAACATACGAGACACGCTGCTGGTTCGTTGATATTCAGCCATGGTCCAACCAACACCACCACTTCCCCTGCCGACCGTCTTAATGGCAGGGTGAAGTAGTTTAACCATTTGAAGGGCTATGGCTTTGTTACCTGCAACGAGTGAGATTACTTCATCCATCACTGGGGGACGGAGAGGTGGTGTCCTTCACTGTGGAGGAAGGGAGGAAGGGCGTGGAGGTTACCAACGTAGCCAGACTTGATGGTGAGCAGGTTCTAGGCTCACTCCACGCCCGTGGGAGGAGGATGGCCGACGCCCAACCACCGCAGCGACGGCAGCAGCAATCAGACATCATCACCGTCTGCACCAAGACTGCTGTTGCCTTAGCTGCTGAAGGGATAGTTCGTATCTCTGACCTCCTCCTGGACATCTTCAGGAGAAATGGCTTACCACCAATAGCCATTTCTCCTGATCTACAACCACCCACTACCACCACCACCCCCAATAAACGAGGCAGTAGGTTAAGCCGGCACGGCGGGGGAGGAACGTAGCAGACACGCCACCAACCCCTCCTCCGGCCCAAGGATGAAAGAAGGTTAATGTTGCTTCGTCCACTCAACCGGGAGAATTGTGGGAAGGCACCACCACCTGAGCCTTCCCAACAAGACCCCGAGACTGAGGAGGACCATCAGGACACCGACACCAGTTCCAGTTCAACCTCCACCACCATCAGAGATGACACCACCGACAACAACATGGACCTGGAGGATGAAGGGGCGTGGCAAACGATGAGGAAGAGGACGAGGAGAGACCGCCCACCTACAAACCCACAGCCCACTGTCATAGTGGACTTTTGGATGACCGCCTCGCCTCGACCTCTTTCAACAACACATCTGCTGTTACCGTGACCCAGACATCTTTCAGGTCCGAGAAGTGTGGACCACTCCAACAATAAGACCACTGTCAAGGCATAAAAAATAAATGAAAAAGATGGAAACTGCCTTAATGTCCCAAAAAAAAAGAGTGATAGGCATTAAGCCAACAACAACAACAACGACACACTGTTGGAGTTCACGGCCAGCCATGAGCCCAGCAACATCTCCACCAGCTGATACCGATCTTCTGCCACCTGTCTCGCTGGCAGGGTGAAGTGGTTCAACTTCACCAAGGGCTATGGCTTTATAACTGCTGACAGTAACGACTATTTCGTCCACAGGAAGGGAATCCTTCTCTCTGCTGCCACCATCTCACCACCATCACTGAGTGACGGAGAGGAGATGTCCTTCACTGTGGATGAAGGGAGGAAGGGCGTGGTGGTTACCAACGTAGCCGGACTTGATGGTGGTAAAGTCCTCGGTTCACTCCATGCCCGTGGGAGGAGGACGGCTGACGCCTAAACACTGCAGCGACGGCAGCAGCAATCAGACATCGTCACCGTCTGCACCAAGACCGCTGTTGCCTTAGCTGCAGAAAGGCTAGGTCTCCTTTCCGAACTCCTCCAAGACATCTTCAGGAGAAATGGCTAGCCACCAATTGCCATTTCTCCTGATCTACAAGCACTCACCACCACCACAAAGAAAGGAGGCAGCAAGACGGCACGGCAGGGGAGTTGCAGAGCAGACTCTCCAACAACCCTGACTCCAGTCCACCCTCGTCGCCAGTTGATGTTGCCTTCTCCACTCAACCTGGGTAATGTTGGGAAGGCAACACCACCACCTGAGCCTGCCCAACAACACCCCGAGAGGGAGGAGGAAGCCGACACCAGTTCCTTACTTACTCCACCTCCACCACCACCACCAAAGATGACTCCACCGACGACAACATGGACGATGAAGGGTGATGGCAGACAAGAGGAAGAAGAGAAGGGCAAACAGTCCACCAATACCTACTGTCACCGTAGAGTTGTGGATGACTGCCTCTCCTCAACTCAACTTCTTTTCCCAGTATACCTCACACTATAGGGACCCCGACGTCTCCATCGACCTCCTTCCTGCCTACTTCCACAAGGCAGAGGAGGAGGCACTAACACACACACACTTCTCCACATACACACACACTATCACTCTATATATTCATCGCATTAATGACCATTACGCAGTCGATAGGCGTTAACAACAAAATAACAACACAATAACGAGGTCTCTCTCTCGACAACCTACAGTAACCTCAAATAGTAACATTAATTCTGGAACATCAAGTCATGCATTTCAGTAATTTTACGACTGTATTGTATTGAAAGGGTGGATTACAACCTTGTAGGCTGGGTGAAGATATATTGATATTACAAGATCTATATAATGCCTTTAATGACCTACATAAGAGTCGATAGCCATAAAACCCAAAATCTTCTTTCCGTGTTGAGAGGGAAAACAGGCAAGTATACCGGGTGATAGCCTAATACATTATCAGAGCAAAGTTAATTTCGTCTTGATTAGTTTTATCCCAATTGAAATGTTTTTGTGATATTCTGTAACGTAAATGTAATTATATTTTCAATACAGAAGGATAATGCCAGGCCTGTATAAGAATAATAGAGGAAATGTAGGGAAAATGTTGAGGTTTGCAGATAGCATTGTGTTGGGTAGAGTTTACCTACAGTCCAAGAGATATTAATCATATTTCATCGTATACTTTTTATAGGGGCAAGGCATTATCCTTCTATAATGAAAATATTATTCCATTTACGATTCTACGTTATAGAACATCACAAAAACATTGCAATTGTAATAAAACTTAACAAGACTAAATAAGTTATGCCTCTTTGCTCTGATAATTATCTATTAGGCTATCACTCGGTATAATTTACCTCTTTTCCCTCTCAACACAATGCAGTCGTAAAATTACAACAAAATATTTACAGGAATGTATACACCTACACCCATATCACACTACACCACATCTATATCACACTACACCACATTTTTTTACAGCCACGCCAGTCACACCACGCCCGATACAGCCACACCCACGTCACACTACACCTTTTACAGCCACACCCACGTCACACCACACCCGTCACACTACACCTTTTACAGCCACACCCACGTCACACTACACCTTTTACAGCCACACCCACGTCACACTACACCTTTTACAGCCACACCCGTCACACCACGCCCTATACAGCCACACCCACGTCACACCACGCCCTATACAGCCACACCCACGTCACACTACACCTTTTACAGCCACACCCGTCACACCACGCCCTATACAGCCACACCCACGTCACACTACACTTTTTACAGCCACACCCGTCACACCACGCCCTATACAGCCACACCCATGTCACACTACACCTTTTACAGCCACACCCACGTCACACCACGCCCTATACAGCCACACCCGTCACAGTACACCTTTTACAAATGATACCAACACTTTGCTCACGGCAATATACTGGTTACAACCACATCCACACAACCACCCACACCACACCACCACTGACCTTTAATTAAGCCATCAGAGTACACACTGGTAAATCAAGCATAGCAATGGTATATATATATATACTTCTCCTACAAACCTCAGTCACTGTCCAATATAACTTTTCTCCTCTTCCCCTCTGCCAGCTCCACACTATCACTACCCAACCTGACATCATGATGGGTGGTGATTTCAATGCCAAGACATCAACCTGACATGTTAACAACACCAAAACAAAGAACTTGATATCCAGTCCCAGATTAATAACCTTTTCACTTTAAACAACATCCATCAACATACCTATTACCACCCACATCCTTCAACCTCTCATCATCACCTCACATTACCTTCTGAACCATTAACCTCACCTCCATAACTTTCCACATCCATCATCAAGCCGTCAACCTCTCATCACCTTCTGTACCACTAACCTCACCTTCATAACTTTCAGGATGGTGGTCACATCCTTGGGCTCTGATCACCTTACAATCATAATCACCATAAAAACTAGACTCACTCCAGTTGGCCACAGACAACAACATTAACTACAAAATAGCCAATGAAAAAGCCTTCACAAACAAGAGAGAACAACACTTTGAAACACTAAACAGTTCACCCATCACAGACATCAATACAACTGTACATAACATTAACACAATTATACAAAACACAGACACATAACACATCAACCTAACAAACACTATAGTACTCACATAATGTCCATGTTATAGTGGTATTGTAATGATTAGTTACATCTACATCTTCATTACAAGTCATAGGTATCTTAACACTATAGTACTCACATAATGTCCATGTTATAGTGGTATTGTAATGATTAGTTACATCTACATCTTCATTACAAGTCATAGGTATCTTAACACTATAGTACTCACATAATGTCCATGTTATAGTGGTATTGTAATGATTAGTTACATCTACATCTTCATTACAAGTCATAGGTATCTTAACACTATAGTACTCACATAATGTCCATGTTATAGTGGTATTGTAAAGATTAGTTACATCTACATCTTCATTACAAGTCATAGGTATCTTAACACTATAGTACTCACATAATGTCCAAGTGATAGTGGTATTGTAATGATTAGTTACATCTACATCTTCATTACAAGTCATAGGTATCTTAACACTATAGTACTCACATAATGTCCATGTTATAGTGGTATTGTAATGATTAGTTACATCTACATCTTCATTACAAGTCATAGGTATCTTAACACTACAGTACTCACATAATGTCCAAGTTATAGTGGTATTGTAAAGATCTTCATTACAAGTCATAGGTATCTTAACACTTGATTATGGACGTAGATCTCCCTCTTGACTCTTGACAATCATCATTGACTCTATCTTGGCTTGCAACATGTTGTTCACAACAGTTGCCTCAACAAACTCTACAATCAGTACAGCACAGCAACTGCAAACAAATAAATATATTAACAACACTGTTATTCATTATTACAATTAATTACAAATCGAGTTTAACTCTTAAATAATGGCTACCACCAGAAAACTGACTGGATAAAAAGGATTATTGTACTATGATAAGGATACAAACATAGAGAGTTTAGGAAAGGAAGAGGAAGCTTTGAACATTAACTCAGAGAACAGTACAGGCAGTAAAGAAGATAAATTATTATGTACAAAGAATAAAACTGTATGCAGTATGTATGGATGCAGTGAAGCCATACAATATAGAAATGATTGATATTAATACATTCATTGGTTTGACAATGTTGAAACTTTCCTGCAACATAAAAGTTACACCTTTCCTAACTAACTCAAGAGTTCAAGGAGTCAACTGTCAACAAGATAACCATCCATCCATCAAGCCTAAAACAATACTAATACACAATGGCTTTGAAAGTGTGATTATACAGTATGATGGAATGATATTAGGTGCCACAACAGCCAGGTCATATAGCGCCAGAAGCTGATAAAGAAGCGAGACAGCAGGCAAGAAGGAAATAGAAAGAAAAGAGGGACAGTTCAAGAACGGAAAGGGAGTTGCTGGGGCCGAAGGGGCGCCCAAACCCTTAAGTATTGCCCATATCATTACAGGAGTGTGATTATATGACCTTGTTAGTATATATACAGTAAGTTACCATATTCTAATATTAAGAAGAAAATAGTGGAATGGTAGCCAGCAAGCCACTTTATCAAGGCAATGAATAATACCTTGGTTTGGGAGATATAAATATCACTTTGTAGGATATCTGGATGAGTGTTGATTACTGAATGTAACAGATTACTTTCTCAATAATCACTTTGTAGGATATCTATCTGGTGGAGTGTTGATTACTGAATGTAACAGTTACTTTCATAATATTCTTGTTACAGGTGACGTTAGGTACCTGTAGTCTATCCTGGTCCTCATCAGGTTTGGCAAATTCTGAAATGATAAGTGTCATTAATATAGTGGGTCAGGTTAGGTCACAGTAATTTAACTTAGTTAGGTCTACATAATGTACCCTGGTCCTGGTTACATTACTATAAGTCAGTTCAGGTTATATATTATTACAATAAACACAGAGGGATTATTTGGCATTAAGGCAAGCATGGAAATGGTAGACAGGAAAAAGGGAAAAGATCAGATTACTGTACAAAGTAAAGCTATATAATATTTGAGGTAAAAGGCAGGAATGGGACAAAATGTACATGAGGAGTAGGAGAGAGAACATTGGGGATTAGTTTTAACAATTTGTAAAACATAAATATAGTAAATATAGTATTGTATCTATAATATAATTGTTCTTGTTTTATCTTTCATTTTTCACTAACCTTCCATCCCTCTGTTCATTATGTATGAGATATTCAGCCTCTACACCAGGGGTTAATATAGTATTGTATCTATAATATAATTGTTTTTGTTTTATCTTTCATTTTTCACTAACCTTCCATCCCTCTGTTCATTATGTATGATATATTCAGCCTCTACACCAGGGGTTAATATAGTACTGTATTAACCTTCCATCCCTCTGTTCATTATGTATGAGATATTCAGCCTCTACACCAGGGGTTCTCAACTTGGGGTTTGTGGTCACAAGAAGTTTTCCAGGGGCACTTGGATGGCTAAAAAAAAAAAGTATTTTATATAGGCTAGTTAACAGTAAATGGTTTTGCTTAATACAATCATTATATCCTACTGCTTTTTGTTTGAGTCATTTGACAATATCCCTTTAAGTACCAGTATATATTGAATATATATTATGTATTCAGTGTCATATTAATAGAGATATAGGAAGATGGTCATAGGTAAAACTCTGGGGATTAAAATGTTGAGAATCTCTGCTTTAGAGGATCAAACTATGACATAATATACTGGCATTCATTTATTTCAACTGATTAAAACAGGGAACAATGTAATGATAAAATTATAAATAATTTTACTTTGTGGGGATCTGACTACAACTTTACCCAACAGTTCATAACATGTATAACATCAATAGAAATAAATTATAACTTAATAATAGTAAATACTCAAATATTACTAACCCCAGATTAATTTGTACAATACTTATTACTGTAATTTATTATGCAGGTAATATGTGAGTTTAATAGTCAAGTAAAACACCAATAGAAATACCGTATATTATAACTTAATAAGAGTAAAATACTCAAATAATACCATAGGCCTACACAAGTTAATATGTACAATATTTATTAATTTATTATACAAGTAACATGTGAGTTTAATAGTCAAGTAAAATACCAATAAAAATACCGTATATTATAACTTAATAATAGTTCAAATAATACCATACACAGGTTAATTTGTACAATATTTATTAATTTATTATACAAGTAATATGTGAGTTTAATTAATAGTCAAGTAACATAACACACCAACACAAACAAAATATAACCTGACTAATGATATGTGGTCAATAATGGATTCTCATCATACGGTCTTTCTATCTACAAATATTATTAATAATTTCACCACTAATAATGGGTAAAAGTAGCAGGATATAACTTGTATCAACAGTTCAGTATTATTAATAATTTCACCACTAATAATAGCCAAACTTGTATAACTTGTATCAACAGTTCAGTATTATTAATAATTTCACCACTAATAATAGCCAACTGTAGCAGTATATACCTTGTATCGACAGTTCAATTTGGTTCAATATTATTAATAATTTCACCACTAATAATAGCCAACAGTAGCAGTATATAACTTGTAACAACAGTTCAATTTAGTACACTCACCTTGCCAAGGGTTACTTCTATATCAATAACAAAATAACATGGCCAATACCTATAGCCTAATATTAAAAAGGTGAAAATCAGTTATGTACCAAAAACTATTACCAACAGAACGGCAGGGTTAATGACGCCCACTTTGTTATTAACCTCGTTTCTTGGTGGTGGTGATGGTGGTTGTGATAGTAGTGATAGTGTTTGTAGATCAGGAGAAATGGTTATGGGTGGCAAACCATTTCTCTGGACTATGTCTTGGAGGTCTGAAAGACGACCCATCCCTTCTTTAACTAATAATGTAACAACAGTCTTGGTACAGACGGTGACAAGGTCTGTCTGCTGCTGCCGTCACTGAAGTGGTTGGCCGTCGGCAGTCTTCCTCCCACGGGCATGGATATGCTATGTCATTATAATACTAATAAGGTAACAACATTCTTGGTGCAGACGGTGACAAATAAATAAACCAAAGTATATAGTGAAGGACAACTTGAGGCGCGGCCTGACCTGAACGTATGGTATACACACACACACACTCATAGTTGGCAGGCCAAACCGGACGAATTACTGTCATCCGGCCAATACAACAATCCTGCTGGCCGGATGAAAAACACACACATACAGTACACACACCGGCCGTCTGTCTGCTGCTGCCGTCACTGAAGTGGTTGGCCGTCGGCAGTCTTCCTCCCACGGGCATGGATATGCTATGTCATTATAATACTAATAAGGTAACAACAGTCTTGGTACAGACGGTGACAAGGTCAGTCTGCTGCTGCCGTCACTGAAGTGGTTGGCCGTCAGCAGTCTTCCTCCTACGGGCATGGATATGCTATGTCATTATAATACTTAAATATTATGAACTGGAAAGGAACTACAGGTAAGGGAGGGTACAGACTTTGTTGTTTGTTGATTGGTTATGTATATAACACATTATAATATTTATTACACTATTGGTTGGAAGAGAGGTACAGGTACAGGGAGGAGCTTCAAAGGGTGTACTGTACAGTCGGCGGCAAATGTCCTGTCGCCTCACTTGCTTCACCGAGGCACGCAATGTTCATCGACTCGAGATTATTAGGTGTAGAAAACATGTGTATTTCTCGAGTCCGTGAACAATGTGCGTCTCGGTGAAGCAGGTGAAGCGACAGGACTTCTGCCGCCAACTGTACACACCTTACTGTTTGTTGATTGGTTATGTATATAACACATCATTATAATATTTAATACTTTATTACACTATTGGTTGGAAGAGAGATACAGGGAGGAGCCACAAAGGATGTAAACACCTTACTGTTTGTTGATTGGTTATGTATATACCGGTAACACATCATTATAATACTTTAAGGGGGTGCGGGAGTAGGGGACAGGCTTGGGGGGGGGTTGGGGGGGGTTAGGGGGGTGCGGGAGTAGGGGACAGGCTTGGGGGGGTGCGGGAGTAGGGGGACAGGCTTGAGGGGGTGCGGGAATATATGGGACAGGCTTTCTACCCACCCCAAGCCTGTCCCCCTATTCCCGCACCCCCCAAGCCTGTCCCCAACTCCCGCACCCCCTTAATACACTATTGGTTGGAAGAGAGATACAGGGAGGAGCCTCATGGGGTGTACACACCTTATTAACTGTTTGTTGATTGGTTATGAATATAACACATCATTATAATATTGAATACACTATTGGTTGGAAGAGAGATACATTAAGGTAGCCTAACATGTACTGTACTGTAATAATAGTAACAATATGTACCCAATAGTCTAGTTTAGTAACACGGCTTGATTCTCTCTCTTACACCGCTTTATAAAAACATTTATACACTTGTCTCATTAATATTTGATAAACTCAGTTACCTAAAACAAACACAAAGCATTTTAAAGATTAAGTCAAATAAACCTCCACCATTAAATCCAACCTAACCAAACCAACGAATTATAACCTAACTTTGATTATGTTTGGTAAGATTTCTATTCCCGATGTGACCTTATTTAATTATTAAGCCTAACAAAGGAAATAATATCTTATAGCAGATAATGTGAGTTACTGTACTGTGGTCTTATTTAATTATTAAACCTAACAAAGGAAATAATATCTTAGAGCAGATAATGTGAATTACTGTAGTCATTAAACAGTTTGTCATTGACAGCCTTCTTGGTTCACATATCCAGTACCCGGTAGTAATATTAATTAATGTGAGTTACTGTAGTCATTAAACAGTTTGTCATTGACAGCTTTCTTGGTTCACATATCCAGTACCCGGTAGTAATATTAATCAATGTGAGTTACTTTAGTCATTAAACAGTTCGTAATTCACAGCTTTCTTGGTTCACATATCCAGTACCCGGTAGTAATATTAATTATGTTTCCTTAATCTGGATATAATATTTACATTGGTATCAACTTATGGAAGAATATTATATAATTATAATAACATTACATTTTACATTACATTAATTACAATGACAATAAACGTGATTACGCTATTGTCATATAGGCTACACTATATTAGTTTATCATATATTATGATAAGTAATGATATCACATTAGTTTTATATTCTATTATAATATAACATAGGTGTATTAATTGTAATGTCCATTGTTATGGTATAATTATGTATAGTTACAGACATCTATCCCCCCCCACCGTGGCTACAGCCAGCCATACACACACACACACAGTCATGTACAAAATATTAATTAACAGTATAATATATACATGGTACTACCGTCATGTTAACACCAATCTGTGGTCGGATATTGGAGATGTCCTGGAGGTCTTTTTCATTTATCGTCCTTGTAATAATGGAAAATTATGTATATTTACGGTGTTGAGGGTTACACTCCAAATTTGTAAGTTTATGTGTCAAATAAATAAACCAAAGTATATAGTGAAGGACAACTTGAGGCGCGGCCTGACCTGAACGTATGGTATACACACACACACACACACACATAGTTGGCAGGCCAAACCGGACGAATTACTGTCATCCGGCCAATACAACAATCCTGCTGGCCGGATGAAAAACACACACATACAGTACACACACGGGCCACCTCTCACCCCGACCCTTTCCGGCGGCCGGACAGGCCAGGTGGGTCTGGACGGAAGATCACAAAGAGGGCAAGGCTTGGCTATAAGTTTGATTATAATTTGTTATTATCTAAATTGTTTTTGTACGCAATTCGAATTGTTATATTTATTATAGACATACAGTGTGTATCGCAATGTATAGCATTATTTTACACCAGAGATATAAAATATAATTTTGTGTATATTTTGTTGTATAAAGTATGCTGTGTGTGATCTCAGTAAAGTACAATGAATACTGATAAAAACTATTTTAACTTGTGTTGTCAAATGGAGGGAATGGTAGCCTAATATGTTTTCGGACCAAAGAGGCCTTATTTATTTCATCTTAATCAATTTTATCATGATTGCAATATTTATGTGATGTTCTATAACGTACATTGAATCATATTTTCAATGAAGAATGATAATACCAGGCGTGTATAAGAAGAAAATCCGTGAAATGTAGGGAAATGCTGAGGCTTGCATAAGTTGCAGGTAGAGTTTACCTAACCTCCAAAATATAATATTCATATTTCGTCGAATATTATTTATAGGGGCCTGGTATTATCCCTCTGCATTGAAAATATGATTCAATGTACGTTATAGAACATCAAATAAATATTGCAATCATGATAAAACTTATTAAGATGAAATAAATAAGGCCTCTTTGGTCCGAAAACATATTAGGCTTCCATTCCCTCCATTTGACAACACAAGATAAAATAGTTTTTATCAGTATTCATTGTACTTTACTGAGATCACACACAGCATACTTTATACAACAAAATATACACAAAATTACATCGCGATACACACTGTATATGTCAGCTAGGCTATAAGTTTTATTATCATTTGTTATTATCTAAATTGTTTTTGTACGCAATTCGAATTGTTATATTTATTATAGACATATATGTCACCACAAAATATACACAACTTCAATATATATACATTATATATATTTTAAGATGGAAGGTGTTAGAAAAATTTTGGTGGATAATCATGTTACAACTTGATTATCCTAATGAATAATTAGTTGTACTTGTTACTTTGGCTTATAATTATATTATTATCATATATATCATCTTATTTCAAATAACATAGACCACAATATTAATATTTTAAATCAAAGCAAACGATATATAGCCTAAAAGTATTGATTAAAATACGTCATAACAAAATGGAGAATTTTTGGTTGATAATCGTGTTTCAACTTGATTATTCTAATGAATGATGAGTAATTATTACTTTGACTTACTTAATATTCAAATAACAATTATAATTGAATTACTGTATTATGTGAAATACAAATTAACATTTTTGGCACTTATCTATATATATAATGTAATATAATAATATTATATTTATTTAAGAACAATGTCATATTGACCAATCACAGTCCCTCATTCATAGCCTACTCAAACTCTTGAACCCTATTGGTCAGACGAAGAATTATCAAAATTTAAAATGAAAATCCTTGCATCTGATTGGTTGGGGAGGAAATATGAAATTTTAAATACTTCGCGTTGATTGGTTGTTAGTCACGTGACTGATGCTGTCAAAGGTATATAAGGAAGTGTACAAGGTGTGTTGACTCATTGCATACTACAACTCTGATATGGTGAGACATACACAAATGTACTCCCATAAACCCTACTACCATTTGACAACACAAACCAACATTAACAGGTAACAACCATATAACTATTATTAAATAACTAATTAAACCAATTGGATATAATAATATAACAAGAATTAATAGAAAATAAGAATAAATTATGAAAAGTTACCAAGTGACTACAACAATAGTTAACGAAAGATATGTTTATCACCCAAACCTTATATAATTATATAATATATATTAATTTTTTATTACTGTGTTCCTGCACTATTAATTAATACAATATTATACAGCTGTTATACATTAATTAATTATAATTATATACCTCTTTACTATTAATACAATATTATACAGCTGTTCATTGTATTTACTTGTATATTAATTAATTATAATTATATACCTCTTCACTATTAATACAATATTATACAGCTGTTCATTATATTAATTATAATTATATACCTCTTCACTATTAATACAATATTATACAGCTGTTTATTGTATTTACTTGTATATTAATTAATTATAATTATATACCTCTTCACTATTAATACAATATTATACAGCTGTTCATTGTATTTACTTGTATATTAATTAATCATAATTATATACTTCTTCACTATTAATACAATATTATACAGCTGTTCATTGTATTAATTATAATTATATTCTTCTTCACTATTAATACATATTCATTGTCTTTACTTGTATATTAATTAATGGTTATTTTCTTCCACAGAATGGCTCTTAATGACAACAATACCAACAAGAGACTACAGATGGAATTATTACTTCGTTCTTCTCTAGGGACTCACGTTTTTGACATATATCAAGGACATACAGTGGCTGACATACGAACATTTATCAGTCAAGTTGATTATATACCAATTAATGATATTAAATTATATGCATCTGGAGTATTACTAAATAATGATAATCAACTTTTGTCAACTTTAACCTCAGTAATTATTGATGTTAATGTATCACTGAAGGGAGGTAAAGTTCACGGCTCACTATCCCGTGCTGGAAAAGTCAAAAACCAAACCCCAAAAATACTAAAGAATGAAAAGAAGAAACCAAAGACAGGAAGAGCCAAAAAAAGAAAACAATATAATAAACGATTTGCATAAGTTTAATCCCAATAACTAAATATATAACATAACTAAATATATACAACTAGATATATAACATGATTTAATATATAACAACAACTAGATATATAACATGACTAAATATATAACAACAACTAGATATATAACATGACTAAATATATAACAACAAAGCAACAATATAATAAACGATTTGCATAAGTATTATACTGAGGACACATTATTTTACTTTTAATTTATAATGTTTTTATTTTATAAACATGTAAATATTTAATTAATAGTAGTAATACAGTAGCTCTGTAATGTAGTATTGTATGAAGGAAACATTATATTAATTTTATTTTATTATAATGTGATAATTTGGTTTGTATATTTATTGTATCTATTACCCAAATATTTATTGTTATTTATGTTCTTATTATAATGAGTTTATTATAATTGTAGTTTTAACAAAGAGGACTTATGATATTTAATAGTGTTCGTAATAAATAATGTTGTATTATCGTATTTAAAATAAATTATTTTTTTCAATCTATGTTGTATTTGTAATCCTAATATTATATGTACCAAATATATGACAAGTGTTTGCTGTATTGTTCAAGAAGGGAATTAAATAATAATCCTTTTAAATAACCGGTAAATAAAATAATATACATTCTTATGAGGGGAAATATTTTACAATGTGAAATGATATGAAAATGAAGATAAAACTCTTTATTTGTGGACAATTGTGGTGTTGGTGTAGCAGACTGTACCCTCCTGGTTCAAGGTCATGTAATGCTACCAACACATACACGGTGTACGTTTGGTTTTATTTATTATTTTCTTAACTCTAATCAGGACCCACACCTCCATTGTAGATGAATATAAAAGAAAGTAAATATATGGACACAAGAACACTTTTAACTTTACATGAGCAGTTTTAACTTTTCAATAATAAGGTTATGAAGGAAGGACTGGACAACAGTAACCATTATTGAAGCCTTCTTTTATATTAATAATGAAACGTTGGTGATATTAAACTACTTCGTAATATTTGTAACTCTAAATATATTTGTAGGTCTAAATATATGAAGTCAAATACCTGTAATATAATTACCGTATATATTTATAAGGAAATAAATAAATTTTTAATGTGTTGTAACTTTGTTTAAGTAATGCACCTGTACATCCCTCAGTACAAAGTACAACATAAATTCTGTTAAGCTATTCATTGTGTACCATTTTTATTAAACACACACATTCTCTCTCTCTCTCTCTCTCTCTCTCTCTCTCTGGTATGACCTTGAAAGCGGAGTGAAGCAGTGAGGTTGTAACTTGTTGATAAATGGTGATGTGGGAGGCTGGGAGCTTCAGAGGGACGGTGGGAGACTAGATAATTATCGGAGCAAAGAGGCCTTATTTATTTCATCTTAATAACTTTTATCACAATTGCAATATTTTTGTGATGTTCTATAATGTACCTGGAATCATATTTTCAGTGCAGAAGGAATTATTAATGCCATGCCCCTATAAAAAATATACGACAAAACATTATTTAAATATTTTGGACCGTAGTTAAACTCTACTGAACGCAAGCATTAACATTTTCCCTACATTTCCTCGATTTTCTTCTTTTATATGCCTGGCATTATCCTTCTGCACTGAAAATATGATTCCAGGTACATTATAGAACATCACAAAAATATTGCAATTGTGATAAAAGTTATTAAGATGAAATAATATATACCTTATATATATTTTAAGATGGAAGGTGGAAGAAAATTTTTGGTGGATAATCATGTTGCAACTTGATTATCCAATTGAATAATTAATTGTAATTGTTACTTTGGCTTATAATTATATTATTATCATATATATCATCTTATTTCAAATAACATAGACCACAATATTAATATTTTAAATCAAAGCAAACGATATATAGCCTAAAAGTATTGATAAAATACATCATAACAAAATGGAGAATTTTTGGTTGATAATCGTGTTTCAACTTGATTATTCTAATGAATGATGAGTAATTATTACTTTGACTTATTTAATATTCAAATAACAATTATAATTGAATTACTGTATTATGTGAAATACAAATTAACATTTTTGGCACTTATCTATATATATAATGTAATATAATAATATTATATTTATTTAAGAACAATGTCATATTGACCAATCACAGTCCCTCATTCATAGCCTACTCAAACTCTTGAACCCTATTGGTCAGACGAAGAATTATGAAAATTTAAAATGAAAATCCTTGCATCTGATTGGTTGGGGAGGAAATATGAAATTTTAAATACTTCACGTTGATTGGTTGTTAGTCACGTGACTGATGCTGTCAAAGGTATATAAGGAAGTGTACAAGGTGTGTTGACTCATTGCATACTACAACTCTGATATGGTGAGACATACACAAATGTACTCCCATAAACCCTACTACCATTTGACAACACAAACCAACATTAACAGGTAACAACCATATAACTATTATTAAATAACTAATTAAACCAATTGGATATAATAATATAACAAGAATAGAAAATAAGAATAAATTATGAAAAGTTACCAAGTGACTACAACAATAGTTAACGAAAGATATGTTTATCACCCAAACCTTATATAATTATATCATATATATAAATTTATTATTACTGTGTTCCTGCACTATTAATTAATACAATATTATACAGCTGTTGTATATTAATTAATTATAATTATATACCTCTTTACTAATAATACAATATTATACAGCTGTTGTATATTAATTAATTATAATTATATACCTCTTCACTATTAATACAATATTATACAGCTATTCATTGTATTTACTTGTATATTAATTAATTATAATTATATACCTCTTCACTATTAATACAATATTATACAGCTGTTCATTGTATTTACTTGTATATTAATTAATTATAATTATATACCTCTTCACTATTAATACAATATTATACAGCTGTTCATTGTATTTACTTGTATATTAATTAATTATAATTATATACTTCTTCACTATTAATACAATATTATACAGCTGTTCATTGTATTAATTATAATTATATACCTGTTCACTATTAATACATATCATTCATTGTATTTACTTGTATATTAATTAATAATTATTTTCTTCCATAGAATGGCTCTTAATGACAACAATACCAACAAGAGACTACACATACAATTATTACTTCGTTCTTCTCTAGGGACTCACGTTTTTGACATATATCAAGGACATACAGTGGCTGACATACGAACATTTATAAGTCAAGTTGATTATATACCAATTAATGATATTAAATTATATGCATCTGGAGTATTACTAAATAATGATAATCAACTTTTGTCAACTTTAACCTCAGTAATTATTGATGTTAATGTATCAGTGAAGGGAGGTAAAGTTCACGGCTCACTATCCCGTGCTGGTAAAGTCAAAAACCAAACCCCAAAAATACTAAAGACTGAAAAGAAGAAACCAAAGACAGGAAGAGCCAAAAAAAGAAAACAATATAATAAACGATTTGCATAAGTATTATACTGAGGACACATTATTTTACTTTTAATTTATGTTTTTATTTTATAAACATGTAAATATTTAATTAATAGTAGTAATACAGTAGCTCTGTAATGTAGTATTGTATTGAGGAAACATTATATTAATTTTATTTTATTATAATGTAATAATTTGGTTTGTATATTTATTGTATCTATTACCCAAATATTTATTGTTATATATGTTCTTATTATAATGAGTTTATTATAATTGTAGTTTTAACAAAGAGGACTATTTATATTTAATAGTATTCGTAATAAATAATGTATTATCGTATTTAAAATAAATTTATTATTTTTCAATCTATGTTGTATTCGTAATCCTAATATTATATGTACCAAATATATGACAAGTGTTTACTGTATTGTTCAAAAAGAGAATTAAATAATAATCCTTATAAATAACTGGTAAATAAAACATAATAAACTATTATGAGGGGAAATATTTTAAAATGTGAAATGGTATGAAAATGAATATTAATCATACTCAGATGATTTACTCGTGTAGATCTGAAGGCGAGGATAAAGAAAGCCAAGCTTATGACAATAAGGAAGGTGTGGGAAGGTGTAGTGAGACTTGAAGGATGAGTATTGGTGTACTGATAACATCTACAAACGTGTACATCCTGTAATTATCAACATGGGAAGGTGTAATGAGACTTTAAAGATGAGTACTGGTGTACTGATAACATCTACAAACGTGTACATCCTGTAATTATCAACATGGAGAGTAATTCCCAGGATGATTTATTCTTTAATTAATAGTGACAAAGACTGTGAATAAATTTTATGTGATATGCTCAATTGTTTGCCTCACTTTTCCACCTATTATGATTATAATATGTTACAGAGAGAGAGAGAGAGATTTCATAATTCCCTTACCATCCTATTATGTAGTGTGATATATTTTTGGATACCATATTTTACCTGCTCGTAGTAAACACGTCAATACGGCGGGTTAAAGGAATTAATAGATGGTAATAGTAAGTACATTATATCGAGTGAATAAAGTGATGGTCATACCCTCTTTAGTCTAGGCTACCGTAATCCCGTTTATATAACTTTAGGACATACAATAATTATGATCAAATTAACGCACATTCTACAAACACCAACATATTTATGACATCCACTATTAATTATTATAACATAATAGAGTGGACAGGGAGGAAGGGATGGGATGAGGGATAATGGATGTTCATATACTGTACATATGTTGGTGATGTTAGACAACGCCATGTGTGTCAAAGTAAACGCCTTCACTAACACCATTTGCCAATGTCCTATATTACCAAACATTAGCGGAAGGTGTCTTGTACATTGTGTCAAAGTACCATTCCCATCAATTAATTAGTTTGAAAGATATATGTGAAAAACGATGACTAATTGTCCCTGAAATGGATTAGTAGTTGAAGCTGCCTGTGTGTTAATAAGGGGGTGTGTTTCATCCGGCCAGGGGCCGGATACTCAAAACGCGCCTTCACTGAAGGCGCCATTCGAGTGAAGGCGCCTTTTGATTCGGCGCGTCGAAGGCGCCTTTCAGAAAGGTGCGATTCCGATACTCAAAAATTTTCAATTGCGCCTTTGGTGTGCCTTTCGGCGATTTTGCGCCAATCCTCAAAAGGCGCCTTTTGATACTCCAGCCAATTACAGCAGACCTATCGAAGTGTGCTTAGGAAAAGTAAACCAATCATAATCTAGTATTTCGAAGAGCGGTCTGAGCGGATAATAGACATTAATAATAAACAAACATTTAATGACTTGACAAATGACATAACAACGAAAATATAGACTGTATATATAATTGACTAGGAAAAATTACCATGATTTCAGCATCTTAATAAATTTGATGATTAACATTGATTTTAGTTATATTACTAATTAAGTATCTAAGGGTTTCATATAAAATAAAGTAGTTATCGAGTTATGATACACACGAAAAAAAAAATCTATTAGGCTACACGGAGATAGCCAAATTAATTTTTTTTTTTTTTTTTTCAATAATCGTATATAGCCATAATAGGGTATTAATGGCTGCATTAATTTGCCCCATATGATATAATTATGTAACCAATATACATATGAGTAAACTATTTCGTGCTACAAGATCAAAATCGTCATTACCAATATAGACCTAACCTACTTCAGCTGGCATTATTGTTTGGTTAGGTCTGCGACAGTGACTAACTCAGCAAGAATAAAATTGTTTTGATATTTTCCACTATATAATTATTTTTAATGGTTCACTGATATAGCCATTATTACCTTATTTTGGCTATAATGTACATAATATTCTTACGAAGCCACAATCACGAGCGCAAATCCTTACAAAAGTTGGTTATTACATAAGACATATAATATACAGGGGCGGCAAAGATTTATTGTAAAGGGGCAGGATCAAACAAATATACATATATGTCCGGTATTATATCAATATACACACAGTTCAAATAGGCATGAAATTAAATTAGTTACATGACGTGAACTGCAACGAGTGGGAAGCTATAAGAATTGGTTATCATGTATGTACCATATATACCTCCACGAGTCCACATATAATTAATTTTCTTTCTTCTATCATAACTTGCTACTCATTATTTATATTCTATGGCAACCATTACTCTGTTAACAAAGTATTGAGGCAGTATTACATCTAATTAGGAGTGAAGAGCTATCTGAGCCTATCATTCAGTGCCGACATATTGTTGTTTTTATTCATCAAAAGGCGCCTTTCCATCGATACGGCTGGTCCGACCCAGCCGTTGCTCAAAGGCGCTAATACCAATTATTTCCAATATGGCCGCGCCCAGGGAAAGTTTTGAGTAGGCTATGCGTCGTTTGGGAAAATGCGCAATCGAAAGGCGCTTTCGGGACAAAAGGCGCCTTTGCACGCTTTGAGTATCCGGCCCCAGGCCTGTTCCAACGGCCGGATGAAAATCAGTCGGAGCTTTAAATATCTTCCTTCGCTGCCATGGAGTTATAAATAAAATATAATAAATTATAGCTCCATGTTCGAGGCTTGCCGTCTGTGTGTGTGTGTGTTGAGGTCAGGCTGCCCCTCAAGCTGGCAGTGACGGCATACTATGACTTATTTATTTGACACAAAAGCTTATAAATTTGGAGTGTAACCATGAGTACTGTGAATATGTATCATCTTTAATTAATAACAAAGACCTCCAGAACCTCTAAAATATCAAACCACATATTGACGTTGACATCACGGATGGAAATATGTTGATGATTCCACCACAGACATATATACTTATACACGTATATAACTGTGTGGATTCCACCACAGACCTATATCCTTATACACGTATATAACTGTGTGGATTCCACCACAGACCTATATACTTATACATGTATATAACTGTGTGGATTCCACCACAGACCTATATACTTATACACGTATATAACTGTGTGGATTCCACCAGACCTATATACTTATACACGTATATAACTGTGTGGATTCCACCACAGACCTATATCCTTATACACGTATATAACTGTGTGGATTCCACCACAGACCTAGGCTATATACTTGTACACGTATATAACTGTGTGGATTCCACCACAGACCTATATACTTATACACGTAGGCTATATAACTGTGTGGATTCCACCACAGACCTATATACTTATACACGTATATAACTGTGTGGATTCCACCATAGCCTCATCCATAAACAACACTTCCCTACAACACCAGTATATTGTACTGTGTCCAAACCCCTTAAAGTATTACTACGGGCTACATATATCGTACCGGTACTGTACCAAAGGAATGAGAAAACAAATATGAAGGAAAAAGGAAAGAAAGGAGGAATGAAATGTAAAAGAGAAAGATAACCTGCTCAGGTCCGAAGGAACGCCAAGGCCCTAATGTATGGAAACCATCTTTAATTAACTTTAAGACAATACCCACGAGACTGACGAGAGTTGTACTTAACAAAGCTACAAAATATAATGGTAAATAATACACTTAATTGACAAGTACAAATCATTTTTTCCATTGTATTGAAGAAGAGGAATATTCAAACAACATAAATTTACTTCCAGGTAAATATTTATTAAACTTGATATTATTACATAACATAAGACCAACTATTGAAGCAATACACCAAAGAAATAGTAAAATAAGGTTATAATTCACTGACATCATAATATTATCTAAGTAAATAAAAAACAATAACAAATAACTAAATGTCCTTTTACTTTCACATATGGTAATATTACAATAATGTAAGAATACATGAGTACTGTATATGTTTTCAAAGAAACAAAATGAAAGTTGAAACATTCCAGTAACTATAATGTCAATAGGCTACAACACAAAAGTAAATTATATTATTTCCTTTGTCCATTAAATATCAATATTCAGTTAAGTATACATTTAATAATATATAGACTACTCAAACAGAATTTTAATGGAAACATTTCAGTAACTATAATGTCAATAGGCTACAACTTATTTTGTCCATTAGGCTAAATATCATAATGCAGTTAAATATACATTTAATAATATAAAGACTACTCAAACAAAAGAAGTACCGTACTGTGCATGTAATAATTACGGTACTGTAAATATTAAAATAATAATAATAATAACATACAATCGATTATATTCCTTTCCCTCTCGTACTTGTTGCCTATAATAGGCTAAGCTACACTGGTAGACCTTACTTCAAAGTTGATAAAGACAATAATGAATATCTTAATGGTTAGTTCAACCAAGCGTCATTTACAACTTATTGTTTTTCCTTTTGGCCCAGGCTGTGACAATCTTGTATAGAGAACGACATCGCTGGAGTGGAACTTTTCTCTGAGGTGACTGTTGGTGGATTGACATGACATGGGTTGTTTCACTCTGAGATGACTGTTGGTGGGTTGTATCACTCTGAGATGACTGTTGGTGGGTTGTTTCACTCTGAGATGACTGTTGGTGGGTTGTTTCACTCTGAGGTGAATGCTGGACAAACAATACAGTATATCTTCTTTGTCTCTGAGGGCCAGATGGTTGCAGGGACTGGCGTTGACATAGACAACTCAGTTCTTGGTACACTTGAGTGAGGGACAACCTTTGACTAGCCTTGGAACAAGTCATGGATTCTACCAGATTCCCCAGTCCCTCTTGCCACAGTGTGTCCAGGCCTGTATCTTTATGTTCACAAAAGATGTCTTGGAACATTTTACCCACACCATACACGTCACTAGCTGCCGAAGATATGCCTTTGAAATATAGTTCTGGGGCATAATGTTGGTATTTATCTTGGTATTCGTCAACTTCTTCAACAGTAGGCAAGTTGTCAGCAATGAAGGACATTATGGGACGGTTTCCCATCCGAGCAATACCATAGTCAATTATAGATGTTTTGTTGCTAGTGTTAACA
Source organism: Petrolisthes cinctipes (assembly GCA_033782935.1). NCBI lineage: Eukaryota > Metazoa > Arthropoda > Malacostraca > Decapoda > Porcellanidae > Petrolisthes > Petrolisthes cinctipes. Next base: position 98,338 of record JAWQEG010001796.1, read on the forward strand.
ATTACATTATCACTTTTAATATCATTATGGATACATCCTGCTGAGTGAAGTTCCATAACATTATTAACCACTGAAGTAAAGATGGCCAACCACCAAGAGGAAGTGTCAATGAGGCTTAAGTCAGGCTTTATATCGTCTAATTGTGATCCTTGACAAACACTCATGAGTATTAAAGGTGTTTTCAAGCTAAGTCCCAACAGTCTAGGGGCTCCACCTACACCATGAAGGTGGTATAATATTAATCCTTCTTCAATAAACATATCTTGCTTTGTTTTATTCCTTGCTATCTTTCTCACTGCAAGTAATCGTTTATAAGTAACCAAATGAACATCACCATAACCTCCAGAACCAATACATTTTAAAACTTTACAATCTTCTTCAAACTCTTTCTGGGACCGTATTACTTTTACACGTTTACCATTCCCGACCTCTACTTGAACTTTTTTCAGACCAACAACAACTCCCCAATACTTCTTCATTTTGACGAGTGATAGTTAATGTGGATGGAATAAATGAACTGATATTGGAATCTTCTTGGCTACTTCACTCCCTTCCCAGTAAACTTACTTTATTCTTATTTTATCTATATTCTCTATATAGTCTTTATCTAAATTCTTCCAATCTCTTATTTAATGGTTGTTTAATCCTTATTATGTGATAATGTTGTTTGTTGGTATCCAATTGCAGTGCCTGAGTGAAAGATAACTGGAGTGTAGTTGGGTACGTCTCTCAGTTACCTAGGTTCAAGGATGCAATGATGTAATACACATGCGCACATTCCTTTTATAGCCAAGATGCTGATCATAGGCTAGTCACGCGACTTTATATCACCCAATCAGATTGAAGTATTTGAATTTTAAATCTCCATATTAACCAATCAGGTGCAAGGATTGTGAATTTAAATGTTCATAATTGATAGCCTAGCCAATGAGGTTCAAGAGTTTAAATTTGAACTGAGCATTGTGATTGGACAAGACGACTTTGTTATTAAAAGCATAAAATTAATATTTGAAGGTCAAAATAGTCATTTTTCATTCAAATAATGCACCAATTAATTTATCAAACAATAAGAACAAGTTTGATTTGAGTAATGCAGTAAAACAAAACAATATACTAATTACCAAAGTAACACGTGATCAATCAAGTTACAACAGGATTGTCATGGAAAAGTTCTCTATCATTTTTCATTTACTTCAATATTCATGAATATATTATTGACGTTATAGATATTTTGTGGTGATATATATATATATATATATATATATATATATATATATATATATATATATATATTTAAATATCAGTACAAACATATAAACACTACTTAGATACCGTACAAATATATTATAAAATGAAACCAAATCATTGTCTGTCGGCCGTTGTCACACTATGGCGATAACACACACACACACAAATGAGAGGTGTTACTTTTTGGCTCTGTGGGTGTTACACACTGCGGCGCCGCTGCACCGCGTCACAGCTCGCCGCATATCAGGACAAAACACACACTTTTGTACAGTACGTACTATTGGCTACAAGAATTCGTACACACGCTGTTGTTTTCATGGGCTTACAACATATAGAAAATGTCAGAATACTTAACTGCAATACAACATTATTATTACCGGTAGGTTTGTTGTTTTGCAATCACCGAATTACTTGGTAGACCATTCATTGACCATTGTAGTCCTTTCAGAATAATGACATATATTTCCTTATGGTCTGTGTAAGAATTCGTGTGGCCAACCGTACACGTACAAACTGTCCGGCTACGTCACACTGACACTCCCCTTGTACAGTCATGGTCAAAAGTCCTGCAACCTGGTGAATAAAAGCCAGCCATTTAATTGAAACTTATGAACCAACATTGCAGACACCAACAGCTATAGTTTCGGATAATTCTTTGAAGGCATCTCATTGGAAGGTGTTACAGGACTATTGACCATGACTGTACCACTCTTTTAAAATGACTTATTACCAGGTTTGACGTGGATTTATTTATTCAAAGTGTCCAAGACAAGTCAGTTCTTTGGAAAAAAAAAAGTGCAAAAGAATACTGTAATAAACATTGTAAGGAAAAGTCATGGATTGACATAGATGAAATTTTATACGAGAACTGACTTGACTTGGAGTTAACAGAAAGAGATGAGAAAGGTAAGAATTATTTTATTCCTAAACTCTTATATAGAGTAACATAATTTGTCATGTATGTACAGTCGGCGGCAAAAGTCCTGTCGCCTCACCTGCTTCACCGAGACACGTAGTATTCATGAACTCGAAAAATTGCACGTTTTCTACACCAAATATTCACGAGTCTATGAACATCGCGTGCCTCGATAAAGCAAGTGAGGCGACAGGGGCCGGATACTCAAAACGCGCCTTCACTGAAGGCGCCATTTGAGTGAAGGCGCCTTTTGATTCGGCGGGGCGAAGGCGCCTTTCGGAAAGGCGCGATTCCGATACTCAAAAAATTTCAATTGCGCCTTTGGTGTGCCTTTCGGCGATTTTGCGCCAATCCTCAAAATGCGCAATTTTATACTCCAGCCAATCACAGCAGACCTATCGAAGTGTGTTTAGGAAATGTAAACCAATCATAATCTAGTATTTCGAAGAGCAGTCTGAACGTATAACAGACATTAATAATAAACAAACATTAAATGACTTGACAAATGACATAACAACGAAAATATAGGCAGTAGGCCTATGTCACGAGTCAGACATAATACTCGTGACGTAATTTGAATTACAGAGAGTTGGAAAATTCCATACTGGTGTCAATATAGAATGTTCTAGAGAAGGTTCTGGAATATTCCATTCATGAGACAAAGGAGACAGGAGTGGGTTGATGTAGCAGCTAGTTAATCTGCAGGTAGTCTTAATCCGCAGGTACCGGATTAGTAGCCAAATTTAGAAAAAGGGTCAGGAAGGCCGGGTTTCAACTGAATTTGCACATCTTGTCTTATAGGTGTTCGTACATTAAGTACATAATGTATTACTCAATTATGCTACCCAGGGTAACTTATGGTATTGCAAATGATTGTGAAGTGGAGGGGAATTATCGGGAATTATTAGCACGCCATAGGTAAATTGCAATTGCATGTATAACTCAGGAATAAGTGGGTACAATGTAAATCGTAGCCAGTTAGGAAAAACGAACACAGATAGGAGGAGGAGTCAGTAGAAATTTTGAAATTTCAGCCTCCAGTTAAGGAGGAAGAATTGGGGTCAGTTGGAACAGGACACACTCGAAGGAAGGAACACACTCGTATCGTCAGCTTCCCTTACCTAGATCAATCCTCCACGTGTGCAGTGGGGAGTGATCAACGTAAACGCCGAATTCGTTGTATATTACGCGATTCACAAGGCTTTACAGTTGTATACTGACTAGTTGCATTGACGCTGGTTCAGTAACTGAATTAGGTGAGGGGGAAGCTGGATCTTTGAAGAAATTTACGATTGTTTTGTGAGACTCTAAGTGTGAGACATTAGAAAAATATTCCAACTTGCGTAACAATTGATAGAATTACTACAGTGTTAACGTAAGCTAGACTATCGTCACGTGAGCGAGAGCGAGAGGTAGCGAGAGCGAGTAGCTAGTTAGCGCTGCGTGAGTGTGAGTGTGTGTGTGTGTGTGTGTGAAATTAATTTATTCATGTTGGCATACTGGAGTTGAATAAATATAGAAAATTGCAATTGGTTGTTTAAATGCACCAGTAGATTTGTTATCCATATAAATACATATATATCGGGAAGAACCCCCTTAACATAAATTATTATTATGTGCGTGGTGCTTGAGGCCTAAAACGGGGAATTAATCCCCGACTTTTTGTTCTTCGCTGCAGCCAACCAACGAGATCATAAATTAACCGGGCAAGGTAAGTTGTAATTGTCATATTATAAATTACATTATCTATCATTCTCACATCACCGTCACAGCCTATATATAATTGACTAGGAAAATTTACCATGATTTCAGCATCTTAATAAATTTGATGATTAACATTGATTTTAGTTATATTATTAATTAAGTATCTAAGGTTTTCATATAAAATAAAGTAGTTATCGAGTTATGATACACACGAAAAAAAAAAAATCTATATGTTAGGCTACACGGAGATGGCCAAATTTTTTTTTTTTTTTTTTTTGCAATAAATCGTATATAGCCATAAAAGGGTATTAATGGCTGCATTAATTTGCCCCATATGATATAATTATGTAACCAATATACATATGAGTAAACTATTTCGTGCTACAAGATCAAAATCGTCATTACCAATATAGACCTAACCTACTTCAGCTGGCATTATTGTTTGGTTAGGTCTGCGACAGTGACTAACTCAGCAAGAATAAAATTGTTTTGATATTTTACACTACATAATTATTTTTAATGGTTCACTGATATAGCCATTATTACCTTATTTTGGCTATAATGTACATAATATTCTTACGAAGCCACAATCACGAGCGCAAATCCTTACAAGAGTTGGTTATTACATAAGACATATAATATACAGGGGCGGCAAAGATTTATTGTAAAGGGGCAGGATCAAACAAATATACATATATGTCCGGTATTATATCAATATACACAGTTCAAATAGGCATGAAATTAAATTAGTTACATGACGTGAACTGCAACGAGTAGGAAGCTATAAGAATTGGTTATCATGTATGTACCATTTATACCTCCACGAGTCCACATATAATTAATTTTCTTTCTTCTATCATAACTTGCTACTCATTATTTATATTCTATGGCAACCATTACTCTGTTAACAAAGTATTGAGGCAGTATTACATCTAATTAGGAGTGAAGAGCTATCTGAGCCTATCATTCACCGCCGACATATTGTTGTTTTTATTCATCAAAAGGCGCCTTTCCATCGATACGGCTGCTCCGATCCAGCCGTTGCTCAAAGGCGCTAATACCAATTATTTCCAATATGGCCGCGCCCAGGGAAAGTTTTGAGTAGGCTATGCGTCGTTTGGGAAAATGCGCAATCGAAAGGCGCTTTCGGGACAAAAGGCGCCTTTGCACGCTTTGAGTATCCGGCCACAGGCCTGTTCCAACGGCCGGATGAAAATCAGTCGGAGCTTTAAATATCTTCCTTCGCTGCCATGGAGTTATAAATAAAATATAATAAATTATAGCTCCATGTTCGAGGCTTGCCGTCTGTGTGTGTGTGTGTGTTGAGGTCAGGCTGCCCCTCAAGCTGGCAGTGACGGCATACTATGACTTATTTATTTGACACAAAAGCTTATAAATTTGGAGTGTAACCATGAGTACTGTGAATATGTATCATCTTTAATTAATAACAAAGACCTCCAGAACCTCTAAAATATCAAACCACATATTGACGTTGACATCACGGATGGAAATATGTTGATGATTCCACCACAGACATATATACTTATACACGTATATAACTGTGTGGATTCCACCACAGACCTATATACTTATACACGTATATAACTGTGTGGATTCCACCACAGACCTATATACTTATACACGTATATAACTGTGTGGATTCCACCACAGACCTATATACTTATACACGTATATAACTGTGTGGATTCCACCACAGACCTATATCCTTATACACGTATATAACTGTGTAGATTCCACCACAGACCTAGGCTATATACTTGTACACGTATATAACTGTGTGGATTCCACCACAGACCTATATACTTATACACGTAGGCTATATAACTGTGTGGATTCCACCACAGACCTATATACTTATACACGTATATAACTGTGTGGATTCCACCATAGCCTCATCCATAAACAACACTTCCCTACAACACCAGTATATTGTACTGTGTCTGGGACCGAAGGGGTGTCCAAACCCCTTAAAGTATTACTACAGGCTACATATATCGTACCGGTACTGTACCAAAGGAATGAGAAAACAAATATGAAGGAAAAAGGAAAGAAAGGAAGAATGAAATGTAAAAGAGAAAGATAACCTGCTCAGGTCCGAAGGAGCGCCAAGGCCCTAATGTATGGAAACCATCTTTAATTAACTTTAAGACAATACCCACGAGACTGACGAGAGTTGTACTTAACAAAGCTACAAAATATAATGGTAAATAATACACTTAATTGACAAGTACAAATCATTTTTTCCATTGTATTGAAGAAGAGGAATATTCAAACAACATAAATTTACTTCCAGGTAAATATTTATTAAACTTGATATTATTACATAACATAAGACCAACTATTGAAGCAATACACCAAAGAAATAGTAAAATAAGGTTATAATTCACTGACATCATAATATTATCCAAGTAAATAAAAAACAATAACAAATAACTAAATGTCCTTTTACTTTCACATATGGTAATATTACAATAATGTAAGAATACATGAGTACTGTATATGTTTTCAAAGAAACAAAATGAAAGTTGAAACATTCCAGTAACTATAATGTCAATAGGCTACAACACAAAAGTAAATTATATTATTTCCTTTGTCCATTAAATATCAATATTCAGTTAAGTATACATTTAATAATATATAGACTACTCAAACAGAATTTTAATGGAAACATTTCAGTAACTATAATGTCCATTAGGCTAAATATCATAATGCAGTTAAATATACATTTAATAATATAAAGACTACTCAAACAAAAGAAGTACCGTACTGTGCATGTAATAATTACGGTACTGTAAATATTAAAATAATAATAATAATAACATACAATCGATTATATTCCTTTCCCTCTCGTACTTGTTGCCTATAATAGGCTAAGCTACACTGGTAGACCTTACTTCAAAGTTGATAAAGACAATAATGAATATCTTAATGGTTAGTTCAACCAAGCGTCATTTACAACTTATTGTTTTTCCTTTTGGCCCAGGCTGTGACAATCTTGTATAGAGAACGACATCGCTGGAGTGGAACTTTTCTCTGAGGTGACTGTTGGTGGGTTGACATGACATGGGTTGTTTCACTCTGAGATGACTGTTGGTGGGTTGTATCACTCTGAGATGACTGTTGGTGGGTTGTTTCACTCTGAGATGACTGTTGGTGGGTTGTTTCACTCTGAGATGACTGTTGGTGGGTTGTTTCACTCTGAGGTGAATGCTGGACAAACAATACAGTATCTCTTCTTTGTCTCTGAGGGCCAGATGGTTGCAGGGACTGGCGTTGACATAGACAACTCAGTTCTTGGTACACTTGAGTGAGGGACAACCTTTGACTAGCCTTGGAACAAGTCATAGATTCTACCAGATTCCCCAGTCCCTCTTGCCACAGTGTGTCCAGGCCTGTATCTTTATGTTCACAAAAGATGTCTTGGAACATTTTACCCACACCATACACGTCACTAGCTGCCGAAGATATGCCTTTGAAATATAGTTCTGGGGCATAATGTTGGTATTTATCTTGGTATTCGTCAACTTCTTCAACAGTAGGCAAGTTGTCAGCAATGAAGGACATTATGGGACGGTTTCCCATCCGAGCAATCCCATAGTCAATTATAGATGTTTTGTTGCTAGTGTTAACAATTACATTATCACTTTTAATATCATTATGGATACATCCTGCTGAGTGAAGTTCCATAACATTATTAACCACTGAAGTAAAGATGGCCAACCACCAAGAGGAAGTGTCAATGAGGCTTAAGTCAGGCTTTATATCGTCTAATTGTGATCCTTGACAAACACTCATGAGTATTAAAGGTGTTTTCAAGCTAAGTCCCAACAGTCTAGGGGCTCCACCTACACCATGAAGGTGGTATAATATTAATCCTTCTTCAATAAACATATCTTGCTTTGTTTTATTCCTTGCTATCTTTCTCACTGCAAGTAATCGTTTATAAGTAACCAAATGAACATCACCATAACCTCCAGAACCAATACATTTTAAAACTTTACAATCTTCTTCAAACTCTTTCTGGGACCGTATTACTTTTACACGTTTACCATTCCCGACCTCTACTTGAACTTTTTTCAGGCCAACAACAACTCCCCAATACTTCTTCATTTTGACGAGTGATAGTTAATGTGGATGGAATAAATGAACTGATATTGGAATCTTCTTGGCTACTTCACTCCCTTCCCAGTAAACTTACTTTATTCTTATTTTATCTATATTCTCTATATAGTCTTTATCTAAATTCTTCCAATCTCTTATTTAATGGTTGTTTAATCCTTATTATGTGATAATGTTGTTTGTTGGTATCCAATTGCAGTGCCTGAGTGAAAGATAACTGGAGTGTAGTTGGGTACGTCTCTCAGTTACCTAGGTTCAAGGATGCAATGATGTAATACACATGCGCACATTCCTTTTATAGCAAAGATGCTGATCATAGGCTAGTCACGTGACTTTATATCACCCAATCAGATTGAAGTATTTGAATTTTAAATCTCCATATTAACCAATCAGGTGCAAGGATTGTGAATTTAAATGTTCATAATTGATAGCCTAGCCAATGAGGTTCAAGAGTTTAAATTTGAACTGAGCATTGTGATTGGACAAGACGACTTTGTTATTAAAAGCATAAAATTAATATTTGAAGGTCAAAATAGTCATTTTTCATTCAAATAATGCACCAATTAATTTATCAAACAATAAGAACAAGTTTGATTTGAGTAATGCAGTAAAACAAAACAATATACTAATTACCAAAGTAACACGTGATCAATCAAGTTACAACAGGATTGTCATGGAAAAGTTCTCTATCATTTTTCATTTTAAAACTTCAATATTCATGAATATATTATTGACGTTATAGATATTTTGTGGTGATATATATATATATATATATATATATATATATATATATATATATATATATATATATATATATATATATATATATTTAAATATCAGTACAAACATATAAACACTACTTAGATACCGTACAAATATATTATAAAATGAAACCAAATCATTGTCTGTCGGCCGTTGTCACACTATGGCGATAACACACACACACACAAATGAGAGGTGTTACTTTTTGGCTCTGTGGGTGTTACACACTGCGGCGCCGCTGCACCGCGTCACAGCTCGCCGCATATCAGGACAAAACACACACTGTTGTACAGTACGTACTATTGGCTACAAGAATTCGTACACACGCTGTTGTTTTCATGGGCTTACAACATATAGAAAATGTCAGAATACTTAACTGCAATACAACATTATTATTACCGGTAGGTTTGTTGTTTTGCAATCACCGAATTACTTGGTAGACCATTCATTGACCATTGTAGTCCTTTCAGAATAATGACATATATTTCCTTATGGTCTGTGTAAGAATTCGTGTGGCCAACCGTACACGTACAAACTGTCCGGCTACGTCACACTGACACTCCCCTTGTACAGTCATGGTCAAAAGTCCTGCAACCTGGTGAATAAAAGCCAGCCACTTAATTGAAACTTATGAACCAACATTGCAGACACCAACAGCTATAATTTCGGATAATTTTTTGAAGCCATCTCATTGGAAGGTGTTACAGGACTATTGACCATGACTGTACCACTCTTTTAAAATGACTTATTACCAGGTTTGACGTGGATTTATTTATTCAAAGTGTCCAAGACAAGTCAGTTCTTTGGAAAAAAAAAGTGCAAAAGAATACTGTAATAAACATTGTAAGGAAAAGTCATGGATTGACAGATGAAATTTTATACGAGAACTGACTTGACTTGGAGTTAACAGAAAGAGATGAGAAAGGTAAGAATTATTTTATTCCTAAACTCTTATATAGAGTAACATAATTTGTCATGTATGTACAGTCGGCGGCAAAAGTCCTGTCGCCTCACCTGCTTCACCGAGACACGTAGTATTCATGAACTCGAAAAATTGCACGTTTTCTACACCAAATATTCACGAGTCTATGAACATCGCGTGCCTCGATAAAGCAAGTGAGGCGACAGGGGCCGGATACTCAAAACGCGCCTTCACTGAAGGCGCCATTTGAGTGAAGGCGCCTTTTGATTCGGCGGGGCGAAGGCGCCTTTCGGAAAGGCGCGATTCCGATACTCAAAAAATTTCAATTGCGCATTTGGTGTGCCTTTCGGCGATTTTGCGCCAATCCTCAAAATGCGCAATTTTATACTCCAGCCAATCACAGCAGACCTATCGAAGTGTGTTTAGGAAATGTAAACCAATCATAATCTAGTATTTCGAAGAGCAGTCTGAACGTATAACAGACATTAATAATAAACAAACATTAAATGACTTGACAAATGACATAACAACGAAAATATAGGCAGTAGGCTATATATAATTGACTAGGAAAATTTACCATGATTTCAGCATCTTAATAAATTTGATGATTAACATTGAGTTTAGTTATATTATTAATTAAGTATCTAAGGTTTTCATATAAAATAAAGTAGTTATCGAGTTATGATACACACGAAAAAAAAAAAATCTATATGTTAGGCTACACGGAGATGGCCAAATTTTTTTTTTTTTTTTTTTTTTGCAATAAATCGTATATAGCCATAATAGGGTATTAATGGCTGCATTAATTTGCCCCATATGATATAATTATGTAACCAATATACATATGAGTAAACTATTTAGTGCTACAAGATCAAAATCGTCATTACCAATATAGACCTAACCTACTTCAGCTGGCATTATTGTTTGGTTAGGTCTGCGACAGTGACTAACTCGGCAAGAATAAAAAAAAATTGATATTTTACACTACATAATTATTTTTAATGGTTCACTGATATGGCCATTATTACCTTATTTTGGCTATAATGTACATAATATTCTCACGAAGCCACAATCACGAGCGCAAATCCTTACAAGAGTTGGTTATTACATAAGACATATAATATACAGGGGCGGCAAAGATTTATTGTAAAGGGGCAGGATCAAACAAATATATATATATGTCCGGTATTATATCAATATACACACAGTTCAAATAGGCATGAAATTAAATTAGTTACATGACGTGAACTGCAACGAGTAGGAAGCTATAAGAATTGGTTATCATGTATGTACCATTTATACCTCCACGAGTCCACATATAATTAATTTTCTTTCTTCTATCATAACTTGCTACTCATTATTTATATTCTATGGCAACCATTACTCTGTTAACAAAGTATTGAGGCAGTATTACATCGAATTAGGAGTGAAGAGCTATCTGAGCCTATCATTCACCGCCGACATATTGTTGTTTTTATTCATCAAAAGGCGCCTTTCCATCGATACGGCTGCTCCGATCCAGCCGTTGCTCAAAGGCGCTAATACCAATTATTTCCAATATGGCCGCGCCCAGGGAAAGTTTTGAGTAGGCTATGCGTCGTTTGGGAAAATGCGCAATCGAAAGGCGCTTTTGGAACAAAAGGCGCCTTTGCACGCTTTGAGTATCCGGCCCCAGGACTTTTGCCGCCGACTGTACAGTACATATATTAATACAAATTGTACTCAATACCACTATACAGTGTAACACGGTACAGGATTCACGGCTCCACATAGTGTGACAATGACCTATAATACAAATTGTACTCAATACCACTATACAGTGTAATAACACGGTACAGGATTCACGGCTCCACATAGCCTAGTGTGACAACGGCCTAATAAGGATCGGCACAAATATACGTCCCGGACCTAGGCTATGTGTTTATCTTTATTTATTATTATTATTTTTTAATTTGGTTCCACATATATATTTTATTAATGAAGGACTCTAATACTTTTTAAATTATTTTATGTTTGTAATGTAGTAGTTTGTGTACTTAGATTTTTAACCATCAACAAAGGATAATATTTTTTCTTATGGATGCCAAATGTAAATTGTTATCTTAATTTATCAATGGTTGTGTCAATGTATCATTATATTTGTTTTATACATTTTTCTTTGTAATTATTAGTTTCTTAATAACATTCCATGAGTTCTTTCATTAAAGGAACCATGCAGTAAATATATAATTATATAATTTTTTGTTTTATAGCGCATCATGTTTATTTTTTATGTACGGTAACAATTCTATTGACTTATGCATTAATATAAAAACAAACTTAATAATCTGTTTAAATCAACACTAATATCTGCATTACCAATAATATGGTTGAAGTGACTGTCACCTGTCCACACACCATTCAGTCCATATAAAAACAAACTTACATTACCAATAATATGGCTGAAGTGACTGTCCTCACCTGTCCACACACCATTCAGTCCATATAAAAACAAACTTACATTAACAATAATATGGTTGAAATGACTGTCCTCACCTGTCCACACACCATTCAGTCGGCCTCACGTCTCTATCTCTGTGTAGGCTAGTGAGGCTACGGATATTCTTCTAACAACTTTACTACTTAATTAAGGAAATACTTAATAATTTATTCATATACTACTGATGTTGAATAAAGGAAAGTTTATGTAACCTGAGGTAATTATATTATATTATCCATCACGCTGTCTACTAGTATATTAATTAATGGCTAATGGTTGTTTACTTCCACAGAATGACACTTTAATACAACAACTCAAGATGCCATTTTTACTTCGATCTTCTCTAGGGACTCACGACTTTGACATATAGGCCAATCAAGGACAAACAGTGGCTGACATTCATACATTTATCAGTCAAGTTGATGATATACCCATTAATGAAATTAGATTATATGTATCTGGAATACTATTGAATAATGATAATTAAATTTTGCCAACCATTAACTGTTGTTATTACTGATGTTAATGTGTTACTGAAGAGATGTAAAGTACAACCATTAACTCTGTTATTATTGATGTTAATGTGTTACTGGAGAGATGTAAAGTACAACCATTAACTCTGTTATTATTGATGTTAATGTGTTACTGGAGAGATGTAAAGTACAACCATTAACTCTGTTATTATTGATGTTAATTAATGTGTTACTGAAGAGATGTAAAGTACAACCATTAACACTGTTATTCTTGATGTTAATGTGTTACTGAAGAGATGTAAAGTACAACCATTAACACTGTTATTATTGATGTTAATGTGTTACTGGAGAGATGTAAAGTACAACCATTAACTCTGTTATTATTGATGTTAATGTGTTACTGAAGAGATGTAAAGTACAACCATTAACTCTGTTATTATTGATGTTAATGTGTTACTGAAGAGATGTAAAGTACAACCATTAACACTGTTATTCTTGATGTTAATGTGTTACTGAAGAGATGTAAAGTACAACCATTAACACTGTTATTATTGATGTTAATGTGTTACTGGAGAGATGTAAAGTACAACCATTAACTGTTATTATTGATGTTAATGTGTTACTGAAGAGATGTAAAGTACAACCATTAACTCTGTTATTATTGATGTTAATGTGTTACTGAAGAGATGTAAAGTACAACCATTAACACTGTTATTATTGATGTTAATGTTACTGAAGAGATGTAAAGTACAACCATTAACACTGTATATTATTGATGTTAATGTTACTAAAGAGATGTAAAGTACCCTACTGTACACGGACCATTGTCCCGTGCTGGTAAAGTTAGGTTAGATTAGGTTAGGTTAGGAGTTATTGTAGTCATTTTCTTTTTTCACATGTTCATAGTAATATTAATCATTATTTTTCACACGTTTGCTTAATTAATCTGGATATAATATTCACATTGGTAACAAGTTACGTATAAACATAACATTTTACTTGGCTAATTTACACTGACAATAAATGTGCTTACGTTATTGTCATATTTTGTAGGCCTATATTACTTTATCATATATTATGGCAAAAAATCATATCAAATCAGTTTTATGTTCTATTACAATATACCGGTATATAACATAGGTGTTATGATGAATAACAATATCTTATAAATGTATGGATAATTTTCCTATTGAAACTCATATTTTAGCGAGGAATCCCTAACTGGAATCCATTTTGTTTTTGTTACAATATAATCATGTACAGTCACAGACATTGTTTTAGTTACATAGCCTAATACACTAATTGGTTTGTATCTAAGTAGTTTTTGTTAGTTAAAACTATTGTATTTAAACATATACACATATATATATCACCATAAACTATCCACAATGTCAATAATATACCGTATCTGATATTAGTTTTGAGATCAAAGATACAATATACTTTTATTGTGATATGTTAGAGAGCCTAATGTTTTTATTCCACCAAAATATGCCCAGAATTAAACAACAGGACCAGGTTACCAAAATTAATGGTAGTCTGTTCTCTGTTCCCTGGAAATGTGGAATAGTTTGGACGAATAAGTTGTTCCAGATTTACAAACAACACTATCATCCACTTTAATTAAGGAAATTATATTTCTATAATTTCAATGATATAAAGTTTAAAACGCTGATACTCCACACCATAATATAGCCTATCGTAGGAAGAACCACACCATGTAATAAGGCAACATTTATAATTACACATGCAATACAATTTTTATTACGTGACAATCATGTTGAAACTTGATTGATCAGTTTTCACTTTGACAATTATTAAATTGATTTTATTTACTTTATTACTCAAATCAAACTTGTCCTTATTTAATTAAAAATAAATTGATGCATTATTTGAATGGAAAATGACTACTTTGCCCCTCAAATATTATTATTTTTCTTTTTAATGACAAAGTCGTCTTGTCCAATCACAATGCTCAGTTCAAATTTAAAATCTTGAACCTCATTGGCTAGGCTATCAATTATGAACATTTAAATTCACAATCCTTGCACCTGATTGGTTAATATAGAGATTTAAAATTCAAATACTTCAATCTGATTGGTTGATATAAAGTCACGTGACTAGCCTATGATCAGCATCTTTGCTATAAAAGGAATGTGCGCATTTGTATTACATCATTGCATCCTTGAACCTAGGTAACTGAGAGACGTACCCAACTACACTCCAGTTATCTTTCACTCAGGCACTGCAATTGGATACCAACAAACAACATTATCACATAATAAGGATTAAACAACCATTAAATAAGAAGCTGAAGGAATTTGTAAGAAGAAAATAAATAAAATATTGATAAAATAAGAGTCAAGTCACCAAGTGTGTATAAGTTTGTCACAATGGATACAACAATGAAAATCAACAAGAAAACACACAAGTTCACTGGCCGAGAAAGTCTGTACGAGTTTGTAGAACATCAGTGTAATATTACTGGATGTGTAAATGACCGAATGTCAAGAGATGAACTTGTATGTAGATACACTGACTTCTGCCAGCCTCGTGGATACCAAGTCGCCTCCACTGTCAGTATTGGAAGGTTCCTAGCCAAGTTGGGCGTGAGGGCGGGTGCCAGGATAGGCCCAAAGAATAACCAGAAATATGTCTATGTTGGAATTAAGTATGAACCCAAGAGTAATGACAAAGGATGTAAAGGAATGAAGGAGCTGAGTTTGTTCTTGTTGGAGAATTATGAGATGACTGGAGGAGCAGAAGACAAAATTACCAGACCTCAACTCTACTCCCACTACAAACAGTTTTGTACCGACCGTGGCTGTCCCGTCGTCTCCATTGCCAACTTTGGCAGGTTCCTCGGCAAGATGGGCGTATGGGCGAGTGCCAGAGTGGGAAGGAAATACAACCAAGTCTATGTCTATGTTGGTATGAAGCGTCTAACCCTTCCTGAGTTTACAATGAACCAGCTAGGCTACATGGTGAAGTGGAGGAGATGGTAGTGGAGGTGGAAGTGGAGTCCATGATACAGTATCCTTCCTCTCCTCTGTTGGAGACGGATCATTACAACACTGTATCACACCTTCAGGAGGCGGTAATGACCAACCCTAGATCACCTTTTGAGGAGACAGTAATGACCAACTCTGGATTACCTCTGACCAACACTGAATCACCCGTTCAGGAGACAGTCATGCCCACCCCAGGATCACCAGTTCAAGAGACAGTCTTAGCCAACCCTGGATCACCTCTTGAGACAGTAATGACCAGTCCTGGAATACTAGTTAAAGAGACAGTCTTAGCCAACCTTGGATCACCTCTTGAGACAGTAATGACCAGTCCTGGAATACTAGTTAAAGAGACAGTCTTAGCCAACCCTGGATCACCTCTTGAGACAGTAATGACCAGTCCTGGAATACTAGTTAAAGAGACAGTCTTAGCCAACCCTGGATCACCTCTTGACGAGACAGAGCTGACAGATTTGCTAAACCTTCTATCACCTGATGAAATAACAAACTTGCTCAACTCTGAATCACCTCTACTGGAAACAGACCTTATCAATCCTGATTCACCTGATGACCTGACAGACTTTATTTCATCACCCAGTCAACAAACAGACCTTATCAATCCTGATTCACCTGATGACCTAACAGACTTTATATTATCACTCAGTCAACAAACAGACCTTATCAATCCTGATTCACCTGATGACCTGACAGACTTTATATCATCACCCAGTCAACAAACAGACCTTATCAATCCTGATTCACCTGATGACCTAACAGACTTTATATCATCACTCAGTCAACAAACAGACCTTATCAATCCTGATTCACCTGATGACCTGACAGACTTGTTCAACTTTATATCATCACCCAGTCAACACAGACCTTGTTAGTCCAGATTCACCTGATGACCTGACAGATTTGTTCAACTTTATATCATCACTCAGTCAACACAGACCTTCCTAATTCATTAATTTTTCTACATACAATGAACTTCAGTAAACAGCAACTTTAATTTTAGTAGTGCATGATAAATAATATTTTTTTTGCTGATACGTGTTTTCTATGAGGTATATCTACTCTTATTTTAAATACCATAATGTTTGGAAATCAAATAAAATATTTTCTATATGGATAAAATATATGGATTATCGAATGTATTCAGTTTTGTTATTATAGTTTTGGAGCAGAAAATATTTTTATTTTCATTGGACAAATTGTACAGTATATTATTTTCTGTCTGATAATTTTGTGATAATTAAAATTATATATATATATATATATATTCTTTTTTCGTAATGCATGGATAATCTAAGGATTGTGAGTTTTGTTTTATTGCACTGTGGACACATTAATATTACTTTTATTTTATAATAATGTTTTTATTTTATAAACAACAAACCACTGTATGTATTCAAGTATTTAATTACTGTAATAATAGTAGTACAGTAGCTCTGTAATGTAGTATTATATTGAGAACACATTAATATTACTTTTATTTTATTATAATGTTTTTATTTTATAAACAACAAACCACTGTATGTATTCAAGTATTTAATTACTGTAATAATAGTAGTAGGCCTACAGTAGCTCTGTAATGTAGTATTATATTGAGGACACATTAATATTACTTTTATTTTATAATAATGTATATATTTTGTTTATAGATTTATTGTATTAAGTTACCCAAATATATAATTATTGTTATTTGTGTTCTTAGTTTAAAGAGCTTATTATAATTGTATTCTTTACAAAGGGGACTCATTATATTTAATTGTCTTCATAATCAATAAAGAATGTTTTATTAATTAACGTATTTAAAATAAAAATAGTTTTTTTTAACCATGTATTCTTTATCCTATAATTATATGTACCAAATATAATGTATTACAAGTGTTCGTAATAAAATAATGATAATCCGTTTAATTAATTAATATGTTAAAAGAAACTTTAAGAAACTCTAAACGAAATATTTTAGAATGGCATTCATATGAGAATTGAGATAAAACAATTAATTTTTGTACAATGACAACATTGTTTGTTGTTGATGACCGTCAACACTATAGCAGGTTGTTATTGAAGGAACTTGTCTCAGTAGGCTATATAAACAAGCAATGTACAGTACAGAGGGGACCTGCCAGATTATTGGACGGAATCAAATACGGTAATGATCACAAAAACGAAAAAGCCAAAGATAAATGAATACAAACCCATTGCACTGACAAACATTGGAAATAAAATAAAGATAGCTGTTTTGAGAAATGGCATAGAAAAGCAAATAGAGAAAAATAATTGGGGGAAAGACAACCAAGCTGGATTTACTACAGGAGGGAGGATAGAAAATAACCTTCTCATTTTGAGGTACTGCATAGAAAATACGTATGCAAATAAAAAAAGCATTATTAGTGGTGTCAATAGACTTCGGAAAAGCTTTTGACAGCGTAATGAGAGAAGCAATGGTCGAGATATTAATGGAATATAAGATAGTTGAAAAAACTATAGACGTGATAACTAAGTTATATGAAGCAGATAACACCAAGATAATATTGGGGGAAAATGAGGAAATTGTAATGGCAGTGACTAGCGGGATAAGGCAGGGCTGCACGTCGACTACCAAATAATTTATGACCTACTCAATATTGGCAAGGAGCTGTGCCACACTACTAATAGGCAAGACATATTGGAAGTGTGTGGCTATTCCAGCAGTACTGTATGGAGCTAATGTCATTGATTTTAACAAGGAAGATATTGTAAAGTTGCAAAGAATAGAAAACAGTGTGGGAAGAAAAATATTGGGAGCACCAAGTTACACACAGAAGGAGAAATAGGCATTTCAAGCATGAAGGCGCGGATAATGGAAGGACAGCTGAAATATTTGCAGTCTACTCTGAGAGGAGAGGGAAATCGTCTACTTGAGAGAGTGATAGAGATGAGAACTAAGCCCGTGTCACACGAGAGATATTTTCTGGCATTTTTTTATAGTCACAAGGTGGATTCGTCTACCAGCATCTTCCACTGGCGTCTTCCCACAAACCAAAACAATCACTGAGTCACTTGGTAGACCACTCATTGCAATACTTCCACAATAATGACCTCTCTTTTTATAAAACCTGTGTAAGAATTCATGTGGTCAACATACTATGCACTCATAGTAACAGTAATGTCTGGTTTGTGAGGCTTACAATCCGTTCTGGCATATAATCTGAGCAGTGAGAATAATAAGGAAGGATTCTCTTGCGACCGGGCTCCTAACTTTAGCGACGTGTGATTGGCTGTCCATTAATGTAACAAATATTATTATATAATACCAAAATGACAAGCAAAAACTGTTTATATTAGGGGAAAAAACTTGGTTTGTTCATTAGGCTACTGTATCGTTCGAATCTATTCATTTTAGGTCAAGATACACCGTAAATGTAAATGAAAGCAAAGTTAATACATGTTACTTTTTGTAATTTTGATTATTTTTTAACAAGATTCAATACAATTTGAAAATCTAAAGCCTGTAATAGCCTCACGAAGTAACTAAAGAAATTAAGGATAAGGACCAAATCATAGCATCCCTGGACCAACCAACATTTGCCATTTATCTCGATTGTAAACGAAATGTGAAGAGGTGAGGAGTCACTATGTACTGTGCGGCTATGTCTGCAGCTCCAGTATGTAGGATACTGGCGGCAAGAAGACGATCATGCGCGTCTTCCCGTTTGCTACCAAAAGTACGAGCATCTTTTGCTACCAAAATACCAAAAGATGCCAGATAAAGTGTCCGTGGCTTAAGACTATAAAAAATAGATGGATAAAAGGGATACTGGAAGACAGAAAAATGGTAGGGATTAGAGGAGAAAGAGTGACTAATAAAGATATCAGCAGGAAAGTGAGAGATTGGGACACAAGAGAATGGAAGAAAAATATGCAAAGTAAAGTTAGTTTAAAAGTGTACAGGGAATGGAGAGAGAAAATGGGAGGACAGGAGGGGACATATTATTATGACAACAGAGAGGCGTCGATGATCTTATTCAGGTGTAGGAGTAACAACCTAAACCTGGGTGATAAAAATTGATTTAAAAATCAGCAGTCGACTGAGTGTGTGATGTGTGGAGGAAAAAGAAGATCTGAAACATTTCATCTTGCATTGTGTGACATACGAAGAAGTGAGAAGAGAAAACCTGGTACTGCAGCGCTCCTGTCGGCAGGAGGAGGACATTATAATCGGGAACCTACTATTTGACAACAATATAATCGAAAAGAGCAAGGAAACAGTGTAAAACTATGGAAAATAAGATAAAATAAAATTAAGAATAGTGCATCAAAGGACATAGATATCTCAAACTAGACCCAGACCGTAAAACCACGTAGAAAACTACCATGAGGAAGGTCCGATACAAAGGCAACACTTCCTACATACAACACATACTCATACTCAACAGAACCTTCCCACCTTGTTACCAAACTACACACCTTAACTTAGATTATAATAGACTACTGTTGTAAATCTATAACACTGGTAACACTGTCACACCTCAACTTACAACAATATATATAATAATATTATTAGAGTCCACTTTGGGCCCATTATATCAAACTCGTCAACTTTTCAAGTAGCCTACATAGCCTAATGTTGCCAGACTGTTACCACACCACGTCCCTTCACATTAATATTAACACATTATAATAACTGTTGGAACACCATAAGTTATAAAATAGTAATACACCTCAACTCACAATATAATAACCGGTAATTAGGGTCCACTTTGGGCCCATAATATCAAACTCGTCAACTCTTCAAGCAGCCTAACGTTACATCCCGGTAGTTTGCCCAGGTTAGGTCCCGGTAGTCTAGGTTAGGTTAAAATTAAGTCAGACTAATTTCCAAATTATGTTTGTAAAACGTGGCCCCATCTCCGAGAGAAACACCATAGATGAAAAGTGTCTTAGAATGGTCCATAATAGTGGGTAATGATACTAAAATATAAAATATAGTGAACTCCGTACTTACCTACTTTTACCTACATGATAAATTGTTACTCTATATAAGAGTTTAGGAATAAACAGATACAAAAGATTCGGTATTTATTGAAAGAATTACCGTTTTGCAGCAGTGTTGCCAGATCCGGCTGGGTCCCAGTATTTTGCCCCAGTCATTTATTGTATTTTATCACGATTACTTCCCGGTAGTTTGCCCAGGTTAGGTTCCGGTAGTTTGCCCAGGTTAGGTCCCGGTAGTCTGATGTGGTCTAGGTTAGGTTAGGTCAGGCTAATTTCAAAATGCCCCATTTGAATATGACCTATCTTGGAAACGGGGCATTTGCGGAGGAAATGCCATAGAAGAAAATAGTCTTAGAATGGTCTAAATAAGTAGGTAATGAAGGTAGAAAAACCGTACACAATAACGGTAATTCATTCAATATTTACCAAAGATTCTTACCTTTCTCATCTCATTTCTTTCTGTAACTCCAAGTCGTCAGTTCTCGTACAAAATTTCATCTATATCAATCCATGACTTTTCCTTACAATGTTTAGTAGAGTATTCTTTTGTACTTTTTTTCCAAAGTACTGGTTCGTCTTGGACGCTTTAAATATATAAATAAATCCACGTTAATCTGGTTGTGTTTCCTGTCATACTTTGGAGGAATCAAGTTACTTCAACGTACTAAAAGTATTACTATCCCCATAAAACACAAACTTAATTAATAAAACGAATTTAAAGTTATAATTATTCACTTTATACATTACGTTAATTATAAATATTTTGTGTTCACTCGAGAAATAAATAAATGTAAAGATACCGACATTTTAACTAGATGATTATTTTTAACACTCACAACTTTTAATAACAATCATTATGGTATTTATTGAAAGAATTACCGTTTTGCAGCAGTGTTGCCAGATCCGGCTGGGTCCCAGTATTTTGCCCTAGTCATTTATTGTATTTTATCACGATTATTTCCCGGTAGTTTGCCCAGGTTAGGTTCCGGTAGTTTGCCCAGGTTAGGTCCCGGTAGTCTGATGCGGTCTAGGTTAGGTTAGGTCAGGTCAGGTAAGGTCAGGCTAATTTCAAAATGCCCCATTTGAATATGCCCTATCTTGGAAATGGGGCATTTGCGGAGAAAATGCCATAGAAGAAAATAGTCTTAGAATGGTCTAAAATAGTGGGTAATGAAGGTAGAAAAAACGTACCCAATAACGGTAATTCATTCAATATTTACCATAATTATTTCTATTTTTCTATATTGTAGACAAATGCGGTAATAATTATTGTGATATACCAGATTTCTATTATATGAGAATGACACACACACACATCCTTACCTCACACAAGTTAATGGTAAACTGATAACATTTTGCCGCCAAATTGCCGGTGTCTTCAAACCTTGGCTATATTCCTTCATAAAACCAGCCCAATATCCAGCCAACACTAGCCCAAACACTCAACCATATAACCAATTTGTTGCTTAGTACTGCATTAATTATATTGACATTTAATCCAATTAATATAAATAATATATTATAATACCCATCAAGTACTGTAATATCATAGAAGTAACCCTACAACATTAAATACATAACCCAGTTTGTATAAGTAACTAGCCATATTGGGCGTGAAAATATCTTTATAAAGCAACACTGTTCAATGGAGAGAAAAACTGTTTAAAAATTCAAATTAGCAGACATTGTACAGTAGGAATTGTTTTGTGTGTGTTTGTGTGTGTGTGTTATTTGAGGTTAACGCCTATCGACTACATAATGGTTATTAAGGCGATATATTTATATAGAGTGATAGAGTGTATAATTATACAGTATGTGGAAAAATGTATGTATGTGTGTCAGGGTGTATAATGTTATAGTCATTAAGGAAATATATTTATAGAGTGATAGAGTGTGTATATGTGGAGAAATGTATGTGTGTGTGTGTGTGTGTGTCAGGGTATGTGTGTGACAGCCGACACGGTGTGTGTGTGTGTGTGTGTTAAGGTTTGTTTGTTTGTTTGTTAGTGTTTTTGCCTATCACCTCCTGCGGGGCATTAAGGCATTACTATATTTTTCCAATTTACACTAATAATGGTCTCAGTAGTAATTTTAGTAGCAGCAGCTGTAGTGGTAGTGGTGATGGCGGTGGTAGTGGTGGTAGTAATGGTCAATTATAGTAGCAGCAGCTGTATTAGTAGTGGTGGTGGCTGTGGTAGTGGTGGTACTAATGGTGTTAAGTGGGTGGTGGTGGTGTTATTTTGTTGTTGTTGTTGTTGTTGTTGTTGTCGTTTGGTATTGGGAAAATGGCTTCGGTCTTATTGGTGGATTGCAGCGGTTCCACCTTTCCCTGAACTGGACGGCGTCGGGGTCTTGGTGTTTCTTGGTGTTTTGCCGGAAGAGGTCGAGGAGGGGTGAGGCAGACAGATACCACCGCACTTTGACAAACTGTGGCGGGACTGGCGGCTCAGCTGTCCTACTGTCCTTACTCCCAATCCTCCTCCTCTTCCGGCGTTCCCCTTCGTCCTCCAGTTCACTCTTACTTCCTTGTCGTCTTCCTCCTCCGTCTCCATCTCCTGTGGTGGTGGTGACAGTGGTGGTTGGGACGGTGATGGTGGTGGTGCCCTCCCGCTGTTTGCCAGGTTGAGTGGACAAGGCAGCATTAACCGGCGACGAGGGTGGGCCGGAGGCAGGGATGGTGCCGCGTCTGCTCTGCTCCTCCCCCGTGCCTTCTTGCTGCCTCGTTTCCTGGTGGTGGTGGTGGGTAGTTGCAGCTCAGGAGAAATGGCGATCGGTGGCAAGCCATTTCTCCTGAAGATGTCTTGGAGGATGTCGGATAGACGACCCAGTCCTTCGGCAGCTAGGGCAACAGCAGTCTTAGTGCAGACGGGGACGAGGTCTGCCTGCTGCTGCCGTCGCTGCAGAGGTGGTTGGACGTCGGCCGTCCTCCTCCCATGGGCGTGGAGTGAGCCCAGAACCTGCCCGCCATCAGGTCCGGCTACGGTGGTAGCCTCCACGCCCTTCCTCCTTTCCTCAACAGTGAAGGACACCTTCTCTCCGTCCCTCAAGAATGGTGGTGAGGTGGTGGCGGCAGAGAGAAGGATGCCCTCCCTGTGGACGAAGTAGTCCTGATTGTTGGTGGTAACAAAGCCATAGCCCTGTAGATGGTTAAACCACTTCACCCTGCCAACAAGACGGTCGGCAGGGGAAGTGGTGTTGGCAGGCTGTGTGTGGAGTCAAGATGGAATGCTGTGTTGTGAATGCTGTCCGTGTCTGAATGTGGTGAAGGAATGTGTTAAGGTATTTTTCTCCTGTGTAATATGGTCGGCAGGCAAGACAGCAAGGCAGGAGGTCTGTGTTTGGACAAGCAGACGTTCGTTGAGTTTGTCATTTGGGCTTAACGCCTATCGACTACGTAATGATCATTAAGGCGATATATTACATACCTAAACTTTACAGGAGTAATGTGATGTCAATGGAGAAAAATCTTAATTTACCATTTTGTAGTTTTGATTGTTGGTATATATAATTATTGAAAGAAGTAAAAAAATATATACATTTATACGAAAAAAAAATATTTAATATATTGTAACTTTGTATAATACACCTGTACTGGACATCCCTCAGTATAAGTAAAAGTAAATCATATTAGGCTACTCATTGTTAACCAATTGTTATTAGCCTAAACTAACTCTCTCTCTCTCTCTCTCTCTCTCTCTCTCTCTCTGGTATGACCTTGAAAGCGGAGTGAAGCAGTGAGCACTGTTGTGTCCTTCCTATCCCTTCCTTCCCTCAGTCCAGTACCAGTAGTGTAGACCAAGTGGGTGTTGGTCCTATTACAACACACACATCACACACACACACACACTTACTGCCTATACTGATGATAAAATAATACATGATACTATAATAATATCGATCAGTCCTATACCTGTAGTGGGATTTGGTCCTATTACAACACACACACACACACCCCACAGACTATATATCACAAGATACTATAATCCAACATTGTCTATTGTCCAACAACAGGTCTTCCTTTATAACCTTGAAATGTAAAGGTTTTAATGGTTTATGTCTGTAATTATTATGTAGTGAAGTACTTGTTGTCTATTGTCCAACAACAGGTGTTTCATGTTATGGTTTTTGTCGATGTTTATGTCTGTAATTATTATGTAGTGAAATACTTGTTGTATATTGTCCAACAAAAGGTCTTCCTTTATAACCGTGATATGTAAAGGTTTTAGTGGTTTATGTCTGTAATTATTATGTAGTGAAGTACTTGTTGGAATACAGATGAAATAAATTATCAACTTTAAAGGGTAATTCATCACCAGTAGTACGCAGGAAGTGTACTTTTGTAGTTCAAATGTAATGTACAAAACGTTGTTACAAGTTGTTATAGAGCAGAAGGTGAAAGGAAACAATTATTGTTTTAAAACCCTTACAAGAGCCATGGTGCCACAAATACGGTGTTGTATTGTACATACCAAGTGTTGTGTCCCACTACGGTTATGGAAAGGACTTCCCATAAACACAGAAGGCACAATAGAAAACTCTCCAGAGGAGAAGGTACCTGGGATGAGTAACGGAAATAAAACACCTGTTAATAAACTAAACAGAATATTTATTTGGCCTATTCCTTCAAATGTCTATCTTACTACAAGGTAATCTATTCACTTCTCCAGCAGGTCTTATGTACTGACACAGCCTAGTGAAGAATAAATAGAATCCTCAACAAAAGTAACTCTCGTTTTCTTAACTGAGGTAGTACTATAATATTCACACTTCCTATAATCAATTCTAATTGCGAATAACTTCTCAAACTCGTTGAGGTTAACAAACACAAATACACACTATTAATACAGTTTCCTTAAACAATTCCTATCCACAAGCTGGTTCTTAATTCACTGAACTCAGCAATCTGCACATACACATAAAATCAATAATACACGAATAATCTTACACTTAATACTTCACAAATACAGGCTCAGACCAACACACTATTCCATACGGATAAATCACAATATTCTACTCACGATATACCAACAGATGCCCATGGTTGACTTCCTTCAGTCTGGCCCCAAGATTAACAAGTTCACACAACGAACGGCTGGAAGCTTCTCTGCTACTACCGGCTCGCTCCCCGCCTTATATTCCTTTAGGTTACATATGGTCATGTACTAGGCTACATACAATTTACATATAACACACACAACTGTCCTTTTTGAGACCCGCCCTGTCCTCCTTGAATGATTCTTCACTTTCTTCACTCGTCATTCACTACCTCGTGAATAACCTTTGGCTTTACACAAGTTATATCTACTAATGGTTCTACATGGCCATGTTTACAGATCGTATCGGTAAGACACATATTCCTTGCGTGTGCCTTATCTCGTCTTCCCCGCCTCGTACGCCTACTTCTCCGTGCTTGTCGTCTTCCTCCTCCATTCATCTCTAACTTACTCTTATTCCAATCGTTTTTCAACGTTCTGGTTCGTCGTCAGTTGCTGTAGTAACTTCTTCGGGTAGTCCCAACAGTCCTCCCCTCTCCGGAAGACCTCGTCCCTGAGGTCTCACTGCGGTTTGCCTTGGGACGGTGACCAGCTGCCATGCCTCTTGCTCCATGCGTCGACGAACGTACACCCTGAGAACAAGACAAGCAATCCCCAGCGCCAGGACAGTCAATAGTATCCCCACACCAGGGAGGATCCACATCCAGAGGGTAGATGACCCTGAATGGGAAACTGACATGGGCTGAATAGGCTGTAAGGTAGACATCAGGTCTTGTAGTAGGAAGGGTCGGTGGTCACTGTTGTTAGTGATATTCGCCATTATCCAGTGTTCCTCTTCAGGTGTAAGAGATAAGGACAGAGGAAGTGGTGTCTGAGAGATAGTCAGGGGAGCTCCTCTGTCTACTGAATCATGAGCAGGTAAAGTAAGGGAACTACTGTGGGCGGAACATCCCTTGCTTAATTGTAATATTCCAGTACCATTTACCGTTTGTGTGAGCTTGGTTATAGGGTTGACCGGGCAATTCAATGTCAGTTTAATAGGGTGACTCGTGGAAAATATCCAATGTCCTTCACCTTTAATGAAGAGTGGAGGGAACTTCTTTATTATACAGTATAGGTATCACATAAGGAAGCAGCAATGGGTTTCTGTAAAAACATAGCTGAAGCACATGTATCTGTCTCTGTACTGTACACAGGACCTTGAGGGGGACATACTAACAATCTATTGTGACTTTGACAATGCTCAAATTCATCAACCAAGAAGTATTTATTTCTGTCTTCGCTGAGGGCTATATACCTATTTGAAGGCTTATGCTGAATGAAAAACTGTTCATTTGGGGATACATAGGGGAAAGCGTCAATCCGGAAGACATCAAAAGTGTGTGCTGGATTACCCTTCAATGGTATAATAAAGTAGAATTGTGTGACTCCTAGGAATGCTGCAGGTCTGGCCACTACCTTCGTTAAATCACGATACAATGTTAAATATTCAGGCAAAGCTGGAAAGAGTAATCCTGGAGGCCTTAATGCTGCTTCTTGCAAGACTTCTAATAGTACTTCATCCGGCACAATTGCAGGAGTGATTCTTGTTTGTAATAGGGCTAATAACCCTAGTTTAATGTCTGTCATATCATTCGTTAAATCTACTAAAGCTAGCTCCAACCTCAGTAAGGCCTCAAACATTCTCTTCTCTCCTTCAATTTGCAATGCCCTGAGGGAAAATTCTCTAATAATAGCAAAAGACAAATCAGTAGCATTCTGTAACTTATCGATAACAGAATGCATTGAACGCATTTCCTTTATAGTCATATTTAATGTACTACTATGAACATTCAACATTTGTCTTTCCCGTTCCGACATAGCTTCTAGGGAAAACATTCATGCACAACATCAATCTGCTCCTGGGTGGCTGTACCAAATAACATATTAGATAGGGATCCGAGGAAATTAAAAGCTCCTCTTTCAACTCTAGAGTGCTAAGAATTGGGACTACTATTTACTATGTAATACAAAAAATCATTCATATGACGGAATATTTTGTCTAGCTCTCCATCAAACATCTCTAAGGTTTCCTTTAGACTGGATACTACTTGATACGAAGTGTTCATGTGGCCCACATTCCAACGCATGTCTGCACTCATGTTTTTTATATGAATTAGTGGGGCCATTACATCTTTGCTATTTAATTGGAAGGGAATAACATATTGACGACCAGTTAGTAATATTTTGCTCGTCGGAGTGAAACTGAGTCCAGAGCGAATAGGGGATTCTTGTGTCGGTAGCATACCGGAGACTCCAATGACACAACAAATCTGTGGATAAAGCAATACTTTACTATTCTTTTAAATATTCAATAGGTTTAGGCATTACGCAAGGCATCTCAGGTACTCTTCCCCTAGAACGAAGGTTGTACCTAGGAGGTGATACTATTTCTACCTCGTCTTCCTCATCCGGTTGTTCATTGTCATTATTACCTATCATGTCATCTTCATTATCCTCATCATATGCAAGCATTTCCCAAGGCTCTTCAGCTTCTTCTCTATACTTCCTTACTGGATAAGCTCTCCTAATTTCAGTATCTTCTTTATTTGTGAGACTTGCTTCTGGAATTAGCCTAATCTTATCTGTATGTACCGTTACTTTTTTACTATTCCCAATTTTCCTTAGTTTTACAACTACATCACTTATCTTCCGTAGGACTCTATATGGCCCATCATACAAAGGTTGCAATTTCTTCTTCATCCCTCTCTTGGGTTTGTACTTTACATAAACTCTATCACCTTCCTTTAGAGGCTTAATCCGGGATTTTTTATGATATTTCTCCATTTCGTCTCTACCTTCTTCTATATACAAAGCACAACGATCATATAATTTATTCACAAATACTGATATCTCCTCCTTATAATCATCAACATTATACCAGGCCCTACTTTCTTGTTCCAAAATTCCTTGTGGCATCACTGGGTCTCTGAAATATAATAGGAAAAACGGAGTATCTCTTATCACTCTATGATATGCTGTATTATACGCATGCACCGCCGTAGGTAACATCTCGTCCCATATACTCGGATTATCCACAACCATTGTTCTCAATATATTTACTACAGTTCCATTTACCAGTTCGACCATTCCATTTGCACAGGGTCTATACGCTGTCACCTTCGCGTGTCTCATCTGTAGTCTCTCTGCTATTCCCTGAAATATTTGATTAACAAATTCTCGCCCTTGATCTGTAACTACCACTCCGGGAATTCCTTGGGCACATACTACATGAGTGTAAAATGCTCTAGCTACCTCTTGAGCCTCTTTGCTCTTCAAAGGTACTGCTATTAAGAATCTGGTAAATGCATCTATCACAGTAAGCAAATACTTATTTCCACCTTCTGAATTTCCTAAAGGCCCGACAATATCCATATGAATCCTCTGAAAAGGGAACGCTACATCAGGATAGTGCCGTAAAGGTGCAGGGTAGAATTTTCCAACATTCTTAAAACGACAACACACCAGGCATTCCCTACAGAATTTTTCTACGTCCCCTTTCATTCCAGGCCAGAAGGCAAACTTCGTAGCCCTGTTCAGCGTTACTTTGACACCTCCGTGCCCAGCGCTAGGCGACGAATGAGCCAAATGTAATGCCTTAGGAACATACTCAGGGGGTAACACTACCACTCTTATTTCTTCCCGATAAGGATCTGTCCGTTTCATATAGAGTACATCATCTTCTACTTCTAAATTCTCTATT
The DNA here is from genome assembly GCA_033782935.1 of Petrolisthes cinctipes. Taxonomy (NCBI): domain Eukaryota; kingdom Metazoa; phylum Arthropoda; class Malacostraca; order Decapoda; family Porcellanidae; genus Petrolisthes; species Petrolisthes cinctipes. Next base: position 127,712 of record JAWQEG010001796.1, read on the forward strand.
GACATTCTCACATTTATTCGCAGTTCTTTCAATTTCTGCTCTATTTCGATAGGAGTCCTACCACTCTGTAATTCATCCTTTATAAGTTTATAACCTCTATGGGCATTCTGGAATTCTTTTAATACTTCAATATTCCACTCAATCACTTTCTCTCTTTCCGTATCAGCTTCATGTTCCACTATAGTCATAATACGATCTCTTGGATCTACTGGATCTATCTCTTCTATCTTCCTCATTCTAGACAGATAATCTGCTACAACATTATCCTTACCTGCAAGGTGCTTTACACTAAAATCATATTCAGACAACAGCGTCTGCCAACGAGCTATTCTGCCATTTGGGCTGGTTATCTTCAACAACCAAACTAATGGGCGATGATCGGTATGAATCTCTATATGGTATCCCAGACACAAAGATCTATTTACTTGTAATCCATAAATAATAGCTAACGCCTCCTTTTCTATCGTGCTATATCTAGTTTCTGCTGGGTTCAGTGTTCTACTGAAGAAGGTTAATGGTCTCATTCGCCCTTCTTCATCTCTCTGCTGTAATACACCACCTATACTTTTATCTGATGCATCTGTCGTCAATACAAATGATTTAGCAAAGTTTGAGAAAGCCAACGTAACTTCTTTCGCTAATCTACTCTTCAAATCTTCAAAAGTTATTCTTGCCTCAGGTGTCCATTCTAATGGGGTGTTGCTATTCTTCTTGTTTGCCATTCCTTTCATTAAACTTATTAAAGGGGAAGCTACTTCACTGAAATTATATATGAACTTTCTATAATAATTTATTAATCCCAAAAAGGATTGTAGTTCCTTCACCGTTTCAGGTTGAGCCATCTGTCTCACAGCATCTACTTTAGATGGCTGAGGTTTCAACCCTACAGCACTCACCACATGACCCAAATAATTCACTTCTGTTTTGAAGAATTCACACTTCTCTAACTTAAGTGTAAGCTTTGCTTCTTGCAGCCTTTCAAGAACCTTCTTCAAATTTTCCACATGTGACTGTAAATCCTTACCATAGATAATAACATCATCCAAATACACAAAGACAGAGTTTCCAACCAGTCCGGTAAGGACTGAATTTACAATCCTTTGAAAACAAGCTGGGGCAGTTTTAATCCCAAACGGTAGGGCTGTGAATTCCCAATGTCCTTCTGGAGAAGTAAATGCAGTCTTTTCCATACTTTCTTCAGCCAAAGGAATCTGGTGATATCCTTGGTACATGTCTAAACAAGAGAAAATCTTACTTTCTCCTAATTGCTGGAGAATTACTTGGATATTGGGGAGGGGATATTTATCATCTTTTAGTTTAGTGTTCAGTGCCCGAAAATCCAGACAGAGTCTTATCCCTCCATCTTTCTTGGGGACTGGAACTAAAGGGGTATTGTAAGGAGACTGTGATGGACGAATCGTCCCTTGTGCTCTTAATTGTCTAATCTGCTTCTTAATGTCTTCGTGATACTTTACAGGAATCGGATACGGCTTACGCCATACTGCATCCTCATCCACTTGTCAAAGTGTGCACATATAGTAGGAGGTGACTGTCAAAGGGTCATCTTGAGTTGCAAAAACTCTACTGTACTTATGTATCAAGTTTCGTAAAATCTCATTTTCTTTAGATTTAGGGGGAAATTTACTATCAAGCACACGGAATAAATTCTCTCTGGTACTCTGGGAATTCACTTCCTCTCCCATGTCTTCTTCTTCTGTAAAATTCTGAGCTTCACAAGGAATTATCTCTCCCATAGTTCTTCCTTCTTCTATCTCAACACCTTCAGTTTCTATATTTACATACATTACTGTGAATATGGACTTAGATTCATCAGGACAACGATGGAGTTTCACTATTCCTGGGCAAAGTACTCTGGCTTGTTTATTTCCTTGACTTGGTTCAAATCTGGCCTCCTCTACATCAACAACATGAGTTATTAAATTTACATATCCTACTGAGCAAGGGGGAACGTGCACTGACTCAACTGTACTTGTTTTCCAATATGGACCTTCCACTATCTGGCTAGGATCATACTTCTCACCTGTACCTTCATGTGGCACTACCTTATTACCTTCTATAACTGTAACGGCACTGTCTGACTTCGGGTGTAGTGAAACTTCTACCCCATTTATTTTTACTTGCACCAAATTCTCTCCATTTACCTGCCTTATCACTATGTCAATGGCATTTTTAGCTAGATAATCCCTTCCCAACAATATAGAAGTAGGCAATTTTTTTCCTTTTACTACAACAACCTCTTGTCTATCCAGGCTAGCTCCTGTCTTAACTGTTAACTCTACTTTACCTGTATTTTCTATATATACTTGATTTGCAGCATACACTGGAACTGGATTAACCTCGGTTGGTACGTTCTCTAAACTCTCGGTAATGATATATTCTTCATCCACTAAACTTACACTATAACTTGTATCTATCATTGCAGCTAACTTAGTATGACTTCCATCCCGTCTTTCCACTTCTAATTCCAGGGCTATCATGCCTATTTCTTCACTTATCTGATATATCTCCTCTTCATTTAATTGGTGTTTTTTTTTTCTCTGGCGCGGCATAACACACCCTCGTCTCATGTCCCCATTTCCCACAATTACCACACTGAGGGCGATTTGACTGATACCTGTTGCCTTGATTGTACTGCCCTTGTGAGTTCCACCTTCCCATATTCTGAATTGGCCATCCTCAATCCTGATCATACCGTCTCTGTGCTTGCTGTGCTTGCCAGTTCGAGTTATTCTGTCTTTTGTAGCAATTTCTAGCAATATGTCCAGGTTTCCTACACACAAAACAAGTACGTGAATCTTTCCATTGTCTGTGTGGAGACACCTGATTTGCCGTGGCAAATTGTGGGGGTGTCGCCACTACGTGTACCCTCTCCGTTGTGGCCCTCTCTTTACCCACATCTTCATCCCTTAACTTACTGGCTGGATAGGTGCTGGCTAACTTCATAGCTTTCCGTAATAGTTTCTTTCCATCGGCCATCTCGTCTGACGTTATGTTATTTTGAAATAGGGGAGGTAGCGCATTATGGAATCGGAGTATATACATGTCTTGAAACATCTGGGAGTGAGCAGCCTTCTTTTTACTGAGTTCATTCGCCATTTCATGCAACCTGATGTAGTAGTTTCGGAGGGTTTCCCCAGGTTCCCTAGTTGCTTCACCCAAATTCTTCATTAGCACATTAAAGGTCAGCCCTTCGGGATAAATTTCAAGCATCTGTGTCTTTACGTTAGCCCAGGTGGCATTTGTCTTCAGTTCGTCAATTATTATTCTAAATGCTGTGTTTGCCTGCCCTAGTAAATATTGTTCTGCTAGTTCTATGCGTCCTTCGTCGTCCCAGTTACTTTTTGTCTTAGCGTCTATGTCTTTCAACCAATCCTTGGCACTCGTTTCGCAAGCAAGGTAAGGGTGATCTGGATGCCTCGCTGTACCTCCACAATAGTGCAATAAGCCAGTTATCTTTGAATAATCATTTCGAAATTTGTCTGTGATGAGGTCAAATAATTGTTGGTTTGATACCACTGAAGCACTTGGATTACTCATTTTGCTATTTAAATCTGAGGACGAATCCCACCAATACGTATAATGATACACAGGGGCAGGTGTGTCGTCACTATTTTCACTGTCACTGCTTTCACTTACACTGCTTCCACTATTACACAAAAGACTATGTATGCTCTGGGGCTTCCGTACTATCAGGAGTAACTCATGTACCTAATCAGCAATAAACATCAATGTTTTAGAATCCGATAACATCCCTGTCCGCTGCCACCACTGTTGTGTCCCACTACGGTTATGGAAAGGACTTCCCATAAACACAGAAGGCACAATAGAAAACTCTCCAGAGGAGAAGGTACCTGGGATGAGTAACGGAAATAAAACACCTGTTAATAAACTAAACAGAATATTTATTTGGCCTATTCCTTCAAATGTCTATCTTACTACAAGGTAATCTATTCACTTCTCCAGGTCTTATGTACTGACACAGCCTAGTGAAGAATAAATAGAATCCTCAACAAAAGTAACTCTCGTTTTCTTAACTGAGGTAGTACTATAATATTCACACTTCCTATAATCAATTCTAATTGCGAATAACTTCTCAAACTCGTTGAGGTTAACAAACACAAATACACACTATTAATACAGTTTCCTTAAACAATTCCTATCCACAAGCTGGTTCTTAATTCACTGAACTCAGCAATCTGCACATACACATAAAATCAATAATACACGAATAATCTTACACTTAATACTTCACAAATACAGGCTCAGACCAACACACTATTCCATACGGATAAATCACAATATTCTACTCACGATATACCAACAGATGCCCATGGTTGACTTCCTTCAGTCTGGCCCCAAGATTAACAAGTTCACACAACGAACGGCTGGAAGCTTCTCTGCTACTACCGGCTCGCTCCCCGCCTTATATTCCTTTAGGTTACATATGGTCATGTACTAGGCTACATACAATTTACATATAACACACACAACTGTCCTTTTTGAGACCCGCCCTGTCCTCCTTGAATGATTCTTCACTTTCTTCACTCGTCATTCACTACCTCGTGAATAACCTTTGGCTTTACACAAGTTATATCTACTAATGGTTCTACATGGCCATGTTTACAGATCGTATCGGTAAGACACATATTCCTTGCGTGTGCCTTATCTCGTCTTCCCCGCCTCGTACGCCTACTTCTCCGTGCTTGTCGTCTTCCTCCTCCATTCATATCTAACTTACTCTTATTCCAATCGTTTTTCAACGTTCTGGTTCGTCGTCAGTTGCTGTAGTAACTTCTTCGGGTAGTCCCAACACAAGGCCAAGAGATATACCGTATATCTCTTGGCCTTGGTACATACCTTTAAAGCTGGCCATACACACACAGGTCGACAAACGACACACACACACACACACACAGGCCACGAAGGCAGCCTCATGAAAATACAAACAGTATATTTCAGACCACTGTAATGACAACGTAAATTTGTGGTAGGATAGTTAAGAGGTCCTTGAGGCCTTTGTAATAAAATTATAGTCTTTGCATTTAAGGACTCAAGGGCTTAAAGCCGGCCATACATACGCACGGTCTGTCCGGCCGACGAAGCTTGAAGCGGCCTGTGTGTGTAAGGGGGTGTGTTTCATCGGGTCAGAGGCCTGTTCCAACGGCCGGATGAAAATCAGTCGGAGTACTAAGGAAAATCACACAAACCTAATGGTCTTTATGAGAATGTGTGCTTTTACTATGTTAACTACATTCATTATTTTTATGGTGAAGAAAATGTACAAGTTTCCTCATTTATTTTTATGGCAAATGTAATGCAACTGACGACAAAATACACAATAGATTTTACACATCTCAGTACTTATCCTATCTGTAACTTACAAACGCTTGAATGTATTTAAGGTCATATTGCTTAGAAGGTAATAGGTACATTATAGTCAGGATATAAATAACATAATATAAGCCTAGTTAGTCTTGAAAAGAAAGTTTAGTATTGTAAACAAGACCCCTTTCTATAACCTTGACCTTGAAAAGTTACAAGTTATTTATAAATAGTTTATACCGTAGTGAGAGTAACATATAGGCTTGGGGCCTAATATCCATTTCAGGGACAGTGAGTCATCGTGTTTAACAAATATCTATCAAACTAATTAAATTGATCGGAATGGTACTTTGACACAGTGTACAAGACACCTTCCGCTAATTTCTGGTAATATAGGACATTGACAATTGGTGTTAGTGAAGGCGTTTACTCTTGACGTTTAAAGGCAAAGTTAGGCTACATGAGACGCCAAGACGTCCGTTACCTCCATATGTCCCTTGCCACTCCCTCCCTCCCTCATCATTACCTCCATTACCTGTATGTAATATACATATACACATTGGAACGTCCACTACCACCATCCCTTCCCTCATCATTACCTGTATGTAATATACAAAGTTGTATGATTGGCCATTAGGCTACTAATTTACACATTGGAACGTCCACTACCTCCATCCCTTCCCTCATCATTACCTCCATTACCTGTGTGTAATATACAATATGTAATAATAATACCATTTACCATTATATTATTCAATAGTAGGAGATAATATAAAAGTGGTTTGACCTAACAACCATAATAATGGTTAACTCTTGCCAACGTGGTGAGTCAGGTCTGAGGCAAGACCAATAGAATACTAGAGTCTATTGGTGTTGGTCTGGGGTTCCATAAAAACACATGTGTAGTCTCCTCCACTGTAGTGATTTACTTGTGTACATCTGAAGGCCAGGATAAAAGAAGCCAAGTTTATCACAACAAGGGAGGTATGGGAAGGTATAGTGAGACTTGAAGGATGAGTACTGGTGTACATCCCGTAATTATCAACATGGGAAGGTGTAATGAGACTTTAAAGATGAGTACTGGTGTACTGATAACATCTACAAACGTGTACATCCTGTAATTATCAACATGGGAAGGTGTAATGAGACTTTAAAGATGAGTACTGGTGTACTGATAACATCTACAAACGTGTACATCCTGTAATTATCAACATGGGAAGGTGTAATGAGACTTTAAAGATGAGTACTGGTGTACTGATAACATCTACAAACGTGTACATCCTGTAATTATCAACATGGAGAGTAATTCCCAGGATGATTTTTTCTTTAATTAATTCTGACAAAGACTGTTAATAAACTTTATGTGATATGCTCAATTGTTTGCATCACTTTTCCACCTATTATGATTATAATATGAGAGAGAGAGAGAGATTTCATAATTCCCTTACCATCCTATTATGTAGTGTGATATATTTTTGGATACCATATTTTACGTGCTCGTAGTAAACACGTCAATACGGCGGGTTAAAGGAATTAATAGATGGTAATAGTAAGTACATTATATCGAGTGAATAAAGTGATGGTCATACCCTCTTTAGTCTAGGCTACCGTAATCCCGTTTATATAACTTTAGGACATACAATAATAGATGGTAATAATAAGTACATTATATTGAATAAATAAGGTGATGGTCATACCCTCTTTAGTCTAGGCTACTCCCGTTTAAATAACTTTAGGACATACAATAATTATGATCAAATTAACACACATTCTACAAACACCAACATATTTATGACATCCACTATTAATTATTATAACATAATAGAGTGGACAGGGAGGAAGGGATGGGATGGGGGATAATGGATGTTCATACACTGTACCGTACACATATGTTGGTGATGTTAGACAACGCCATGTGTGTCAAAGTAAACGCCTTCACTAACATCATTTTGCAATGCCCTATATTACCAAACATTAGTGGAAGGTGTCTTGTACATTGTGTCAAAGTACCATTCCCATCAATTAATTAGTTTGAAAGATATATGTGAAAATGATGACTCACTGTCCCTGAAATGGATTAGGCCCTAGTAGTAGCCCAGCAGTGCCAGCACGGCTTGATTCTCTCTCTCTCTCTCTCCGCTTTGTAAAACTATTTATACACTTGTCTCAATAATATTTGATAAACTCAGTTACCTAAATCGAACACAAAGCAGATGCTCGGACCGCCAAAAGAGAGCCAGGGAGATAGTGAGATTTGTTTCGTCGAAGGCAACGGAAGAGAGGACAACTGGTTCAAGGTCATGTAGTAGCCCGAGCCAATGAACATATCAACAGTTGTCTCCCTTGTTGTGCCACCCAATCAGGCGATCTCGCCAGCTAAGCTACGCAGAAGGAATGAGAAATAGTAAAAGGGCTCTAATATCACGATCAATATTTATTGTCAATATTTGACAATAAGTATTGATCGTGTGAGGGCGATATTGACGGTATTAATAATACAAAATATTACGAAATTAGTATTGACGGGTTTGGAAATGTTCCTACTCTTGACAATATTTATTGAGGGTGTGAGGCGAGCAATGACAATACTGATTCCAGTGTTAATGGTCAGTCTAATAAGAGAGCGACAGACAGAATAGGCTATAGGGTGTGGTAGAGGATGCCAAACTCCTCATTTCTGGATAGAACCAGTTCTCACCAGTGGGAAAAGGTGATAGGGAGGTGGGACAACAAGCACTAACGAAATAGAAGGATCGAAGGAACAGTTGAAGAACTGAAAAGGATTGTCTGGGGCCGAAGGAGCGCACAAACTCTTAAAATACTGCCCACATCACCGTAGGCAATAATTCTCTTACGAGGTGTTGCTGTGTGTGTGTGTGTGTGTGTTGTAGTCTCCCCTTCCTTCCTCTAAGCATGTAGCAATCCCAGGACTGTCTTGCCTTATGCAAGGATAAAGGAATAATATAATTATATTCACGTAACCCTGGCCTTAATTGTTACTATCGTAGGCTCCACGTCCTTAATTGTTCCTCTTCACACAAAACTTAACCTCCGCCCTATTTGTGATTGAACCACATACCAAACCTACAGACCAAGTGTTGGTGGCAGGTATGGTGAGTGTCCAGGGTATAGTGGTGGTGGTTGTAGTGGTGGCAGGTATGGTGAGTGTCCAGGGTATGGTGGTAGTGGTGACAGGTATGGTGAGTGTCCAGGGTATGGTGTTGGTGGTGGCAGGTATGGTGAGTATCCAGGGTATGGTGGTGGTGGTGGCAGGTATGGTGAGTGTCCAGGGTATGGTGGTGGCAGGTATGGTGAGTAACAAGGGTATGGTGGTGGTGGCAGGTATGGTGAGTGACATTGTACCTACAAACCATGAGGCCACTGTGATGGTAGGAATACTTGTGACGGCAGACAGACTCATAGTGGAAGATGGAGACGCTATAGAGTATAGACCAGGGGTCTTCATTGTGCGGCTCGCGAGCCAGTGGCGGCTTGCAATGACCTGATTGGCGGCTCCCAATCAAGCTTCAACCAGACATTCCCACTTAATTTAAAGCAATCTGAGAAAAAAGAAAATTGAGGAACTGTCCGGTCAGATTGCAGGGCTACAAAGGCTAATCCAAGGGACATCCACTGTTGCAGAGAATTTGACTGAGACAACATATGAGATTGCATGGATCTTGGCCAAACATAAGAAACCTTTTACAGATGCAGAGGTTGTTAAAGAATGTTTTTTGGCCTCAGCAGAGAAAATGTATTGTAGTTTCAGTAATAAAGATGCAATTTTGAAACAAATCAGAGGCTTACAACTATCAGACACAACCATAATGAGGAAGACAGCTTGAGGAACTTCAACAACAACAACAACAACCATAATGAGGAGGACTGAAGAAATCGGCAATGATATTCGTCGTCAGTTAATTGCAGATCTATCAGCTGTTCCATGCTTTAGCATTGTATTGGACGAAAGCACAGATATTTGTGATGTTGCACAGTTATGTGTATGGGTACGATTTCCAAAAGAAGACTCATTCCGGGAAGAATTACAGTGCCTATTACCACTATATGGCCAAACCAGAGGAGAAGACGTGTTGACTGCACTATTAGGGGTTTTTTCTGACAATAACCTGAAATGGTCTAATATGGTTTGTGTGTGTACTGACGGTGCCCCCAACATGAGAGGCAAAGAGAAGGGTCTCATTGGATTAATGAGGAAGAGAGTGGAAATTCCAAATTTTGCCACATTCCATTGCATAATTCACCAGGAGGCACTTGTGGCTAAACTCAAAGACTGTGAGCTTCAAAATGTAATGCAGCTGGTTGTTCGGGTGGTAAATTTTATTGTTTCAAGGGCATTGAATCATCGTCAGTTTCGTGAGCTACTGGCTGAATATGAGACAGAATATGGAGGTTTAGTAATGCACAATGAAGTGAGATGGTTATCTCGAGGCAGAGTGCTTGAACGATTCTCGAGTCTCCTACCTCAAATTCGTGAGTTCACTGTAAGCAAAGGAAAAGTTGAACCTGAACTGGAGCATCCTGAGTGGATAATGAAACTGGTATTCCTAACTGATCTCACCTGCCACCTGAATGCACTAAATCTCAAGCTACAGGGGCGTGACAAACATCCAGCTGCAATGCTAGGTGTGGTCACAGCATTTCAAAACAAGATCACATCACTTTTCATACCAGACAGACAATTTGTGCATTTTTCAAGCCTTAAAAAAACCACACTTGACAATCCAGAGATGTTGCAAAGTTTCAACTATGACGCATTCGAGAATGCATTAAAAGATTTCATTGAGACCCCATTTAATGTACATGTTTCAACCTTGAGCCCTATACTCGCTGAACTGTGCCCTGATCGTGCTTCTGTGGAATCTGAGATTGTCGAGCTGCAGGCAAATGAAACTCTGAAGGCGGTTCTAAAATCAGGTGAGGAAAATTTCTGGCATATTGTCCTTGATATGGACTACCCAGCTTTGAAGCAGACTGTGCAAAAAGTGATGTGCTATTTTGTGAGCACATACACTTGTGAATCTACATTTTCAACTATGAATATTGTGAAGAGGAAACAGAGAAATAGAGTCACTAGTGCATATCTGGATATCCTAACAAGAATAGCAGTGACAAATTACAAGTACAGCATGGAGAAAGTAAAAGAACAGCTGGCTCATTTCCGGTCATCTCAACATTAAATGAAGGTGTTTTTTTTTTTTTTTTTTTGTATTATTAAAGTCAAGAATTTCAGTATAATTTATTAATATTATATTGTCACTAGTCTTGTTCTATAAATCTGAGGTTAGGGAAACCCACAAAAATATATAATTTAGTTCCTATATATATTTTTTTCTGCTTATTCATGTGGTTTATGGCTTATGCGGCTCTCACTCTAAATATGTCCTGAACTTTTGGCTCTCGCGAAAAAATTAGTGAATAATAACACTGGTATAGACTCTATAGAGCCTCTCTGCATCCCTACACCGCTGTACACGGAGGAGAGCAGCAGAACCAACTCTAAGAGAGGTAACAGTTCAAGGGGAGAGCCACCCTAACCTAACTAAGCCTAACCTAATCTAACTTAACCTAGACTAACCTAACCTAGACTAATCTAACCAAACCTAGACTAAATAAGCCTATAATCTAACCTAACTTATCCGAACCTAGATTAATCTAACCAAGCCTAACCGGAGCCTCGAACTCACGATAAGCAGTATTCCACACAGACGCTATAACCCACTACACTACTATCTAGCTACATTCAATATGGTAGACGTTATATCTATAATAAATAAATACTGGTATTCACTACTGATAGATGTGCTAACTGGATAGGCCTAATCTGGCTGAACCAATCGGAGACGTCATAGGCAAACCAATCTCTCTCTCTCCAAGAAATGTGTGACCTTGAAAGTTGGTAGAAGCAGTGATCATCGTGGTGTCCTTCCTCTCCCTCCCGGCTTCAGTCCTATAACAGTTACAGTACTGGTAGTGAGTTTTGGTCCTATTACAATACACACACACACACACACACACACGATACTAATATCGATCAGACCTATAATAGGCTAAGATAGGACTGTAGTGAGTATTCACATAGTTTTATAATGTGTTGATATTGGAGTCAAGGGGAGTGGTCTGGTGACAAGGTTGGAAAGTTATGTAGGTGTAGACTGTAGAGTGTTGATAAGTTTGATATTATTATGGACCCAAACTTGTCCCAAAGTAATATTTTGTGGTGAGGTAAAGGTCAGTACCAACACATCACCAGTCACGTCACGTCAAAATATTCTTCATGAGAATCCGTGCCGTGACGTGACGTGACGGTGTCGTGTGAACATACCAGTTTGTTTCATTACTTGAAAGAAATTTTGACGTGATGTGACGTAACGTGTCGTGACGGTGTATTGTGAATTTCCAACAGTATATTATTAGGCCTCTAATGTGTTGATATTGTTCTAGTCACTGGGTGTAAAGGTTATGTAGGTGTAGACTGTAGAGTGTTGACATGATATTATTTTGGACCAAAGATGTGTTACTCGTGTTATGGATTTTCAACAGTATATTATTAGGCCTCTAATGTGTTGATGTTGTTGTCAAGGGGAGTGGTCTAGTCACTGGGTGGGAAGGTTATGTAGGTGTAGAATTAACTAATTTCATATTATTATAATGTGTTGATATTGCTATCAGAGGGAGTGGTCTAGTCACTGGGTGGAAAGGTTATAGGTTAGGGTCTACATGTGTTTTAAGTCGCCGGTCAACAGGAACAACTGTCGTCATGTGCAGAAATATATTGTTTTCTTCCAATTTTTATTCTAAAATATTTCCTTTCATTAAAGTTCTTTAAACTTAATAATTAATTTGAAGCATTATTATTTGATTCCCTTCTTGAGCAATAAAGCGAACACTTGTAATATATTTGGTACAATTGCCTCACAAGTTCATTAACTAAGACCAAACAGGGTGCAAGGTAAGGCCATAGATTTGGTAATAATGTAAACTATAGAATGTTATATGTTATGTTCAATATATGTTATATAGTTACCACCAATATAACTGGGTCAACATTGTTACATATATATTATGTGACTATAAAATGTTATGTTCAATATATGTTATATAGTTAACACATATATAACTGTGTCAACATTGTTACATATATATTATGTGACTATAAAATGTTATGTTCAATATATGTTATATAATAAACACCCATATAACTGTGTCAACATTGTTACATATATTTTGTGTGACTATAAAATGTTATATGTTATGTTCAATATATGTTATATAATAAACACCCATATAACTGTGTCAACATCATGTTACATATATTTTATGTGACTATAAAATGTTATGTTCAATATATGTTATATAATTAACACCCATATAACTGTCAATATTATGTTACATAATGGAAATAACACACAGTACTGGATTAACGAACTTGGTCATGCAACTGTACATATTATTATTATTATTATTATATAGGATTAATAATACATCAGGGTTGAAAAAAGTAAGTTTATTTTATATTCTTAAATAAAATACTCTATGTTGATTACTAAAACAATTAAATATAATAAGTCCTCTTCGTTAAGAATACAATAATAAAAAGCTCGACATTAAAATTGATTTATAAACAATAATAAATATTTTAATAAGTAAATACAATAAATCTCCAAACCAAATAAATACATTATTTTAACATAATTACATTGTAAAAAACTAAAAGTATTAATAATGTGTCGTCAATGTAATAAATATATTATACCGGTACTACATTACAGATTTAGATATAATACTGTACTGTTACTATTGTAAATGTTTAGACAATGTTAACAGTGGCTTGTTGTACAGAAGTAGAAATTGGAAATATTAAACTTTATTACAAAAACTGTATTATTTATGTGATGTATAAATATAGTGACCCATCAGGCTATATAATATTAAGAAAGATTTAACAATATTATTAAACTTTGGTAATAGTGGTTATATAATTTATGTGATGTATAAATATAGTGACCCATCAGGCTTTATAATATTAAGAAAGAGTTAACAACAATATTATTAAACTTTGGTAATAGTGGTTAGCCTATATGGTTGAATTGGTGGTCAGTTTGTGAGTGAGAATCATGTAATTACATTATTTAGCTGTTATTGTTATTGTTGTTGTTATTTGACACATGGTTGGCAAATCGTTTATTGTATTGTTGTCTTTTTTTTGCTTGGCCTGTCTTTGATTTCTTCTTCTCTTTCTTATCAACTTTGTGGGTTTGACTTTTAACTTTAGCAGCACGGGACTAACGGGAGAGTGAACCGTGTACTTTACCTCCTCTTAGTGTTATATTTACGTCTATAATTACGGAGGTTATTGTTGACAGTAGACGAGTATCATCATTAAGTAAAATTCCCGATGCATACAATCTAATGTCATTAAAAGGTAAATTATCAGCTTGACTGAGAAAAGTTCTTATATGAGCCAATGTCTGTCCTTCATAAATATGAATGACGTGTGTCCCTCTTGATGAACGAAGTAGTAACTGCTTCACCACTGTATTGTTGAAAGGTGCCATTCTGTGGAAAAAAACCCAAAACATTAATTAATATACAAGTAGATAAAATGATCAAATGTATGATATGTATTAATACCATAGTAGTAAAGAGCTATAGTAGTGAAGAGCTATAGGTGAATAAAATAACCATTACTTAATATACAAGTATATAAAATGACCAACTGTATGATATGTATTAATACCATGGTAGTAAAGAGCTATATATAACTGTTGGAGAAAACAATATTAATAAATAAAAATAATAATAGCTGTGAGTTTTGTATTATTATAAGACATTCGGTATCACTTCAGCTGTTATTTATACCATGGTAACTCTGTCCACCACCTCCTCCCTCCCTCGTCATCAAGTTATAAATTAGTGATGTCGGTAAGTTAATAAGATGCAACATATACAAACAAATCTTTCCATTTCTCTACCATAATGCTTTTTACCTACAATCTCAAAGGACCATCGTATTCAACAAAGTTTTATGTACTAGAGCACATGTTTTACTCTAAAATTACTTTCATAGGGTCGATTCCACTGTGCTATTCGTTTGTTAGCTTCCAAACCAACCACACTTGTAAGGCTTCATTATTTTCCACATTCACAAAATCTATCCAACAGTTAGATAAAGATGATCACTGTATAGTTTATTCACCAAATTCATTAAATAATTCACCCATAAGTCATTAACATAGCTAAGATTCTTTCGTATGAGTGCTTACAAACCATTACCAACCACTGTGGAATCGACCCATAATTGCTGCAAATATTAATAAGTAAAACGTTGTATAAACCCTAAGTTTATATACTCGCTGTAATTACTTTACTTAATACCCTCCAAAGTTTTAATAATTATATTTTAGTTGTACAATTACTGCTTAATTAAATCAATGATGTAAACTAAATTTGCCTAACTAATGTAATAGGTGGTGTAAGTGAAGGCAAATATAAATATTTGGTTGTTGAGAATATAAACAAATGTTACGTAGGTGTTGCATACAGTAACCCAGGAGTGATATAGGAACTATATTACTTTATATGGAACTATATTACCTAAATTACATACTCTACAGTAACCCACGAGTGATGTAGGAACTATATTACCTAAATTACATACTCTACAGTAACCCAGGAGTGATGTAGGAACTATATTACCTAAATTACATACTCTACAGTAACCCAGGAGTGATGTAGGAACTATATTACTTTAGATGGACTATCAATCAACTCTCTATAGTAAATAATACACTTTTCTCCTTATATAGAAGTTAGTAGTTACAAAATGGCCGCCACTACATCAGCGTTCATGTAGTAAATAATAATATAATATTCCCCAAGGCCAAGAGATAAATAATATTATAATAGGTTCCAATATGGCCGCCACTGGTGGACTATCAATCAACTCTGTATAATAAATAATACACTTTTCACCTCATATAGAAGTTAGTAGTTACAAAATGGCCGCCACTGATGTACTATCAATCAAGGTCAAGGTCACACAGAGAGCCGCTCATCGGCAGCATAATATGTGGGGGTTGTGTGGGGGATTTAAGGATCCAGGTTATTTCCAGGGTAGGATTAGGATGAGGGTGGATTGAGTCAGGGACTGTGGGTTGAGGATTAGGATTGGGGAGGTAATGATTGGTGATCCTATTTCTAAACGTGTCAAGAGTGGGGTTAATAAACAACTCTTTATAGTAAATAATACACTTTTCATCTTATATAATATAGAAGTTAGTTGTTACAAATTGGCCGCCACTGGTGGACTATCAATCAACTCTGTATAATAAATAATACACTTTTCACCTTATATAGTGGTGTAATAATATTATCAATTCAATCCATATAATAGATGTTAATTGTTCCAATCACAGTTCCAATATGGCCGCCAATATACCAACGTCACCCTGGTGGAGTAATAATGAACTTAATGAAATAAATATATACATTATGGTACCCTTCCAGTTGTTAAATTATTATAATATAGTATTATTAACTCCCTACTACTTAACAATATACCAACACTACCCTGGTGGAATATTAATGAACTTGATGAAATAAATATATACAATAATAATTACCCTTCCAGTTGTTATAATAATAATAATAATTATTATTATTATAAAGTACATAATTTTTTAGTGTTAATTTTACCTTTAAAAAGTACTTAGAGTTTATTCCCATATTTTTATATGCTTGCACTGAAATCACAAAATAACACTACAAAATTAATATAAAAAGCTCTATAACATGGTAATTAGACTATACCAGTAAAAGTTGTACTGTATAATACAATAAACAGTACTACTAAACCCTCATACTTTGGAGGAAATAAGGCACTCTAATTCAAAAGAATATCTTCCCTTAAACTTAGGTGATATTATAACACAAGGTTAGTTTTGATACAGTTATACGGTGTGTATACGGTAATTATAATTATAGTATTGTATACACATCGATCTTTTTAATTCTAATGGAATTCTTAATTGTAGTTTGTATGGACAAATGCAACTACAATTCTCAAGGTATTACCGGTACTGTATTTCTTCATATACCCTGCTTACAGTACTATATGAAGGTAATTGTTGCTACTCATTTGTACTGTATTTGGATATTGTTAAACTGAAATATTTTATCTCTTACCCTCAATTAAGAGGTTTGTAAATGTCATATAAAAAATCTTCGAACCTTGATTCTTAGTAAAAAAAAAAAAAAAAAAAAAAAAAAAAAAAAAAAAAAAAACCTCCGTGTAGCACTTTAGTTTCGTAGGGTACATAATAAAATATAAAAAGCCCCTTTAGGAATATGATCACTTGCTTATTAATTGGCTCTAATTTAATGGAATACGGTAAAGTGAAAGTCATCACATTTGATACAGTTATCATATGATTCTAATTTAGGTTAGGTTAATTTAATCTGATATTCAATAGTTAATTCATATATTGGGAATTTCAGCAGGTTAAGATCAGGTTTACATAGAATGATAAGTCTAATATATTGTATAGATCTATTGGTCCTAATTAATTGTAATTTTTTTTACAGGATAATTTTAATGATGGCCAGTATGAAAGTGAAGGAGCAGATAACCTTCTGGAGCAATTTATTCCTCCAAACTATTCCAATCAACAGGACACAGGTATTATTCTCAATGTGGTCCTGTTTCCTGGTATACTTTGGAAGAATGAAGGCACTCCAATTCACTAAAAAGAACATTTCCCCTTATTTTTAATTGCATTGTCTAATGTTATGTTCAGTGGGAAGTACAGTGTTGGTAAATGTGAAGCAAATGATTCCTCCAAACTATTCCAAGCAACAGACCACCATTATTTTTGTTCATCTGGTCCTGTTTCCTGGCAGACTTGGAGGAATCAACACACTCCAATGTAACAAAAATGAAGTGACCCATTTAAGCATAATGATGTAAAATAAAATATGATTACTGTCTAACCATTTATTGTGCCTACAAAACTGTGACGCGTAATATAAGGTATGAGTAATAATAATAATAATAATAATAATAAACGGTTTATTGAGGTTGCAGCCATAAGGCTAAAAATACACAGTATATTATATATGGTTGATGATTGATGGGAATGGTTTTATATATACAATAATGAAAGATGTTATGATGGTGAGACAAAAATATAGATGTAGTATTATTTGTTGTTAATAATTCTGACCATAGTGGGTATGGGAGTGTGTCTGTCTACTTGTGTAACAATATGGTTCCTGTCCGATGTCTGGCCAAACTCTCTCTTATCTACGGCTCACTAACTCGACCGTGCTACGGCTCAGCTTAACCAATGTTCAAGTACGGACTTACAGTCATCCGGCCGATACAACAGTCCTGCTGGCCGGATGAAAAACATACACATACATTACACACACCGGCCACCTCTCACCCCGACCCTTTCCGGCGGCCGGACAGATACAACAGTCCTGCTGGCCGGATGAAAAACACACACATACAGTACACACACCGGCCACCTCTCACCCCGACCCTTTCCGGTGGCCGGACAGGCCAAGTGGGTCTGGACCACAGAGCTGTGCATACATGTCACCACAAAATATACACAACTTCAATATATATACTTTATATATATTTTAAGATGGAAGGTGGAAGAGAAATTGTCGTGGATAATCATGTTGCAACTTGATTATCCTAATGAATTATTAGTTGTAATTGTTACTTTGGCTTATAATTATATTATTATCATATATATCATCTTATTTCAAATAACATAGACCACAATATTAATATTTTAAATCAAAGCAAACGATATATAGCCTAAAAGTATTGATAAAATACGTCATAACAAAATGGAGAATTTTTGGTTGATAATCGTGTTTCAACTTGATTATTCTAATGAATGATGAGTAATTATTACTTTGACTTACTTAATATTCAAATAACAATTATAATTGAATTACTGTATTATGTGAAATACAAATTAACATTTTTGGCACTTATCTATATATATAATGTAATATAATAATATTATATTTATTTAAGAACAATGTCATATTGACCAATCACAGTCCCTCATTCATAGCCTACTCAAACTCTTGAACCCTATTGGTCAGACGAAGAATTATGAAAATTTAAAATGAAAATCCTTGCATCTGATTGGTTGGGGAGGTAATATGAAATTTTATATACTTCACGTTGATTGGTCGAGTCACGTGCCAAATTACTGTGCATGTGATCCTGTAAAAGGTATATAAGGAAGTGTGTAAGGTGTGTTGAGTCATTGTATACTGCAACTCTGATATGGTGAGACATACACAAATGTACTCCCATTTCAGTCCATACAAACCCTACCATTTGACCACACAAACCAACATTAACAGGTAACAACCATACAACTCTTATTAAAGAAGTAATTAAAACAATTTGATATAATAATATAAGAACAATTAATAGAAAATAACAATAAAATAATGAAAATGGCCAAGAGTTTACAACAATAATTAACTAAAAGTACGAACTATACAACTATCATTAATTAACTAATTAAAACAATTTGATATAATAATATAAGAAGAATTAATAGAACATAAAAATAAAATAATCAAAGTATTGATTGAATATCAATAGATAATGAAATAAACAATATTGTGTTAATATTATTTCTTTACTGTGAGAAGTTTTATCGTAAAGAATGATCTCTATCATACTATAATGTTATTAATTGTAATACACAGTACAATCAAGAATTAATGTACGGTATTTCTTATATAAAACTATATTGAAATGTATATTGTACTTAGCATGTATTATATTGAACGAGGCCATAGTTACAGGTTACATTCTTATACAGAAGCCATATTTACTTTATAAAAAATGTCCAATATATATATATTAGTATAGAAATTATTAATATATTATATTATTGTGTACCAACTAATATTTATACACACATCTATAACCATTTATAATAACTATTTACACAAGTTAGAGCTAGAGTATGAACGATATGTCCTTATCCAACACAAATCATTGGATAACTAATTATTAAAGTATTAAACTGAATGAATAATGTATCACTATTCTACTTACCACAGTCTTTAGGCCTACACAAATTTAGAGAGTATTAAGTACTATGAACAATATGTTCTCACCCAACACAAATCATTGGATAACTAATTAAACTGAATGAATTGTGTATCACTAAAAGATTCACTATTCTACTTGCCACAGTCTTTATACAAGAATGAACGATATGTCCTTATTACCCGACACAAGCCATTGGATAACTGATCACTGATTTGTATGAATTGTATTATCTGTGTAGGGATTCCATGAGCTCCGAAAATATTACCCTAGAATAGAGCCAGTTACTATTACCTTAAAAAGTACCAACATCGTACCTTTGAATAATATAATGCATTATTACATATAGTTATTTAGTATCATATATAAGACAAACTAAAATAGATTATATATGTTAAGATCTCCATGTTATTCTGTGAAAGAAAATAAACTTACGGTAGCTGGGTTATGTACAGCCACAATGAAATATCCACCGACACTTTCCTTCCATGGTAGTAATTATCTTAGAAATAAAGAACAACACGTGTATGATTTTACAGCACCTCGTAATAATAACTGAAGGGATTGAATTGACATAAGGTGTTGTATGATTATATTTTTATATGATACTGGTTTATTTGCACGATGGAAGGAAGGTGCCTGTGGTTATTTGATAGAATGCTTGCATTCTCTCCCAGCTTTGTGTCTCTGGTCTATTCTAATGAAAATATTAATAATAATAATAACCTTTCAGGTCGACTACATATTATACCAGATTTACCAAGGAACCAAAAGTCACTACAAACAACAACATGATGATGACTGGTGACGAAATCCGGGCCGAGGTTGAGGAAGTGAGACCCCTGGGGACCGGTTCAGGAGGGAAATGTTACCTGGTGTTGTACCGTGGCCAACAAGCAATCCAGAAAGTAAACCATTACACCATTGATCCAGAACCACTCAGACACGAGGCTTGGGTATTGGAGAAGGCTGGAGGGCGAGGAGGAGTGCCAAAGTTGTTGGTCACTGCTTCAGATGCTTCCATGTTGGTAATGAGCTTTGTCGAGGGTGAGTCCATCTCCAGTCTACACCAGCGGAAGGATAGGTTGGGTTTACAGGAGTGGCTGAAGGTATTCCAGGCAGCGGCCACGTCACTTGCCGACCTCCACGAAGCTGGTCTTGTCCACAATGACATCCGTGGAAGCACCATCTTGATCACGGAGGAGGAGGGTGGCAGATACTCAGCCTCTATTATAGAGTTGTGTTTTGCTTCACTTGTAGGAACACAATCCACGTCCAACAATGTCATCCAACACACCAACACTATACTGGAGATGGTGTCTAAGAACAACAAGATGGACAGATATGATGTGTACTCCCTCGGCCTGTTAATGAGTGCCATAGGCCTAATGGTTACCCCAGAGTGTTCCAGTGTCATCAAGAAGCTTGTCAAATGTACCATCCACTACAATGTCAACAGACGACCCACCATGGCCTCCCTTGCCTCAAGTCTACACAGATTTGTTGACGAGTTTGAGAATCTGTCTGCAGGCACTTCCAGTTCTTCCAACACAGAGGATGAGGACTCCAGCACCGACACTGAAGAGGATGATGACTCTAGTTCTTCCCACACCTCAGATGATGACTCCAGCTCCTCCAACACCTCAGATAAAAACTCGGGTTTATCAGACACACAAGATGACGCCACAGTTGTTTCTTCCCGACCCAACAACGACCGTCATATCACTCACAAGAGACAGCGTTCCCCCACCACCAGTGAAAAGGAGTCAAAGAGGCAAAAGTTGGATGGGTAACAAGAGTGCCATGACATGATTTCTAAATATGAAGGAAGTGTAGAATATGTTGGTGTCTCATCGTCCCAGCAGACACCAATTAGGCTACCTCAGACCCCCTCCCGCCCACGCCTCTCCTCAGTCGTAGGGGCAATCTCAAGGACACTCCTCGATGCCTGGAGGTTGGAGGGATACAATGATGTGGTAATAAACGACGTAAAAGGTTCCATACAGACTCCACACCAGTTCTTCAAATCTACCGTCAGTGCCAAGAGTAGACTCAGCTACGACTCAACACCAAGTATAGATAAAGTCAGGAAAGTCACACCCATCATGTCTTTCCCCTCGGGTTACTCATCATACAGAAAGAAATATTTACATTCATCAAATATACAATATCATTGTTATTATTGAACTGAAAAAAGGTAATAATATTCATGTTTTCTATTGTTTGTAATGTAATGGAAATATTCACATTCATCATAATAATTATATACAATATCATTCTTATCATTGAACTAACACAAGGTAATAATATTCATGTTTTCTGGTGTTTGTAATGTAATGAAATATAGTGTTTTAATTAAGTTGTAATGTGTTACCTATATATAATTATATTATTCAACTAAAAAAGGTAATAATATTCATGTTTTCTGATGTTTGTAATGTCATGGAATAATTTAGTGTTTTGTTATGACAGTCGGCAAATTACGAACATTTAAATTCACAATCCTTACACCTGATTGGTTATGATGGCAATGTGACATACAAATACTTCAATCTGATTGGTTGATATAAAGTCACGTGACTAGACTATGATCAGCATCTTGGCTATAAAAGGAATGTGCGCATTTGTATTGCATCATTGCATCCTTGAACCTAGGTAACTGAGAGAAGTACGGTACCCAACTACACTCCAGTTATCTTTCACTCAGGCACTGCAATTGGATACCAACAAACAACATTATCACATAATAAGGATTAAACAACCATTAAATAAAGAAGCTGAAGAAATTTGAAAGAAGAAAGTAAATAATATATTGATAAAATAAGAGTAAAGTATCCTAGTCGGTGGGTAGCCTATATCTTGGACTGTATCCATCCACATTACCTACCAAAGTTATTTACACATCAAAAGGAACTATCATGGCAAAAACTACAAAATATAACAGACTATTCCCAGGAAAGGAAGCCTTTTGTACTTTTTTTGAAGACAACTATATAATAACAGGAATGCCAGGACACAGAGTACTACGTAATATATTATATACACAGTACCAAAAGTATTGCCAGTCAAGACAACTTATACCCGCCTCTCTCGTCAACATTGGTATGTTGTTAGGTCAACTTGGGGTCACTAAGAAGGTCAGGATTGGTGGATATCGGGGAATCGTCAGCAATACGCATATGTTGGCATGTGTAGTCGCCATGGTGATATTGCTGGACCAGATGCTGACAACCCACGTATTCGTAGTACAACATATAAAAAGGTCAGCAATACACATATGTTGGATTGTGTAGTTGTCATAGTGATATTACTGACCCAGATGCTGACAACCCACGTATTCATAGTACAACATATAAAAAGAAGAAAGCAACACCTACAACGGTTATTACGAGTACAAAGACACACAATTTGTGAAACTTTCTTCACAAATATTATGTTATAACTCCTGGCATCAACAATAATAATATTCCTGTTGCTGTTGATGAGTTCTCTCGTAACTACCATAATTACTGCCAACACAAGAACCTAACACCTGTATCACAAGTAACAATAATGACATTTATGAAAGAGAGAGGACTGAAGACTATAGTATCCGGTTAGGTAGTAAAGGTAAACTCTTTTACTTTGGCCTAACCCGTCGCCTGACCTACCCTTCTGCTGCCCCAGTTCCTGTCTCTACCCAATGCTGTCCTTCTACTGACAAGATGACCCAGCCTCACCCTACTGACCAACTAACACAGTCCTGTCCAACTGACCCTTGGCCTGTCCAGTCTTGCCCTGACTTTGATATTTTGCTAGACTCACTTTTGGAGGAATTATCAAACCCAATATCAAAAGTTGAACCACGTCAACCAGTCTATGATACATGGTTTTGGGATGACTAGGCCTAATCTTAATAAATATTTCCTTCCACTAGTAGCCTAATATTGAAGGATGTATGTTACCTATTTGTTACTTATGTTTTCACATTTAGTTTACATAAAGATTTACCTTATTTTAAATTCTCTGTAGCCTTCATAATATTGCCTACTTATCCTAATTTAATAAATGTTTCGTTCCACTATAAAAAAGAATTAGTAATATTGAAGGATGTATGTATTTGTTACTTTTATGTTCATATTTAGTTTACACTATTATAAATTATCTATAGATAATATAGCCTATTTATCTTAATATATGTTTCGTTCCAAAAGTAGCCTAATAATGAAGGATGTATGTATTTGTTACTTTCGTGTTCATATTAAGTTCTCATAAAGATTTACTTTATCTTACATTCTCTGTATAAAATATACAGGAATTATACTTCTATTTCTACTAGGCTATACTGTAACTTATGTATTCTATGTGTTAATAAGGAAATACTTTAAAAAATTGTTTTAATAATACCTGGTTTAGTTTTCTTTATTGCTTTAACTTGAACAAATGTTATAAATACAGTATGGTTATACATAGCTATGGTTACTAAGTATTGTATTATACGGTATGTTAATGAGGTTTATTTATTATCAGAACAATAGATGACTTCATATTACACATTTCTTTAATATTCACGTTGGAATAAATTAGTAAATTAATTAATATTTTTTCTTTTACCTTTATTTGTTATTAAAGGAATAATAATCTTGCAAACAATAGTTTTCTTG
The DNA here is from genome assembly GCA_033782935.1 of Petrolisthes cinctipes. Taxonomy (NCBI): domain Eukaryota; kingdom Metazoa; phylum Arthropoda; class Malacostraca; order Decapoda; family Porcellanidae; genus Petrolisthes; species Petrolisthes cinctipes. Next base: position 151,814 of record JAWQEG010001796.1, read on the forward strand.
ATAACATCTTACTATATTTTGTTTTGAATCTTGGATAATGTATAAAAGAAACTACTATTGTTTACTGAACATAAATATATTGGGAAGGTTTTGTATTATGTTTTAGCAGTTACATTTATATTAATCCGTACTAAGCCAAAATAAAGAAATATTATTCATAAACTCAGATTATTATATGTATCATTAATTAAAGAGGTCTAACCTAAAGCACTAGTTTATATATTTGTATAATATTAAGGAGGAAATTTATGTGTTGGTAAATCTGGAGCAACTGAATCCTCGAAGCTATTCCAAGCAACAGAACACCATTATTTTCGCTCATCTGGTTCCGTTTCCTAGCATACTCTGGAGGAATCAAGGCACTCCAATGTACCAAAAAACAATTACCACCTTAAGTCAAAGTAAAGAAATATTAATCATAAACTCAGATTATTATATGTATCATTAATTATAGAGGTCTAACCTAAAGCACTAGTCTATATATTTGTATAGGCTTAATATTAAGTCAAAATAAAATAATATTAAACATAAACTCAGATTATTATATGAATAATTAATTAAAGAGGTCTAACCTAAAGCACTAGTTTATATATTTGTATAATATTAAAGTCAAGTAAAGAAATATTAATCATAAAGTCAGATTATTATATGTATCATTAATTACAGAGGTCTAACCTAAAGCACCAGCCTATATAGCCTACTTGTGAAATCTTTTTACTTCAGTGACAATGAACATCACCTACACTTTCTGTTTATTGTATATTTTATGTGATTAGTGTTAAAATAAAGTTAACAATCATTATAATAAAGTTGTGTATTTCTACAACCTGATAATTATGTAGTATATAATTCTGATAACTATTATGCTCTGATATTTCCGTATTAAAATCCATCCAAGCAAAAGTAGCCTATAATAGTCAGATGACTAAAAAAGTTTACCATTATTTTGTATTTTACTATCATAGCTTGGGTCACCTGCTGCCTAGAGTGATTGATTGATATTAGGTGCCGCAACAGCGAGGTCATACAGCGCCAGAAAAAAGGTGATAGAGAGGTGAGACAGCAAGCAGGAAGGAAATAGAAAGAAAAGAGGGACAGTTGAAGAACAAGAATTTAGGGGGGGAATGGCGGGCTGTCACAAATTATACCATTCTTGCCAAGGACAAAAAAAAAAAAAAAAAAAACTTGCATCACTCTGTCTTGGCAGAAGACTTAAATAAAGCAAGTGTTCTCTTCATCAACATTTTGTTTTTATTTTATTTGAACTTTTTTTTTTTTTTTGGCGGGGTGGGATTTGGGAAAATATGCAGGGGAGCCACATGAATGTTGAGAATTCATGAAGGGGGGAATGGACTGAAAAAGGTTGAGAACCACTGGTTTAGAGTGACACAAAGCATAGATTGTATTTTCTGAAGGAAACAATAAAATTATATTATTCACTGACTGCTAAGAAAACAGTGTGGTAGCCTAATGAAAATTTTTAACATTAATATGGAGCTAAAAAAGCTGAATACATTTATAGCTGAGGTTAATAATAATATAGAGCAATGATATTATACAGCTAAAATAATATACAAAGAAGGTATATTACCTTCGGCTATACAGCTAGGAAAATAAACTGCTAAAATATCCAGCTAAGGTAATATACAGCTTACATAATACACTCATCAGGTAATAAACAACTAAAATAATAAACAACAAAGGTCACATTACAAATTAATACAAAGGAATACAAAGGACCATCACACAACAAACCTAATGGTCCTTATGAGGAGGTGTGCTTTTACTAGGTTACTATATTCATTATTTTTATGGTGGAAAAAATTAGTTCCCTAATATAATATGTTCATGGCAAATGTAATGCAACTCACGACAGAATACACAACAAATTTACATATTTCAGTACTTAGCTTATATGTAACTTACAAACGGTTAAATGTATCTAAGGTCATATTGCTTAGAAGGGAATAGATGCATTATATTAGTCACGATATAAATAACATACAATAAGCCTTGCCACTTGGAAAGAATCCTATTTTAGCCAAAAGTGCTATGCTCTTTTTTTTCTTATTGTATTGGTGGTAGATATAAGGAGTGTACAATTCAATAATTGACCTTGAAAAGGCGTTTCTAAATATTGTGAGCCAGTATTTTTAATGAAAAAATCAATTATTTGATTTGTAAATTGCTGCTCTCCCGAAACGTTTTGCTTAAAAGTAGCCATTATTGCATAGAGAACATGAGTCAAATGATATTCATCACATTCAATTGGTTTGAAGTCAACCAAAAATTGCATTATAGATTACAAGTCATACCCTACCCTACTGTATTTTGAAAAGAAAACTGATACTCGTAATAATTTTTGCAGCGGTTTGTACAGCCATTTTTGCAGCCGTACAACACTAGCTAGACGTAGGGTTGAGTGAGAGTGGGAAGAGTGGGGTGAGAGGGGAGGAGGTGAGAGGGAAGAGTGGGGTGTGAGGGGAGGAGGTGAGAGGGTGAGAGAGGGAAGAGTGGGGTGTGAGGGGAGGAGGTGAGAGGGTGAGAGAGGGAAGAGTGGGGTGTGAGGGTGAAGGTGAGAGGGAAGAGAGGTGGGGTAGGGGAGGGTGAGAGGGAAGAGTGGGGTTGGAGGGAGGTGAGAGGGAAGAGTGGGGTTGGAGGGAGGGTGAGAGGGAAGAGTGGGGTGTGAGGGGAATGAGAGGTGGGGTGGGGGAGGGGGAGAGAGGGAAGAGAGGTGAGAAGTTTGAGTGTGTGAGAGGGAAGAGGTGAGAGGGAAGAGTGGGGTTGGAGGGGAATGAGAGGTGAGAAGGGGGTGATGTGAAGGAGGGAGGTGTGTGGGGGGGGGGGACCATATGTCCATAACTGCCTCCCTAGCATTCTATATTTTCCTTTTATTTCTCTCTTTTTCTTCCCACCTTCCCTCTTTCCCTCCTTACTCTCCTCCGCTTACATCCTCCCCCCCCCCCCCCTCTCTCTCTCATATGGACGTGCTGGGTCCCAAGCTGTCAGGTGTCAAATGCCAGGGAAAGGAACTACTACTACTACTACTGTAACGGTTGTTACTGTGTAGTGAAGATGTTTGTTATCTTCACTTAGGGTGAATGGCAAACAAGGTTGTGTGTTGGTCTAGTCTTCGTCTTTATTGTAGTCTGTCTAGTCTGTCTAGTCTGTCTAGTCTGTTTATTTCTTCAGGTTCTACATTGCATATAGAGTTTTATAGCTAACCTGGAAGCTAACCTGGAATATGATCATGTGATATATTTTATAGTCAACCTGGAATATGCTCAATCATATACATAAAGGTTGCCTGCTACACTACCACTACTAGTACTATTACTACTACTACTACTATTACTACTACTATTACTACTACTACTACTACTATTACTACTACTACTACTACTACTACTACTATTACTATTACTACTACTACTACTACTACTATTACTACCACTACTACTACTACTATTACTACTACTATTACTACTACTACTACTATTACTACTACTACTACTACTACTACTATTACTACTACTACTACTACTATTACTACTACTACTACTATTACTACTACTACTACTACTACTACTACTACTATTACTACTACTACTACTACTACTACTACTACTATTACTACCACTACTACTACTACTACTACTCAACTTGTCACTAATGTTGTGTGAGATAATGGATTTTCCCATAAAAATTACCATTTTTCCCCAATACAGTGGTTGGAAATATAATAAAACAACACAAATGACATTTGTATCGTTTCTATTTGTGAAAACGCATCCCATTGAGTATTAATCACTTCTGAGAAACCTACAAAGAGAAAAACAATGACAGATATCCCATATTGTTAAAGTAAAATGGCAGCCAAAGGTGACCAAGGCAATAATTATCTCGAGGGATCCCGTGGTTAATACACGGTACTGACCCAGACGTGTGTTAATACATCACCCACTTACAAAGTAACTAGCCTATAATATATATTTTGTCACTGACACTGATCGGACAGGGCGCTGACATAGCACGGATAGCCTATGTGTGAATGCACATTATTAAATTGATTTTATTTACTTCATTACTCAAATCAAACTGGTCCTTATATAATTAAAAATTAATTGGTGTATTATTTGAATGAAAAATGACTATTTTGACCTTCAAATATGATTATTTTTCTTTTTAATAATATAAAGTCACGTGACTAGACTATGATCAGCGGAAAGACTATAAAAGGAATGTGCGCATGTGTATTACATCATTGCATCCTGGAACCTTATAACTGAGAGACGTACTCAACTACACACTCCAGTTATCTTTCACTCAGGCACTGCAATTGGATACCAACAAGCAACATTATCACCTAATAAGGATTAAACAACCATTAAATAACAAGCTGAAGAAATTTGAAAGAGGAAAGTAAATAATATACTGATAAAATAAGAGTAAAGTCACAAAGTTTGTCACCATGGATACAACAATGAAGATCAACAAGAAAACATACAAGTTTACCGGCCGAGAAAGTTTGTACGAGTTTATATATCATGAATGTAAAATTAGCGGCTGTGTAAATGACCGAATGTCAAGAGAAGAACTGGTATGTAGATACACTGACTTCTGCCAGCCTCGTGGATACCCTGTAGCATCTACTGTCAGTATCGGAAGGTTTCTAGCCAAGTTGGGCGTGAGGGCGGGTGCCGGGGTTGGCACAAAGAATAACCAGAAATATGTGTATGTTGGAATTAAGTATGAACCTAAGAGTAGGCCTAATGACAAAGGATGTAAAGGAATGAAGGAGCTGAGTTTGTTCTTGTTGGAGAATTATGAGATGACTGGAGGAGCAGAAGACAAAATTACCAGACCTCAACTCTACTCCCACTACAAACAGTTTTGTACCGACCGTGGCTGTCCCGTCGTCTCCATTGTCAACTTTGGCAGGTTCCTCGGCAAGATGGGCGTATGGGCGAGTGCCAGAGTGGGAAGGAAATACAACCAAGTCTATGTCTATGTTGGTATGAAGCGTCTAACCCTTCCTGAGTTTACAATGAACCAGCTACATGGTGAAGTGGAGGAGATGGTAGTGGAGGTGGAAGTGGAGTCCATGATACAGTACCCTTCCTCTCCTCTGCCGGAGACGGATCATTACAACACTGAATCACCTTTTGAGGAGACAGTAATGCCTAGTCCTGGATCACCAGTTAAAGAGACCGTCATAGCCAACCCTAGAACGCCTGTGTCCATCTCAGCTACGCCCAACACTGAATCATCCGTTCAGGAGACAGTCATGCCTACCCCAGGATCACCAGTTCAAGAGACCGTCATAGCCAACCCTAGATCACCTGTGTCCATCTCAGGATCACCTTTTGAGACAGCTACGCCCAACACTGAATCACCCGTTCAGGAGACAGTCATGCCTACCCCAGGATCACCAGTTCAAGAGACAGTCTTAGCCAACCCTGGATCACCTCTTTGGGAGACAGAGCTGACAGATTTGTTAAACCTTCTATCACCTTATGAGATGACAGACTTGTTCAACTCTGGATCACCTCTACTGGAAACACACCATGTTAGTCCTGACTCACCTGATGACCTAACAGACTTGTACAACTTTATATCATCATCTAGTCAACAGCCAGACCTTGTCAATCCTGACTCACATTGTCAACAAACAGACCCTGTCAGTCCTGACTCACCTGATGACCTAACAGACTTGTTCACCTTTATATCATCACCCAGTCAACAAACAGACATTGTCAACACACAGACCTTACCAATCCTGACTCACCATATCAAAACACAAACTTTGTCAGTTTATCTTCACTCACCCAGAATACACAAATGTCCTGCCCTGGTTCATCACTACTGGAAATATATCTTTCCTTCCTTGACTCACCACTACTGCAACCATAGTTTGACATTATCACCCAAGGATTAAGTGATATGGAACATCTAATTCAAAGTACATGTATTGTGTATGATACTTAATGTGAAGGTCCACTACATAAAGGAACAATACTGAGAGGTGATTTGGAACATACACATGTATTGTGTATGATACTTAATGTGGCTCACTAGGCCTACACCAAACACAACCTGTTGGATGAACCACACAGGACAACTTTACATTTCTGATGCATAATGTCTGTTTGTCATTTTATTTTATGCCATGTATTTTTGGAATACAATAAAATGTATATTATTTTGCTACATACAGAGATCTGTTAAAGGTTACTTTAATTTTAGTAATGCATGTATAATATTAATACAGGCATATATTTATTTAATTACATGGACAGTACTATTTGAGGTAAATCTTATATTCTTATTTTTAATACCATACTGTATGGAAACCTACCGCTAGTTTAATATTTTCTATATGAATAAAATATATGGATTATCAAATGTATTCAGTTTTGTTACTGTAGTTTATGGATGAGATAATGAATATTATTTTGTTTTTCACTGGATAAATTGTACATTATATTATTTTGTTGGTAGGCTAACCTGAAGTACAACTAAAAGAATCCTCTATATATATGTTTTGTAATGTTTGAATTATCTATGGAGTCTGAGTTTTGTTTCTGTATAGACCTAGTATGGATCACATAATGAATATTATTTTGTTTTTAACTGGATAAATTGTCCAGTATAGTATTTTGTTGGTTACATAAAGTACAACTAGGCCTAAAAGAATCCCCTATAATTATACAGTATATATTTGTTTTGTAATGTTTGAATTATCTATGGAGTCGTTTTATTTCTGTACACTGTAGTATGGATTACATAATGAATATTATATTGTTTTTCACTGAGTAAATTATAAAGTATATTATTTTCTGCCCACCAGTATTCGAAGTTATGTTTTTTTTGTAATGTTTGTATTATCTAAGGATTCCGAGTTTTGTTTCTGTATTATATAAATCAACTACCGGTAACATTAATGTGTTGTTAATCTCAAGTAGGCTATAGAAGGTACCAATACAGTATTCTATTTGTTTTTGTAATGTATTCTCTTTGGTTTGTTGCATTTTCAATTATTACAGCATTATGGTTGTTCTGTAATGTACCATTTTATAATAATAATAATAATAATAATGGTTATATTAGTTCATCCTCTATACATATTACATATAGGCCTATATGAAATATAATAAAATCTGTATGATTGAAAATATCCGGTATATGAAGACCCAGTAGAAAAATATGATGCAAATGAGATATGAAGTATGTATTATTTTGGTAAAGGTACAGAAGTGGACCTTACTGTATAATAGATATTTTACTGTCATTACCCACTATTTTGGACCATTCTAAGAAACTTTTCTTCTATGGTTTTTCTTCCTCAAATGCCCCGTTTTCGAGATATGCCCCATTCCCAATACCCATAGAAACATGGGGGGCCCGATGGGAATCGGGGATTGACGGGTGGGGGAAACACGCATTTTACTATTGTTCTGCCCAAGGTAAAATAAGGTAGGTTCGCGGGGGGGTGAGGGAGAGCCAGAACACCTCTCCACCACGCAGGTGGATGATAACGTCAGTGTAAATCTCGAGAGCAGGTTCTGAGGGCTGACAGCTGTCAGTCACTCACGTACCAGTGTGTGAAGTGAAGCTCCGTTTTCTAATTTAAGGGGTAGCTGTTTAAGATCCATAATTTATGAAATGCCAACAGTTTGCATTGTTATAATCCTCATTTCTATATATTAACTTAACAATGAAAGGAATATGTTGACAAATAAAATATATATTTTTTCTCTCTCTCTCTCTCTCTCTCTGTTAATAAGGCCGGATCACTTAATCTAGGCAGTTATGCATCTTCAATCTTCATCTATCTATCAATCCATCTAGTCATTGTGAGCTGGGTAAGGAATAACACTGATATAAGTAGTATGTAGCTAGAACAGCACTTAGACAGCACAGTATTCTGGCAAAATATTTGTATTCACATATACTGTGATTTCCACCCAACATATATTCATACATAAGTACACATATGAAGATGATCCTATCTCCCAATGAAAAAAAACTTCCTTTGATAAATCCTGGATCCATATAGAAATCTTGAGTACTAAAAAAAAAAAAAAAAAAATTATCTGTTTATTTGCAACATTTCCTGAAATTTTCATTCAATTCTGGTCATAATTCTTAGAGGTATTATGCAAATAAACAGACTAAAGAACTCCGACTAAAACATAACTTAGTTTGGTGGAGATAAAGCTCTACATGTAAAAGTCACACTTGAGGAGTAATGCCAGTATTATCTGAAAACATCATGATGTAATTGTACAGTTTACCATACATCCAGATGGTTTCTTTAAAGATTACATTTTCTTCCACCTCTCTCTCTCTCTCTCTCTCCACCTGTGGATTTTCGATGACATCACGGGGGAGGTGCGCGAAGGTGGGGTGCTGAACCTACCTTATCGTCTTTATTTTATCTTGGTTCTGCCTTTATAATACACTTCCTACCTTAATTAACGTCGTATATAGTGATATTGTAGTATTATAGTAACAATATGGTATCAAGTGAGTTCCCCTAACGTGTCGAGCTCCAAGCGACCCTTCGGGTCACTTTCCACTCCTTTTTTGCGTGCCGGAGCTCCGGCCTACGGCCTTCACTCCTGAATTGCCCATAAAATAATCTTGTATATGTCCGGACCAAGGGAATGGCAAATCCGTCGTTGGCGTGGGATACAGTTTTTGTATACGTATTTCATGTTTCCCCCACCCGTCAACCCCCGATTCTCATCGGGCCTCCCCATGTTTCTATGGGTATTGGGAATGGGGCATATCTCGAAAACGGGGCATTTGAGGAAGAAAAACCATAGAAGAAAAGTGTCTTAGAATGGTCCAAAATAGTGGGTAATGACAGTAAAATATCTATTATACAGTAAGGTCCACTTCTGTACTAAAACCATTATTTTTTTCAAGGTAACATTAGCAAGTAACATTAATACAGTAATCTGAACTGAGGTGTATAATTATGGCTGGTATTATTAAACTATTTCTTAAAGGAAGAAAACATAAAGTTCACTGTAACTTACAAGTCAAAGAGGAACATATAAAGTTATATTATTATATAGGCTAAATTAGCCTACACTTACCTACACAAGATTAAGTTACAGTTACAAGTTCAAGATGAATATATAAAGTTTTATTATCTGAACTAAAATTCCCTATACAAGGTTATAAAGTTACAAGTTTAAGATAAATACTCATTTATCTGTCTATCATTATCTATTGTCAGACGCCTCAATCCCCAAAGGGGGTGACCACAAATGAATCGCCTCCACGAGTCCACGCACCGCCAACTCCCGCCAACTGGCGTCCCTCCTCCCAGGCTGAGTCCCAGCCAACGCCACTCATATAATAGGCTACCGGTAGACCTAAATCTCAACTCCATCCTTCCTCACTCTCTGTCTGCCTCTTCCCCTTCGTCCCTCCAGCTCACTCTAGTACACTTTCTTGAACAAACTCTCGCTCCCCATGACCGAACCACCGCAATATGTTCCTTTTCACATTCGCCAACAAATCCACATCCACACCACATCGCTCACGCACTTCTTCATTCTACAGTCTATCTATGAACCCTGTATATCTCCATGTTACTTCACACACACTTCATAATACCCTCATTTCCATCCCTCTAACTTTTGATTTATATCTCTCCGTCATCGTCCCGTATGTCAGTGTCGGGATTAGGCTAAGAGTAAGGAAAACCCCAACTAATTAACTTATTAACGTGTTATAAAGTTATACTGTACTTACCAATGTGGTGTATGAAAGAAGAATATGTAGTGTTTTACAGTCCACACCGGAATAATGGCCGGGTTAACTTTCAGTTATATTATCTTCATTAACCTTTAACCATAATATATATTTGTATATAACACAACACCGGGAAGTATATATTTATACAAGCAGGGGTAAATTTTCAGTTATACTGTATGGTCTTCACTAATATTTAACCATAATACATATTTAAAACACAATACAACCATATTAATTGTGTATAACGTATTACAACACACCACAACCTTAATAAGTATTCTGATATCTAACACAACGCAAATAACAGTAATAAACCATAATAACAGTAATAAACCACAGCTAGAGCAGTTTAATACACCCACTCGCACCACAAATTCAGGATCAACTGTGATATAATTTTATGATTTTTATCTCTTATTTGTCTGTGTGTGTACCACACCCAAGGTTCCAATGAACATATTCTATTGGTTACCGTTCACACTTACCACCAATTATCATCCAATCACACAAGACTAAACTCAAGGGGGCGGAGTCTATACTCATCCTCACAAATATATTGACACTTACCCTATATATATATTAATTATTATTCCATTGTACTTTTCAGTGATCATATTATATTATCTTAATCATCATCAATACTTATTTTCTTTTTATAAGATATGGGGAGACTCTATATAGAATAATATAGTACCAGTGTAAAAGACCCCCGACACGTAATAAGGGGTCGACAGTCCGAGGCTAGCCTATTAATATTGAAGTTTTGATTCAACCTTATAGTCGGGACTGTAGAGTTACTGCTGGCAGCTGGCTCCCCTACCCACACTCTAGTGACTCCAGTCACTCCACCCCTATAACGTTGGGGATACTGCACCCTCTCAAGAATGGAGTAATAAGATGAGGAGTCGCCACTTCCCTACGTCTGCATCATAATTATAATATTATAACCTTTGGATGAACAAGCTGATCCCAAACAAAATTTTTTACAGTGTTAAGACCCCCATACTATTAGTATATGGACAGCTGGAATTTTAAACAAATCTCAGTACACAGTGTGTATGTGGTTCTCACCAAAGTAAAGATAGTCACTTATTACCTTGGTTCTCTTACCACCAAAAGTCTATGAATTCATTGCCCCAGTGGGTTTCTGTGGTCTGGTCACAAGTTGAATCACAACCTGCCAATCTTCTTGCAGTTACAATGCAGTAGGTAGTGCTTTCATAAGCTGAGAAGCCCGGCCACATACCCGCATAGGACAGCCTGTCCGGTGGCCTTGGCCACCTTTGGGCCTCACCCTGGCCTAACCTGCTCACTCACGATTCAATCCAAGGTTCAGTCGGCCTCACGTCTCTAGCAGAGTCTAGCTCCAGCTCAGTGAGTCACTGTGAGTGACTGAGTGTTAGTGGAACGCTGTGTAGTGAGGGTGGCTATGCCATGCTATGGATGCTCCTGGTGTGCTCCTAACAATTTCTACTTTCAACCATCAATGATAGAATGACTATGACTGCTACGGTGGCAAATAAAGGAGTTTGGTGGGAGTTCATTGAACTTTATAGACAATTACCTAACTTCTGAAGTAAGGATGTATACTATCTCCAATAATTATAACCAATCTTTCTAGATACCTCTGTGTCCCGGGTGCCCCTTCTCTGCGTGACAGGTTACATGGGGGTAGGCATAGGGGTAGGAGGGGTACAGGGAGTCTGAGGGAGAGGGGGATGGTCTGGGAGACTGGGACTCTGGAGGGAGAAGGGAAAAAACTGTTGGACGTTGGCTGGTGCTTGTGAGGGTCTGGCCAAGGCCAGAGAAGTAGGAGGGAGGGGTCCGAGGGAGGTGTTTCAAAACGAGGAGCATTTACTGCGGGGGAGAACACACACAGCCTGACACACACTTTATCATTCTATAAATATATCGCCTAAATAACCATTACGTAGTAGATAGGCGTTAAGCACAAATAACAAACCCATTTGCTACTATATCTTTCATTCAGTAGGTAGTATTGTATGTTCATTACCTTTTGTCAGGTTTTACCGCATTAGGTTTGAGATTATACGGATTTAAATAACGTATTCAATTATCAACTGTCATACTATTTACCAAAGTTACACTTAATTCTGACTGATCTTGCCTTGATCAGCGAGGGTATCCTATCTATATTAAATAATTTAGATAAGGACAATTTAGACAAGAAGGTGCAAATGACAAGTGCTATCTATTTCATTTGATAAAACCATAGACATAACTGTAAACAAAGTACTGTATAATAGTTAGGCACACTAATAATTCTACAAAGTTCGTCACACATTCAGTTATATCACATATAATAGTAACTTCTTACTGTAATAACATCATATTCCATGCAGATATCTTTCTTTCTCCATTTAGTTCTGGGGTGTCGGCAATAACTATACCACATTAACATAACCTATATCTTAATTATAACAATGCTACAATAAGATATCGGCAGTGACAGTACTGGAGTAACGTAACGTATAAATAACAATGTTCCTCTTAGGTGTTGGCAGTGACAGAACCACAATAACGTAACGTATATAATTAAAATAATGCTGCTGTAAGGTATCCGAAGTGACGGTACTGCAATAACATAACATATATATAAAACTTTTAGAGTAGGAAAATGGCGTCCCCATCGCCCACCATTTTTGTGATGGTGCAGTCAGCCTTGTATCCCCTACGAGTGAGGGTTTGGGACCCCACTCTCAAACAATGACCCCCTCGGATCTGCACCCCTTGCCTATACAGAGTTCTACACTGGTGCTAGAGTCCCCCCACCCTTTGATTAAAGGAATATGGGGTAGTGATATTGATGATGATATATAACAATGCTCCTCTTATTAGGTGTTGGCAGTGGCGGAGTGGTGGGAGATCGAATCCTTTTAGGTGAGGGGCTGAGAAATTATTTACTCTTCCAAATCATGTTTCAGGCACTAACTATAAGGCCACTGAACATCGCAAAACACCCTCACTGGTAAAATAACAGCTGCAGTATTTGGGAATTACCCTCATCTCCCTCCCTCTGTGGTTGGGTACCAGTTCGGAAGTCGTGACGAGTGTGTGTGTGTGTGTGTGAGTAGCAGTTGACTTGGGCCACGGTGACGGGCTTGATGAAGCCTATGTCCAGTGACGGAACATAAAAAAAAAAAATAATAGTGTATAGCGAGGTGAGGAGTGGAGCTGTTAGTCAAAGACGACTTTAGTGACTGGAGTGAAGTCAGGCCACCAGAGTCAAGTGTGGTGCAAGGTTTAGTCTGTCTTAACTTTGGTGTGGTGGGCCAAGACACGTGGGTCGATTCCACAGTGGTATTCGTTTGTTAGCTACCCAACCAACCACACTCTTAAGGCTTCATTATTTTCCAAAAGGTGAGTATCCACATTCACAAAATCTATCCAACAGTTAGATAATGATGGTCACTGTATAGTTTACTCACCAAATTCATTAAATAATTCACCCATAAGTCATTTACACGGCTAACATTCTTTCGTTTGCGTGCTAACAAACCACAACGAATGACTGTGGAATCTACCCTATATCTGCTTTTTTTTTATTATACACTATATTATTTATTATATAACAGTGTCATTGGAACAACACTATTATGGTAAAGTGGCCACGTGTTATAAGATAAAGGGACATCAAGAGGACATAGACAAGACAAAGAGGACCAATTTTATTAACAATGAACAATCACAGCTTTCATTCTTAAGGTCTTATATTTAACATTATAATAATACTGTATATTTGCCACATCTACGATTCTGGAACATAAGCTGAGAAAAACAGTGCCTGCTACCACCACCATACCCTTGTCACCCACCATGCCTGCTACCACCATACTCTTGTCACCCACCATGCCTGCTACCACCATACCCTTGTCACCCACCATGCCTGCTACCACCATACTCTTGTCACCCACCATGCCTGCTACCACCATACCCTTGTCACACACCATGCCTGCTACCACCACCATACCCTTGTCACACACCATTCCTGCTACCACCACCATACCCTTGTCACCACACCAAACCTGCTACCACCATACCCTTGTCACACACCATGCCTGCTACCACCATACCCTTGTCACACACCATGCCTGCTACCACCATACCCTTGTCACACACCATGCCTGCTACCACCACCATACCCTTGTCACCCACTATGCCTGCTACCACCATACCCTTGTCACACACCATGCCTGCTACCACCATACCCTTGTCACACACCATGCCTGCTACCACCATACCCTTGTCACACACCATGCCTGCTACCACCACCATACCCTTGTCACCCACTATGCCTGCTACCACCATACCCTTGTCACCCACCATGCCAACAACCACCACCACCACCACCACCACCATAGCCTTGTCACCTACCATGAGTGACGGTGACGGTGACGGTGATGGTGAAAAATATATAATTATAGGGTTGGATCAAATACTGATTTTATTTAAGTCAAATCAATCAATCAATCAATCATATCCTGTAGCACCCACGGGGATGCATAGGGCCTCAATGAACTCGTGCCACCACACCTTATCCTGAGCTAACTCCTCCAAATCTCCCCAACATTCATCTCCCGCTTCCCGCCTCATTGTTCTCACCCACGTCTCCCTAGGCCTTCCTCTTCTTCTTGTACCATGTGCTACCCACCCTAGTGTATCTCGTACTATCCCATGTCTTCTATACACATGACCTAACCACTTCCAACGTGACATCCTAACATATTCATCAACTGGCTGCACCCCTGTTATTTCTCTAATTCTGCTATTCGATATCCTATCCCACCACTTAATTCCTAATATTCTTCTAAGTACCTTATTTTCAAACACCAAGAATTTACGGTCCATATTCGCTGTACTGTACCATGATTCGTGACCGTAGGTTAGTATACTCCTAACCATTACTTTATAAATTTTGATTTTTGTATGCACAGAAATTTTTTTATTCTTCCAAACAGTTTTAAGCATTCCCATTGCCTGATTTGCCTTTCTTAACCTTTCTTCGTATTCTAAGGTCAAAGAACCATCCTTCGTTAAACAGGTACCTAAATATTTAAACGTTTCAACCTGCTTTACCACCACACCTCCAATCATACAGTCCTGTGCATTTTCCATGTTCATATTAATAATTTCAGTTTTTCCACAATTAATAACCAAACCCACCCTTAAGCCCTCTCTCACTAAACAATCCAACACCCTCTGCATCTCCTCCGGCCCATCACACATCAAAACTATATCATCTGCATAATCCAGGTCCAAGAGCTTCCCATTCTCTCCCCAGAGTATACCTGCACCAGTTTCTGTACCAACCCTTTTCATTACGTAATCTATGACCAATACGAACAACAAAGGTGACAAGATGCCACCCTGAATCACACCTGACTTGACTTCAAACGGATCACTCATACAACCATCAACCATCACTTTACAAAATGTGCCATCATGCATGTTCGTAACGACCTTCACAAACTCCTCCGGTATTCCATAAAGCCTCATAATCTTCCCCATAGTCCCTCTCGAAACACTATCAAATGCTTTTTCGAAGTCAACAAAGCAAAAGCTCAACGGAACTCTCATTTCATTTACTTGTTGCATTAAATGCCTAATAATTAAAATTTGATCATTACAACCACGTCCCTTTCTAAAACCGGCCTGTTCGTTCCTAAGTATATCATCAACCACTGGCTCCAGCCTATTTAACAACACTCGAGTTACTAAACACTTTCAAGGCTATCGGTGACAAAGTGATTCCTCTCCAATTACCACATTCACTCAGGTCTCCTTTCTTGGGAATTTTAACAATCACACCATACTTCCAATCTGATAGTATTATTCCTGTTACCCATATCCTATTGAATAACTTGGTCAAGATCATTGTTAATCTATCCTCCTCCACTTTAAACATTTCTGGAAATAAACCATCCTCCCCTGGTGCCTTATTATTCACTAACTGTTTCATTGCCTTCTCCACTTCCCCCATCCTTATCTCTCCTGTTTCTATATTTAAATCTTCCTCAGCAGGTGGTATATCTTCTTCTGGCGGTATTGGCCTATTAAGAACTATCTCAAAGTGCTCTTTCCATCTGTTTTTAATATCTCCATCTTTAGTCAGTAAATTACCATCCCTATCTCTAACAGGTATTTCCTTGCGTTTCTTTGCATTGCCACTCAGTTTTCTAATTGATTCATATGCTATCCTTTGACTCTGTCCATCATTTCTATTTATTAAAATTTCAGTTTCTGTAACCTTTCCATCTACATATCTTCTTTTATCTCTCCTTGCCAACCTTTTGAAAGTCAAATACAAATATAAATTCTTTTGTTCGGGATTCCAAAATACAAATACAAATACTTACATTCCTGAATCTAAAAATACAAATACAAATACTGGTTCAAAAAATAGAAATAAAAATACAAATACTCCCTTTCCAGATTCCAAAGATACAAATAGAAATATACTCCTGAAATTATGCAAAAAATATAAACAGATACTTTTTTCACACAAGTTTACACTTTACATATCATAATTGTATTTTATCATCATTAATTAATGTCCGGAAGGTTTCTGGGCCGAGTTTTGCTCGCTCAGGAGTGTAAAAATTGCCGACCTTGCAAAACACCCTCTCAGATGGTGCCGACGTTGCACAGCACCCTAGAATATTCTTGGCAAAGTTCTTCAAAATTTTGAAGTTTTTTGTATCACGCCAGTACCTCAGTTGGTTGACATCAAAGGTACGTTTCAAGTTCTGCCTTCACCACTGTAGTTTCGTATGTTGATGAACTCGCCAACAATTGCCCAGCTGGAGGCATGTACGCAAAAAGACGATGTCGTTTTGCACTCATGCCAGCCTCGTCTTGATTGATGCTCATGGAGAAGAAAGGCTCACTCTCTGCATATCCTCCTCTGCAGGTGTTGACTCAAAATATAAATACAAATACAAAATACTTCTTTTCCGGGTGCCATAATACAAATACAATTACAAAATACTTTTTCTCTAGATGACAAAATACAATTACAAATACTTGTACATTAAAATTGTATTTAAATACAATTCAAATACAAATACAATTGTATTTCATCCACCCCTCCATGACTACCACCAACACCACCACCACCACCACCATAGCCTTGTCACTCACCATGCCTACCACCACCACCAAGGTCAAGGGAATATACTGTATTCCCTTGACCTAGACCACCACCATCACCACCAATATACCCCTGTCACTCACCATGCCTGCCACCACCACCATACCCTTGTCACACACCACCACTCTGTCTGTATGCTTGGTTAAGTGGTTCAAGCACAAATGGGGCCGAGGTTAAGTTTCGTGTGGAGAAGAGGAACAAGGGCGTGGAGGCTACGATAGTAACAAGGCCAGGATTACGTGAATATAAATTATTCCTTTAGCCCTGCACAAGGCAAGACAGTCCTGGGATTGCTACATACTCGGAGGAAGGAAGGGAAGACTACACCACACACACAAAACAACACCTCGTAAGAGAATTATTGCCTGCGGTGATGTGGGTAATATTTTAATGATTTTGGCGCCCCTTCGGCCCCAGCCAATCCTTTCAGTTCTTCAACTTTCCCTCCGGTTCCTTCTATTTCCTTTGTGCTTGCTGTCCCACCTCTCCATCACCTTTTCCCACTGGTGAGGACTGGTTGTTGGTACTGTAGAAATAGAATCCATTATGACTGATAGAATATGTCATCAGATCATATTTTTATATTTTTACAGTATTATATAAATATATATCGGTATGTATATATATATATATATGTTACTATAGCATGCAGAGAGAGTAGAGAGAGGACACTAGTGGTTGTGATTAATTTGCAATGTTGAACGGCAATCAGTGGAGTGAGATAATTTGACAGTCAGAAATGAAACAGTGTGTGGGTCACGGCATTTGTATAAAGAAAAGCATGCAGTTTAAAATATGCAAATTCCAGGTTTGTTTATTCATATAAGAAGATGAAGGGTCCAAGATGTATTTTAGAGGAATAGCATATATCCATAGAATGTAATATACAGTAAATTACAGTGGTGTGTAATACAATATTTATGTAACCACAGCGAATGTACAGGGACAGTTGTGTTAACTAATTAAACTGTAATTTTCCAATAGGTTGCCCGATACCACAACATCTGCAGGTCCTCATAACTTTGAGATGTATGGCTACTGGTGGACATCAACTTACAATTAGTGACTGCTATGGAGTGTCTCAGACTAGTGTCAGCAAATGTCTGAGGACAGTGACACCCACTATTGCGCAGATGGCAAGGGATTATGTAAAGATGCCAACAGGTTTGGATGTAATTCAGGTGATGGAGGGTTTCAGGGACATTGCCGGTATGCCAGGAATTGTTGGTGCTATCGACTGCACCCATATTCACATTCTGCGGCCAACCTGTGATAATCCTGAGCTATACCGCAATAGAAAAGGCATTTTTTCCCTTAACTGTCAAGCTGTATGTGGGCCAGATTTAACTTTTTTAATATAGTGGCCAGATGGTGGGGTAGTGCCCATGACAGCAATATTTTTAATAATAGCAGGCTACGTCATGAATTTGAGCAAGGCATGCACAGGGTAAGTTGTTGGGTGACATAGGCTATCCTTGCAGGAGTTATCTGTTCACTCCACTAATGAATCCCAATAACAACGGTGAAAGATTATATAATGAGGCACACATCAAAACTAGGAATAAAGTAGAATGTGCATTTGGTGTGCTTAAAAGACGCTTTAGCTGCTTGGGAAAGCGTATCTACACAGCTTTAGACACCACAAAAAACATTATTGTAGCAGCTGTTGTACTGCATAATTTTGCTATCATGAGAAGAGTCCCACTCCCAAATGATCCTGTTGAATCAGATACAGACTCAGACGAATCTAATGCAGATGATGATGGTGCTGACCATGAAGTAGAAATTGTCAACAACAATGGTGCACAACAAGCTGAAAGGGGTAGATATATAAGAGCATACTTCTGAGACAAAAAAAAAAACAACAACACCAAACTAGCGTGCTTAATTTTGTTTGTTATATGGATTCAGTAGGTACTCTCCCTGGCTACCGCATGACACCAACAAAAATAAATTTTCACCATTATTAAAAGAGTTATTCACTAAAACATGTAACAAATTTCCGAAGTTAGGGAGTTTTACGGTACATATGTTTATTGCATTCAAAAGGCTTCCCTCTTAACTTTACTTGTATCACTGATCATAAGCGATTTCCAATTCAATACTTTTGTAATTTTCCAAAGTGTGTTCATAATTTGTTTACATGAAGGAGTATAATCCATATGTACTCATTTACAGTACTATGTAAATATGAATATTAATATGGGTTTGTCTCATATTGTATTTTCTTTTTTTTTGTATGTGCATATAAAAAAGGATAAGGGGTTGTTTGTAAATCACAGTAGTTACTTTGACCAGTTTAATTATTACTTTGTACATAGAAAATGTACAAACACTACATGAAATGTTTACTATTATCAAACAGGAATACATACATTCTATACTGTACTGTGCGTGTGTGTGTGTGTGTGTGTGTGTGTGTGTGTGTGTGTGTGTAGTAAGAAAACCTCTGTGGGTAAATTAACAATACTATATTACCTAATGAAAATAAATATTTATTCTGAAAAATTATAATATATCACATTAATACACTTCATATGAAAATATATGTATGACAAGAAAAAACATAAATAAACTGTAATGTGTGTATATTAGAAACACCTATGTGGAACTGCACTGCATTGTATTACATAATGAAAATTAATATTTATCCTGGAACAATGTGACTAGTTAATAACAGATTTTGTATCATTAATAATAAATATAATCTGTATTACCTGTAAAAGCTCGATTTTTGTCCCCTTACTTTACTCTAGGATATTACTATTTTTACTCTACTCTTGGAGAGAAACAAAAACCCACTGCCTTTAACAAAAAAAAAAAAAAAAAAAAAAAAAAACAGTGTATGCTACAACTCTATCCTATAGCTGTATCAACCTGGTCTGGAAAAAAAAACAAGAACCCGATGAGGAACAGGACTTGCCTTGCGAATACCAAAAATAAATCATACAAAGGACAAGTCCAGCTCCTCCCCAGTACTGGGTAAACGCTGCCACCAACAGACCAAAGTCGATCAGAGGAACCAAGTGAGCACACACCGGAAGGGTAGCGTAACGTTACGTTAAGAAGGCTCGCAAGTAAGCAACCCAGACTACAGTTCTAACGGGGGTACGATCAGTGATTTGAATTAGGGATCTATTACTATCTATAAAGGGACACAGTCTATTTGTTATATCGGTGACGAAAATACTCAGACAATTATAAACCCGTTTATTTTATCAACCTATTGGTACGAGTACAAAATAATCACAATAATAATTTCTGTTCCCCCCTCCCTTGCTAATATCTCCTACTCCCCGTTCTGTCAACTAGGACAGGAACAATTCCTTGTTTCGCCAGTTGACAGAGCTAACCCACATAAATCCAAAAATAAACAATTGTTACTATTAATATTCCCCCCTCCCTTAATGCAGGTCCTAATCCCTTTTCTGTCAACTAGGACAGGAACAATTCCTTGTCTCGCCAGTTGACAGAGCTAAGTACATATAAAAAAAAATATTACATGAAGTGTCCCCACTCCCGTAACCCCTTAGGACCGATCAACCGACATGTCGGTGATAAAAAAATTAATGATTCGCTCCGAATAACCGACATGTCGACATACCTATAAAAAACTGTAGCGAGTAGCTAGCGAGCTGGCGTTGGTATCGATGGAAAGCTAACGTCCTTGAGAAAAGGTTTGACTGTGGTAGTGGTGTCTGGCAACTGCGTATGCTGGTAGGTGGAGCCTAGACCTACCCCCACCAACAAGGACCCCATCTCATCACTAGTCCCCTTCCCTCCGCTTGGTAGCCCTCCCTTACTGATACACACGCACTCCCTCCCTCCTCCTCTTCTGTCCAGACACAGAGGAAAGTTTATGGATGATATGTTGCCCCGTACGCGCGCGCACCTGCATATATACGCAAATGTATCCCCTTATATGCATGGGAATATGTTTGTTGATGTAGTTTATTTTGACTTTACAGTATTTTAGAGTTACATTGAATATTTTAGGCGTTTACATGCAGTATATTACACATAAATACGTACACACAACCTTGTACACACCGTGTACAGTGCGTAGTACTGTGCATATACGCACACTGTACTCAAGTGGGACGTATTTTTCTGTCTTGTGTGTGCTATCAGTGTCACACCTGATATTAGGGGTTTACATGCAGTATATTACACATAAATACGTACAGACACAACCTTGTATACACCGTGTACAGTGCGTAGTACTGTGTATACGCACACTGTACTCAAGTGGGACGTGTTTTTCTGTCTTGTGTGTGCTATCAGTGTCACACCTGATACAGGGCAGCTGGCTGCCTGGGCGAACAGTTTATCTGAGAAGCTGATAAACTGGGTCGCTGCCTTCATGGAGACGCAAGCCAAAATATACATAGGCCTACACGAATGTTTAGAGCGTACGCAGAGCGCATGAAGTTTTCTTTCATGCGTTTCAGGGGATACTATTTTATTTGTTTTCGTACTTTGACGCTCTGTCATACGCGTACACCTAGGAGGCTCCCGTTTTCAGTTCCTGGTGTGTAAATTCAAGCTCTTTCATTCTGTAAGAACAAAATTTGCCTACATGAAAGTTGAAAATTGACCCCCAGAAGTCGGCTGGGGGTGAAAAAAAGAAAGAAAAAAAGTCGGTCCTAAGGGGTTAATACCCCAAATAATCCCTAATAATTTTTTACCACAAGGCCGAAATATAGCTAATACAAAAACAAAAAAATCACATTCTAATCTCAATACTATAATAATGAAAGATGAAATTTCCAGCAAATGCTCGTAATCTTTTGGTACCACGCGGGTCACTTTACACCAAGGGAGAATGCTATAATGGCTGTCACCCCTGTCACCCATGCAGACGAGATCAGAATGAGCTTGAGAAAAAACATACATTACTTACTATGTCTGAATGTGAACACACAATATTCTTTAGTTAGTTATATCCCATCACGGGACTAATAGATTCACCACACTATATTCACAATACACTATATATGATGAGAGCGAGTTGAGCTCCTACCTGTCACCCCCAGTAGACGAGAAAAGAATGAGGATGAGGAAAAACGAATTACCGCCTCTTCTCCTCCTTCACTCCCTCCCCCCCCCAAGCAAAGTAGTGACCACTCTCATCTCAATTTCTGGCAAATCCATCAGTTCCACCCTTACTGGTGTATATAATTACATAACATGATTTAAACATATTAGTGAGCTCAAATACATTGCTTTCTCCCTTGTTTAAAGTTTTATATTACTGTAATATACATATTCAAGGCATGTATTGTTCCGCCAACAAGAAAATGTACTGTCCTGACTTTAGTCCCTAACTAATCTAATTAATTTTCCAAGTAAGTTACAATTAAATTGCAGGTAACAGTATAGGAATGTGAGCTTCGTAATTATACATTATAATTATAAATGCAGGTTATTTCCTGTCTCCAATAAATTATTTTACATTCACCTCTTAAATCACCACGTATTTCTCTATCCCTATCAATTTACCTAAGTTTCAATTATTCCTCTCTTTAACCCATTTAGCTAACTATAATAATTATTTCTATTATCCATCTATAACCTCTAACTACAAACATTATTTGTACTTTTCTCATATTAACATTTTAGGTAGAAGCCCACCACCGAGATTATTCGTTGATGATAATCTCAGCCTGGCTACTCCCTACAATCTTACACTAAAAGCCTATTCTAGTGCATTTGTCGCGGCTTTCAGCCGCTTAAATTGTATTTATTGATTGTGGAACCAGCACAGCTGGATTGCTATAGAATACACCCCTTCTCCAGCCCAGGCCCCGTATAGGCATAATCTGGGCTAGAAGGGTCTATTCCGTGATCAACAGAAGTAAATTAAAATTCAAATCTGGCGCTGTACTGATAGTGGAGCCACCTGGTGGTGGCCTGTAGAGGTACTGACCCCGCTCTGGGAAGGCCGTCTCTCGTCCACTCAAATGAGAAAGAACGTGACTGCCTGCCGCTTCGGGAGGTGGGTGGGACAGTAAAAGCTGTGCTGGTTCCACAACCAATAAATACAATTTAAGCGGCTGAAAGCCGCGACAAATGCACTATTATTGGTATAGTGGAACCAGCACAGCTGGATTGCTATGCATGCGATGCGGTAGGTGGGAGGTGAGGTGGAGGCAATCACGTGCCTAGTTAAGGGCGGTCGAGAGAGCGGGGACTCATATAAGGTAAAAGAGCTGAGGTGAGGCCGAAGCTGGACCCGCTTCCACACTAGCTAGGGTGTAGCTGTGGTGGAAGTGTTCCCAACTTTTATAATATAAAATATTATATACCGTAGACTATTCTGTTATAAACCAGAAGTGTTACCAATCTAAAGTCTTTATAGTCAGACTCGAGAGGTCGGGTACAGGAGAGGGGTACCCCCGGGTACCCCCCCCCCTTTTTTTTATTAAAGTCCTCTGAGCTAGGGCTAGGGCCCGGGTTCAGGTCATTCGATCCCGAGAGGATGAAGGAGGACACCAGGATGTTGTAATCCTGTATTTATTATAACCAGTCACTCATCCTAGTATTAGTAAGTTTCGGAGAATAAATACTCAAGAATTCCATAACAATGTAATTTATTTTGCCAGCACCATATGTACAACATGAATGACATGGGGATGAGTGTGAAACTGTACATGATGGAGGTGACGTATGGGATGATTAGTGACGGGAATTAAGTCGCCCGACCTTTTCCCTTCGGGCGGCCCCTCCCCCTCATGCGTCTCCCACGGGGACCCTGAGGAATGGAGGGTGGAGTTCCCATAGCCACACAGGGGGTAGGAGAGAGCGAGTGGAACAGATACCTCGTCCTGAAGGAGGAAGTGGATGTCCAGCCCCCCAGATCCCGCACCCTCTCCACCGAGTGAGTCCTGAGGAAGGCAAGGGAGGCGGCCACGCCCCTAACGCTGTGAGCCCTCGGGGCGTGTCCGGGATCCCCATTCTCTATCACTCGGCAGAGAAGGCGAGCGAATTGACCTAGGGAAGAGAGGGTTACCGGACCTAGAATTGTAGAAGAGGTGGTCCGGGGAAGCCCCTCTCGTCGCCTCCACGTATGCGGTGAAGGCGTGGACTGGACAGAGGGGGTGGAAACTTCCATCCCTCAGGAAAGAGGGTACTGTGAGAGGGCCAATCCTGTCGTCAGCCTGCTCATTCTTAGCTAGGAAAGCAGGAGAGGGGGTGATAGTTAAAGTAAGGTTAGGGCTTACGGAAGAAAAAGCTGGGTGACGGGTAAGGGCTGCCAACGGAGAGGCCCTGTACCCTGTAGCTAAGGCGAGCAGGAAGAGAGCTTTCTGGAGGAGGTGACAAACCTCCAGAGGGACCCCCTCGAAGGTCAGGCACAAAAGGACGCGGTGAAGGGACCAGGGAGGAGTCTGGGCCCGGTGAGGTGTGGTCCCCGCCCGAATCCCCATCCTCAGGAGAGAGAGAGGCCTCTCCGAGACCTTAATGTTAAAACCTAGGAGGAGGGGATCAGACAGGGCTGCGTGATGCGCAAGCACCGTTGCTGGGGCCCTGTTGGTGGAATCGGCGAGCCACGTGAGGAATTCCAGGACCGTGTCCTCCGAGATGACCATGGAAGGGTGTCTTCGCAAGAAGTCCTGGAACCTTTTCCAGCACGATTCGTATTGTCGCACCGACGACTGACGATGAGCCCTCAGCATCTTGCCCACTGTCTCCTTAGTGAACCTTTTGCTGAGGACTCCCCATAGAAACTCCAAGCGTGTAGTTTCAGTGACGCTTGGAGTGGTGCAGACAGGGTGCTGGAGAGGCACGCCGATCCCAACTGAAGAGGATGAGGGCACCACCGGGACAGTTCTCCGAACCATGGCTGCGCTGGCCAGAGGGGGGCTATGAAGAGTACCCTCCCCCTGAATGCACGCAGCTTGAGAATCGCCTTCAGGAGGACTGACGTAGCTGGGGGTGGGAAGAGGTAGAGATACCCCCACCTGTTCCAGTCCTCTGTGAAGGCGTCCTGGATGAGAAGGTTAGGAACAGAAGTAGGGCCATGGATGGGGAGGCGAACAGGTCCACCTCCGGTGTCCCGTAGCGAAGGCAGAGTGACTCGAACACAAGGGGACGCAGTTGCCACTCGACTGACATCCCCTTGAACCTGGATAGAGCGTCCGCCCAATCGTTCTCCTGCCCCGGCACATAGCGGGCCGAGAGGTGAATGTACCTCTTGGCCGCTATTGAAAAAATCTGCTCCGACAGGGACAGGAGAATTTCCGACAGTGCGGTGCCCTGTCTCTGTAGGCACTGCACGGCCGCAACGTTGTCCATATCGAAGCGGACGCCTATCCTGGAGAACTGCGGGTGTCTGTTGAGCCACTCCCTTGCTACCATCAACTCCCGGGCGTTGATGTGTAGTAGCCTCTCCTCTTCCTTCCATCCCCCGCACCGTTGATGTCCCAGGCAAGACTGGTATCCCCAGCCTACGTCCGATGCGTCTGTCGCCACCGTGATCCCCGGGGGAGGAAACACCCAGGGAACTCGCTGATGCAGGGCACCGGGAAGTAGCCAGGGGCGAAGGAGATGGTGGAGAGTGTGGGACACTTGCCTGGGAAGGTCCCTGTGTGCGGGGGACAGGTGGAGGTTTACCTCCCACGTCAGCCTCCTGTGTTTCAATCGTCCCAGGGGCATTGCAGGGGCCGCGAAATTTAGGGACCCGAGCAATGATTCCCACTGGCGGCGAGAGAAAGTACGGGAAAAATGCGCCTGGCGGACGTGGCGGAGGGTCCGGCGGGCGTTGTCTGGAGCGAGAGAGAGGGTGGCCGAAAGAGAGTCCCACTCTATTCCCAGCCAACACAGTTTGCGAGTGGGAGTGAGAGAGGACTTGGGGATGTTCAACAGGAACCCCATTTCCTCTAGCACTCCCCTCACTATCCTGACGTTGTTTGCTACCTGCTCCTTGGAAGGGGCGTGAAGCAACCAATCGTCCAGGTACATGAGGGTGGGGACACCCGCCTCTGCCAGACGGGATGCCACCACCCTCACGAGCTTTGTGAAGACTTGAGGAGCTAGAGAGAGACCGAAAGGGAGCCTGGTAAACTGAAACGTCTCGGTCCCCACCTGGAAGGCCAGAAAACGGCGAAACCTGGGGTGGATCGGGACGTGTCAGTACGCATCCTTGAGATCCAGGGATGCTAACTAGTCTCCCCTTCTTAGAACTGTGCGGACCTGAACAACCGAAACCATCTTGAAATTTAAGGTTTTGACGAATTTGTTTAGCTTGCTCAGGTCCATCACCAATCTCGTTTTTCCCTGGTCCTTTTTGGGGACCGTGAATAAACGAGAAAGAAAGACCCTCCCCGTCGCCCACTCCACTACCCCTTTTTCCCGCATTTCTAACACATGCGGGACGACCGAAAGTGACACTTTGGTTGAGGCAGGAGGTAGACGTAGTGGCTGTAACGGAAAATGACAGGTGTCAGTGAGAGTACAGTTAATCCTAGACCTGGACCCGAGGGGTCCCGGAAGGGTTGGTGGGGAGGGATGACAGGTAGTGAGGGTGAGATTTTGACCGTAAAGGTAACTCTGATTTTGACCTAACGGGAACCCAAGGTTGGGGGGGAAGTTATGTCATATGTCAGAAATGTCAAACCCGGCGGGTTAAAAAACAGTTACTCACCGGTACAGATATCCAGGGCCAGGACAGGCCCTGGCGGATCACCCTTGCTGCCCAGCCGTGGGAGGGCCAGGCTGCTGACCACCCCGTGAGGCAGCCCAGAGTGGGACCCTCAAGTGGAGCGGTCCTTCTGGGAGGGGTGGGAGCTCTTGGGCCTCTGGAAGGGCTTGGAGCCCTGTCCTCTCCCTTGAAACGGCTGCTGGCCCCTCTGGGTGAACCTGTGGTGCTGTTTCGGGGGAGTGGGGTAAGTTGGCCTTGGCAGTCTCGATGGCTGGGAGGGCCTCCGAGGCTGGTAAGACGGTCTGGGAGGCTGTGGGGCACGTGGCCTACGGACAAACAGACTGGTTAGAAACCGAACCATTATTTCCCTCTAATTTTACCTCCTGTGTAAAACTAACTCAAGAAAAGGGATCAACGAGAGAAACTTACTTGGAGGTAGATGGTTTCGAGAGGGTAATCACTGCCGGGAGGGAGAAGATTGCGTCCGTTGCCGCCTGGTCGAAGAGGGCAGGGGACAGAGGGGCAGCTTGCACCACTCCCCTCTGCGCCATCTCCGGTGCAGATTTCGCGGCTGCCTGGCGGGCCGCCAGTCTCGCCTCGGCGAAAACCCTCGCCTCCTCCCGCATGTTATGCGTCGCCATCGCCGCGACGCCTTCCATGACGGTGGCCATGGATGAGAGTGTGTCACTGTAAGGGGTAAACAAGGAAAACCGAGCGAACCCGGGGGTAGAGACACGAGAGTAAACTGAAAGACCCTCTACCCTGTATCCCTCAAAACACAACACAAGACGAAACTGTACTCACTCTAGCTGTAAACCCGACATCTCGTGGTAGGTGTTGGTGAGGGCGTTGAGGCAGTCTCGGATGAGAGCAGCAGCCGTACCTGTGGAGATGGTATGAGCCAACTCCAACCGAGCTGAAGACTCTGCCTGCCTCAACTTACCGTCGGGCTCCTTCAGCTGGTAGGGGACCGGTGGCTCCTTCTTCGTCTTCCACAGGCATTCCCTCAAACTCGGTGGAGCACGGGAATGAGGGAGGACGACTGGGAAAGACGGAGGAGGTGGTTTCTTGGACACGTTGTGCTTTTGGTGGTCCAGGGACTTAAGGAGAAGGGCTGGAATGTCCAGGTCCCCTTCACCCTTATCCCCTGGGAAGTACGCGTCCGGGGAAAGGAGGACTGCCGTGTTCCCGTGGGAGTGGTCAATCCTCCAAGCCTTGGACAGCTGCAGTTGACTGTATTCCACCAAAAAGCCCATCGCGTCCAAGGTAGCCGCGGAGGACACCTTCGACAACATGGGTACGGGCGCCAAAATGGGCCGGACCTTGTAGAAGGGCACAGCATCGCCCTTGTCGTCCGCTCCCCATTTTACCAGGACATCATCCCTCCTGAGCCACACGTCTGGTTGGGTGGTGTCCGGAGACCAAGCCACCAGTCTGCCCTCCTCCGAAGAATGGGTCCAGGAAGGAGGAAGGAGGGCCCAAGAGTAGGGAAGGTACCCGTCATCCGCAGGAGGGGGCGACGGGGAAGGAGGAGAGGAGGTAGCCAACTCCTCCGCCACATCCCCAGCCGGAGACTCGAGCCCCGGAGACATAGGAGGAATGGGAACGTCTCCAACATCCCCGGGGGGACTCGCGTCCCCGGCCAGCGACGAAGCAGGAAGAGGAGTAAGGATGTGAACAGGAACGGGTCCCGGAGTACCAGCCGGGAGCTGGACAGAGGGACCCGAAGGAGGAAAGTCAGGACGGGCGTGCGGGACAAGGGAACGGACAATCCTGGCGATCTTCAACGACGAAGGGCTCACCTTCCCCCGCTTACCCTTGCAGGGCTTGCGGACGGGCGAAGGAGAGTCCTCCGACGAGGACGACGAGGAGGAAGAAGAAGAAGATGACGAGGAGGAAGAGGAACGGCAAAGAAGCCCGGGACTTCTTGGCGTGGCGGGACCTTTTTGCTGAACGCTTGCATCCCCTAGAGAGACCCGAGGAGCCGGTTCTAGGGGGCGATGAAGCTGCTGGTTCCCTGCTGGGCCCTTGTACCGGTGAGGTATGTTGGGTACCCAGTGCGACGGACTCGCTCGGTTCTGGGGGTGTGAAGCCCCGGAAAGGAGTCGTAGTACCGTCTAGGGAAGGCGACGCAATCTCTCGGGTACCAGGGGGTTCTAGCCCCTGAGACTCCGAGAGACACGTAGAAGGGTAACGGGACCTGGATAAACCCAGGTCCGTTCCCAAAATCGGGTCCGCCCATGACGAGGAAGAGCCGTCTCGCTTGTGCGCCATTCTCCTAGCCCTAGTCCAAGCCATACGAAGGAAAGCAAGGGCGGGGAGTTTGGAGCGGACAGAAGGGGATGTCTCCCGACACAACTCAGCCCAGGGGCGGCACACATCACACGCCAAGGGGTCGTAACCCTTGGCCGTGAAGCAGGGTGCGTGGGGCGAACAGTGCAGGTGGCCGTCAGGCGAGACCCGCACAGTACACCCCGAAGCACATAAGGCACGAGTAGGCTGATGGAGAAAAGAAAAAACACAAACATGGGTTAGCACGTGAAATCACGGTTACACAGTAAAAACACGGGAAACCACAAACACACAGAGGGGTAGCGCGGGAGTAGTAGCCCACTGCTCCCGGGGGACCCATGAAACACAACACAAAAAAACCCACGCGCACCCACCAGGGAAAAAAACCCGTAAACCGAAGACAAACCCGCCCCGTAGGAGCGGGGAAAACCCCCCCCGGTCTGCAGGTCCCCAAAGGCGAGGCACAGACAGCCTGGGGGGCAACACCCAGGGACACCACACACTGGGAAAAACTAAAACACAGGAAAAAACACGCTGGGGAAAAAAGGAGAGAGAACGTGGGCACAATTCTCGCTCCCCACACCCCGCGTGAATCCACACAACACTCAGGGAAGACACTAAGAGGGCTAACAAGCCCCCTAAACCCACACCACGTGGGGAGGCAAACCTCGCTAAAAACCCAAAAGGCCCCGAGGAAAAACACCAAATAAGTGTACTAGTGGCAGGAGGAAGGGTGAAAGGGGAGAAAAACCCCGAAAAAGGAGGCCCCAAAAGAGCCCCCTCCCCTAGGGAAAAATAGAACTAGCCCCAGAAAAGGGAAAAATATTCCCACACTAACACCCTTAAACTCCAATAACACAAACACACACACACATCTGCAAAGCAGGCAAGCCACTAGAACACAAAAGAAAAGATAGCAGGAACACGTGACACAATACCATAGCGTAGCAGCGAGGAGCGTAGATGTTGACAGATACGTGTTCCGCGACAGAGTGGACGAGAGACGGCCTTCCCAGAGCAGGGTCAGTACCTCTACAGGCCACCACCAGGTGGCTCCACTATCAGTACAGCGCCAGATTTTAATTTTAATTTACTTCTGATGATCGTCACGGAATAGACCCTTCTAGCCCAGATTATGCCTATACGGGGCCTGGGCTGGAGAAGGGGTGTATTCTATAGCAATCCAGCTGTGCTGGTTCCACTATACCAATAATAATACATATAAATATATAATACCCGTAAATATCCTAAATAACAATACATATAAAAATAAGGGTGTTACATACCTAATGTATTATTACTGTATTACCTACTAAAAATATATATAAAAGGAGACTAGTTATTAAGAGGCTTTGTATCAGTACAAACATACCAGTAGGTACAGCCGTGGCTGATAGTGGTGGACCAGGGTCCAAGGAGTGGTGGAGACCAACTGAACAGAGTTCGACAAAATGACTCTTCTATACCTCTCTCAACATTGAAAATGGTTTGGAAAAATCACTTGTTTGAACTTTGTTCAATTGCTCTCCCACATTCTTTGAACCATGGTGCAGCACTATCAGCCACGGCTGTACTTAACAGCACAAATCATTATGCCTGATCTTTTTTAAAATTATCCAAAAAATCTATAAATGCACCTGTTGCTGCACGCACATCTTCTAATGCATTTCTTGCTTCAGAATACAAGGATGACATCATTTCCCTTTTCTCATCCATCATTTTCTTTTTGTCATCTAGCATTTCCCTTTCTTTTCTTTTATTTTCTAAGGTTTGTTCGTGAATTTTCATTACTATATCATGTTCTTCGTTTTGGAACTTAGAAAGGGTTTCGTATGAATCCCTGCTTGCACTGTCTTCCACTTTCCTTTTCCTGGCTTTAAACTTTTTTCCAATCCTTTTTGATGTAACGGAAGGCTGTATTGGTGGTATTTCACTTGGGGACGTAGCTGGTACTGATGCCTGCACTGAGGTGGGAGGAAGAGACCTACGTTGGTTGGAGGAGCTGTGAGTAAAGGCTACCGTCCCAGGTGCCTCCCTAGAGGTTGAAGGAAGAGGTGTACTACCGAACAGAGTTACAGATAAGGTGGAAGGAAGAGGTGAATGGTCATTTCCCTCGACAGGGATGAGCGATGCAGGTGCCATGTGTGCTGTGGATGGTTCTTCAGTCATGGGCTCACTCGTCTGCTCTCCCACCTCATCAAAATACATGTCCGTAACATCTGCACCTGTGAACAAACAAATTACCTTAATGAAAGTAGCAGTATGGTTGTTTACAGTATAGTATAGTATACAGTAGAGTTAAGGTATATGATTGGATAGCCTCTTCCGGTAGCCTATGATACAGTTACAGGATACAGTATGTATACAATATGTTACGTGCTAGAAGGGCCAAACACGTAACAACAGCAAAATTAATCCCCTTTTCAAACTGCTTTTCCCTCTTTATGCAACATGAGTGAAGGATTGAATAACCAAAGAGATTTTTACCAATATTAATATATTAAATAAACCACAACCTAACAAATATCCCAAAAGTAAGAACACACAAAATATATACACCTATAATACATTCAAATATAATAAAGAATACATACTAATACACAAAACAGCCAGCTTGGTGTCTCACACTGAAATTCACAGAATACTTATATGCCTAAGCAAAGAGTGAAGCAGAAGCAGGAGGCAGACTGCTCAATGAATACCCCGACTGGCTTTTTATAGTGATGGTATGGTGCCCATACTCTCATACGTAAAACAAATAACATTAATACCATACTATCCCAATCTCTAATAAATAACAAAATAGTAGTACTGAAACACATACATACAGCCTACATGAAATACAAGTCAAATACAGTATTATAATATACAATATACAGTCACAAAATATCTAGCGTCTGGCTGTGCAGTTACAGTCCTAATCTAAGCTTTGAGACAGGTGAGTGAATCGAAGTAAATATGTGGAGCACTTGTCAAGAGTGTCAAGTCATTAGCAATAATAAACACTTCTTTATCTGGGTTAATCCATGTTTAGGTGAAACCGTCTACGTTGTGGGTTACTATATAGTGATGACTGGTTGGCAAAAATATGACAGCATCTGAAATACTTGCAAGTAGGAATACACAAGATTTGAATAGCAGAGTCAATACAGAACTGTGATATGTAAAGCAGAAGAATTTTGTACTTATTGGAAATATACCAACCTCTTGGCCAACTGTCACTGTCATTGTAGTTTGGGGCAGGTTCTAGCTCATCTGCAATGAGAGCGAGGATTTTCTCTATCACAGCATCTGGCTTGATGTCTGGACTTGGAGGCCCACCACCTGTACGGTAGAATTTTTTCTTTTGGTCGCTCACAAACTTCTTGGCCCTGAAATTATTTCATATCATTAAGCATGAAAACATTAAAATAAGTTACATACACAATTAGTACTGTATATATGGTACAGCACTGGGGATGGCCTGGCAGGATTTTTGTTTTGTTTAATTTATTACGCTCATGGAGCGGCAAACATTGTACAATATATATTACTGGTATATCAAATTATAATATGCATAAAGATGACATTATTGTTATACTGTATTAGGTAGTGAAATAAACTTGTAATATACAGTACAGTACTATATGGGACATGGTTATAGGTAAATTACTATGTATAAAGATGAATGACATTATTATCATATCAACTAGTGAAACAAACTTATATTATTCTGTACTACAGTAGTAACGATTACAGAATATTATTATGTGTATAAAGATGACAATATTAATATATCAATTAGGTAAATAAGTTTATAATATACAGTACTACACTACATGGAACATGGTATAAAGATCACAGAAAAATTATTATATGTAGCCTATAAGGATGACAGGGAAATTATTAGTTTTATACAGATGACAATACTATTATATCAACCAGTGAATTAAACTTGTAATATACAGTACTATATGGCACTGTACATGGTTACAGGCAAATTATTATCAGAGTGAAACTTAATATATATGAACTTAATATATATAATACTATACTGCACTTTAATATAAGAGGAACATGACACACAAGAACAAATCATAAATTAAGCATATTATTGGCACACAACCATACTTCCTAAGATATATTTCATTTGTAATTGATATGAACTTAATATATATAATACTATACTGCACTTTAATATATGAGGAACATGACACATAAGAACAAATCATAAATTTAGGATATTATTGGCATTGATCAACTATGGTTACTGTGGTATCATTTGTACTGTAGTAACTTTAAAACTAAAATAAAAAACTATACATAACAGAAACATAAAACTTCAAAGAAAAAAAAATAACATACTTACTGATGCCTGCCTCGTGCTTCTGCAAGGTGCTCAAGTGCAGAGGCAATTCTTGGCAGGCATCTTTCCATAACTTCCTGAAGGGGTGGTAGAGTATCCCGCAACACCTCCAGTATTTCACCCTGGACCAGCAGCATCCTCTCACCCAAATTGGGCTCTGGAGTGGTAGCACGGCTGGTAGTACGGGTGCTGGTACCGGCCCTCCTACTTGGTGGTGGTGGTGATGCCCTTCTTGTATACCCATGCTCCTCAAGCACTGTCTCGGGAATCAAGGCGTCAAATGATGATTGCTGAGTGTGAACCACTTCCACCATGCTTGATTGCCCCTCAACATCAATGAACTCTGCTGTCAGTGACTGGGATGCTTCTGAATATTCCCCACTGTTATGCAACAGGTCAAGTTCCTGACTGCCCCGGGAAGTAGAGGGTACAGCAGGTTCCCGTGTTGCTACCACCGGCCTTGGTCTTACACTAGAGGTTGATGGCTGAGGCTCATCTGTAAGAAGAATAAATGGTGTGTTGTATATGCAATGCTGTTCCACTAAAAATAAACAGCAGAATACAATCTCCTCCACTGCCACGTTCAACACTCAGCATTGTCAGTGTGTATACCATACAAGGTGTGAATCGCCACTTTTGACTCTCTTACACAAAACACATGCCAGTATGAATTAACTCATACTGACATGTGTTTCAGGTTAGAGAGTCACAAGTGGCGATTCACACCTGTACGGTATACACACTGACAATGCTGAGTGATGAACGTGGCAGTGGAGGAGACTGTACGGTACTTCCTCGTTTTCTACTACACGGCTCAACATACCTAACATTATACAGCACTTTGAACCCGAGATAAGATATACGTTATTCTCACTAATAAAACACGCTTTATGAGCTCTTTGTCTCAAACCAGCCTTTCGAGTAGTATTTAACTTAGCACAGCTACGATTTACTTTCTTTTCTTTAACCACATTTATGTTTCTATGAAGTGACATGGGATCCAATGGGCCTGATGTTAGTCCTCTTTAACCATTTAACCCTGGCGGGTTGTATAGTCTTGGCTACCTAACTTGCCAAAAAGTAAATAAATAATTTTTTCTAACATCCCAACTACTTATTTCATATCCACCTACTGGACTGTGGCTGTGGTGAAATATGCTCCACAGGTGTCACCAAAGTTCTAGTTCGTTGTCTGTAAACAGCAGATGTTGATGGCTGCGGCCTATCTGTAAGAATAAATGATGTGTTAATTATGCATTACAGCTCTCCCTCTATATGATGAGTATACATCCTTCAAAACTTAATTGTACAAGGAAGGAGGCATGACACCACCTCAACACAGCCTTCCCACTATCACCTGTGAGAGAACTTACTGTTGTAGTTAAAAACAATATCTTCAGATGAAGAATGTCCTACAGTCTGGACTATATTTTTATACGAAGATAGTTCTCCACTGGAGGCAAGAGGATAGGCCATATAGTTAATTTTAGGTGTGCCACCATTATCTTTGTCTCCAGTTGAGAACTATCTTCGTGTAAAAATACAGCTTGAGACTCGAAGACGTTCTTCATCTGAAGACACTTTAGTAAAGTACCGGTATGGCATGTAGTGAAAACAAAAATGCACTCATCCAGCTTGTTAACATTTACCAGGATTTATTGTGCCGCTTTCTAATGAACAAAATCCTTCAATGGCTTCACTTTCTATGAGAGCCAGCAATGCCTCCTCGGTTGGCTTCCAGACAGTCGGCTCTGCTACACCACCACCTGTAAAAAAATGCATAACTCAGAACTGTATAAGAAACACAAAATTATCATCATCCATTATTACTTAATGTTGCCAAAAGCAAACATAGTGACCCTCTTGATAGAATCTTGGTACATCAAAGGCATTACTTAGGGCCTGTCATTAATGTGGATTGATTTTAATACAATAGGATCTATCCATGTGGGTTACAGTGCAATCATCTAATGCATAATTAATTGGTACTCAAATCATATCATGACAACAGTTAGTAACTGCCTTAAGGTGCCAACATAACCATGTAATCCACCTACAGCTCAGTGCAGGTTAATAAAGTAGAATTTAGCCCAAATTTCCTGACCTAACCTAACACAAAATCAAGAGAGGATATGAGGCGTCTATTTGCATAACGAGATAAGCGACACAACTCAAGTTTCGAGAAAAATGGGTTTAAAGTTTAACATCTGTGCACAAAAGGTTATAGTCTCTCTATTTATACTTCATTTTAAGCTTTATTAGAAACTCCAAAAGGGGATATAGACTTCACCACGTAAATTGCAGATGTTTACTAGGAGGGGGAAGACAGTGCTAACTCAATTTCACCAGAGGTGGTGTTTATCCCGTTATGCAAATAGACGCCTCATATACAATTATACTATGGAAATTGTTGTTGATTAATTAAGATGGATGGATACTGATATTAATAAACCAAACCACTCAACTTCTTTTTATTTTTCTAGCATTGTAACACCAAAAATTAAGTATTCCAACAAATTCCATCTGGAATAACAAAAGGTAGTGACGGAAAACACAATGATGAAATTACAGTACACAGACTAATCCTATCTTCAAGCAGTAACAACTACTGTATCTAAAAACAGTCTTCAAGATATGGGATGACTTACCAGTCTTACTCCTTTCACTTTTTTCCTTTGCTGCCTTGCACTTCACCTCTGACTTTACCTTGAACCATTTCTTTTTAATGTCCGATACATTTCTCTGAACAACGCCGACACTGTTGATCGCTTCTGCGACCGTCTTCCACGCAAATTCTTTGCCTTTATTGGTCACCACAGAAGTTAAAGGCCCTAGCAGTACCGCTTTCCTTTCTGCCACTTCCTCGATTAATAGCATTAGCTCTTCCTCTGAGAAATTAGCGGCTCTTCTCTTCTTTGCTGGTGGTTGGACTTCGGCATGGCTGTCAGACATGATGAGTAGTAAAATAGCTTTGGCTTGAAGGGGCGACGAGGTATAAGCGAGTGTTGCGTAGTGGTAGTGACGCAGCTAGAGGCGCTCTTATTACGTGTTTACAATACACAGCTGATATGATTCTTCTTCCCCATTGGCTGGAAAAAAGCGGGAACTATTTGAAAGCTCGGTAAATTTACAGAAGAACTGGGTTCACTATATTGTATATTTTAGTATCATTACCCACTATTTTCGACCATTCTAAGACACTTTTCATCTATGGTGTTTCTCTCGGAGATGCCGGTAAATATTGAATGAATTACCGTTATTGGGTACGGTTGTTCTATCTTCATTACCCACTTATTCAGACCAATCTAAGACTATATTCTTCTATGGCATTTTCTCTGCAAATGCCCCATTTCCAAGATAGGGCATATTCAAATGGGGCATTTTGAAATTAGCCTGACCTTACCTGACCTGACCTAACCTAACCTAGACCGCATCAGACTACCGGGACCTAACCTGGGCAGACTACCGGGACCTAACCTGGGCAAACTACCTGGAAATAACCGTGGTAAAGTACAGAAAATGACCGGTGCAAAATACTGGGACCTAGTCGTATCTGGCAACACTGCTACAAAACGGTAATTCTTTCAATAAATACCGAGATGCCCCGTTTTCGAGATATGACCCGTTTTACAAACATAATTTGGAAATTAGTCTGACCTTACCTGACCTGACCTAACCTAACCTAGACCACAGCAGACTACCGGGACCTAACCTGGGTAAAAACCGGGATATAACCGGTGTAAACTATCATAAAGTGACTGGGGCAAATTTCCGGGACCAAGCCAGATGTGGTAACACTGCGCGATCCTAGCCAAAAACCCAGTTATTCTGTAATAATACCGAAAAGTCCTACCTGATTGGCTAAAGGACTTAGAAACTCCGAGAGGATTTAGGAACTCCTAAGTGTTAGGAAGGGTTTAGGAACTCCCCAGAATGTTTTGAGTATGGGCACTTGGGAAACGAGATAGGATTTCCTAACCTGTTCCTACACTAGGCATTCCTAAGTGAGATAGGAAGGCTAATTTAGGAACTTTTTGAGTATCCGGTTCCAGTTTGTTAGGGCTCCAACCAAAATCATAAGCATTATTGGAACTTTGGTGATGGATCTTTGGTGAAGGGTATACCACAGAGCTAAAAACCTAGAGCGCTGAACCCACAGAGCTAAAAATATAGAGCGCTGAACCCTGTGTTATTAGATAGGAGAGGCGTGTCACAACAGGCGAGCGCTCTATTGTATAGATACTTGCCCGTTGAACTCCCGTACGTACTTGTATAGTATGTTTCTATCCACAGTTATTGACATTTCCCTGATTTGTAAAGCATTGTATCTTGTTATCTAATTATAAAGGTTTTGTTAAATCAATTAACAAGGCTCAGATAATGTCCATAGGGAAAATTATGCAAAGAAATTAAACTTAAACTGGTTTATTAAACAAAACAAATATATATAACTGTAATCTGTCTCCCTCTCCCTCCACTTACCTTACATACATACATACATATTACTCTAGTGTGACATTCATACATACATACATATTACTCTAGTGTGACATACATATATATTACTCTAGTGTGACATACATACATACAGTCGTGGTCAAAAATAATCATCCACATATAGGTAACTTTAACAATTTACTGTGTAATGTTTTCATGTTCACATACTATTTTATTGTTTTAAGTAGTGTGTAGCTGTTTGTATTAAATTAAACGATGGCACTATACCTATTTATTGGAATGTTTATCAGCTAAGGAACAGAGGGAAGCTGTCAAAATCTTACGTGAGTTACTCCTATATGGATGATTATTTTTGACCACGGCTGTACATTCATACATACATACATATTACTCTAGTATGACATACATACATACATATTATTCTAGTGTGACATATACATGCATACATATTACTCTAGTATGACATACATACATACACACATTCTAGTGTGACATGCATATATACACACATATTACTCTAGTGTGACATACATACATTCATACTGAACAATGTGAACATAAAATACTGATCATAATAGAGATTAAGTACGTTGTATATATATATTATAAGAAGGTGACTGTGGATGAGAGCCAACGATAGTTTTGTTTATCTAACTCATTTCACCTATTAACCGAAATGTATTTATATTTAATCAGCCATTCACTAATATATCGGTTAAAGAAATACTTATTCATATATTGTGAGTCACTATAATGTAGTTAATATACCATATCATCAATAAAAGACCGAATAAATGAAATAATATCTTACCCTGGCATAATCTAACAGGCTGGCGGGTTGAGGGGAAGGGCAGGTATCATGGCCGCCAACCCACTTCCGGTGGCGACACGCTAGGGGGGGGGTAGCGAGCTCTATATTTTTAGCTCTGTGGCTGAACCCTGCTGTGTTATTAGATAGGGGAGGAGTGTCACAACAGGCGAGCGCTCTATTGTATAGATACTTGCCCGTTGAACTCCCGTACGTACTTGTATAGTATATTTCTATCCACAGTTATTGACATTTCCCTGATTTGTAAAGCATTGTATCTTGTTATCTAATTATAAAGGTTTTGTTAAATCAATTAACAAGGCTCAGATAATGTCCATAGGGAAAATTATGCAAAGAAGTTAAACTTAAACTGGTTTATTAAACAAGACAAATATATATAACGGCCCGGGGCCGGATACTCAAAACAATTTAGGAATTCCTAACTTCCCCAGTCGAGCTAGGAACTCATACTCAAAGCAATATCGACACTGTGGGACGCCATTTTTATTGTTCCTAAATCGGTTGGATTTAGGAAGACCCCCAAGGCCTTCTAAGTGAGTTAGGAACTCCGTCACCGTAGAAAAGTTGTGAAAATTGATAGCGCGACACTTAAAGTCACCAACACAAACGTGTTATTTTGTTGTTGTTGGAGAGGCAAGAGAGTGAAGAGACTAGTGCAGTGATGGAACTTTGGTTTGCCTACGAAAATAGGCGTCAGCTAAGGCGTGAGAGAGTCTACAGGGATATGCTAGACCCTCTACATCATAGTGATGAACACTTGCTGCGCTACTATAGATTTCCTCGGCATGAAATAATACATTTGTGCCAGGAACTGGAACCACACGTTGCTCGACCCACTAGAAGGTCTCATGCGATACCAACACGTACTCAAGTATTAGTGACTCTGCGATTGTTGGCGAGTGGGACCGGTCCACGGTTCTAAGGTGTAATTGGGGATACAGCAGGAGTGACACAAGCAAGTGTGAGCAGAGTGGTGAACTCAGTGGTGCATATATTATCAGAAAAAGCAATGTTTTTTCATGAAAAGGATTCTTTTTGCAGTTGTCTCACTGTGTAGGCTGTGACTTAACTAAGATGTTTTTTTTTGTTTTTATTTACCTCTGAGTTGGATCATGAGAAGGCAAATTTTTTAACTTTTTTAATTAATGCTCACATTAACAATTCTTCAATATATTTATCCAGTAATAAATTTTTTTTTAAATATATCCTGTATATATCTATATTTCCTTAGCCTACATAATTAAGCCTAAAAGTAGCACAAACAAAAATAACCCTGAGTTACATAAAGTATCACATTTTGTTTAAAGGAAAAAATAAATAAACTTGAGTTGACACAGTATCACAGTTTCTGCGAAGGCAAAATATGTATAACACTTCCACTGTGCTAGTGGAGATGTGCAGGCAAGTAAAGAAGACCACTAAATATACAGTACAGCCTACCGTGCATTGGTCCCACACCATATGATTAGTGTAAGGGAAAGTTTGGAGTAAAGATTGTAGGTTGGAGAGGAGGGATGGAGGAGAGACTGAGCTTGAAAAGATGGATGGAGAAGAGATTGTAAGTTTGAGGATGGAAAAACCTAACCTAATCATGTAGTGATTTTAAATCAGAAAAATATACAAAACTGCACTAAGCTTAAAACAAAGATATATAATTATATAGTACACAATGACATTGATTTCATGTGTAATGCTGACTTTAAAAAATAAAATAAAATACTGTAATACAGGAGGAACATGACACACAAGAACAAATCATAAATTAAGCATATTATTGGCACACAACCATACTTCCTGAGATATATTGGTATTTATTGAAAGAATTACCATTTTGCAGCAGTGTTGCCAGATCCGGCTGGGTGCCAGTATTTTACCCCCGTCATTTATTGTACTTTACCACGGTTATTTCCCGTAGTTTGCCCAGGTTAGGTCCCAGTAGTTTGCCCAGGTTAGGTCCCGGTAGTCTGATGCGGTCTAGGTTAGGTTAGGTCAGGTCAGGTCAGGTAAGGTCAGGCTAATTTCAAAATGCCCCATTTGAATATGCCCTATCTTGGAAATGGGGCATTTGCGGAGGAAATGCCATTGAGGAAAATAGTCTTAGAATGGTCTAAATAAGTGGGTAATGAAGGTAGAAAAAACGTACGCAATAACGGTAATTCTTTCAATATTTACCGATATATTTCATTTGTAATTGATATGAACTTAATATATATAATACTATACTGCACTTTAATATAAGAGGAACATATAAGAGGCGCTCTTATTACGTGTTTACAATACACAGCTGATATGATTCTTCAGCCCCATTGGCTGGAAAAAAGCGGGAACTATTTGAAAGCTCCTTCGTGATTGGCTAAAGGACTTAGAAACTCCGAGAGGATTTAGGAACTCCTAAGTGTTAGGAAGGGTTTAGGAACTCCCCAGAATGTTTTGAGTATGGGCACTTAGGAAACGAGATAGGAGTTCCTAACCTGTTCCTACACCAGGCATTCCTATTGCAACGGTACCCGTTCCTGAACCCGCCCTTCTCCTCACCTTCCCTGCCGCATCGCCGGTAGGGGACTCGAGTCCACCTGGGGATTTTGGAGCCGTTCCTGTTCCTCCAATCTCTCCAGGTCTCGAGTCCCCGAGGGTCACCCTGGGCGGAGGAGCTGGCTGCCTCTCCTCCTTTCCCGTCGCCTCATCCTGTGGACGACGGGTACCTTCCCTACTCTTGGGCCTTTCTTCCTTCATCCTGGACTCACTCTTCAGAGGAGGGCAGACGGGTGCGTAGTCTCCCGATCCTTCTCAACCAGAGGTTTGGGTGAGGAGGCACGAGGGGCTAGTGAAGCGGGAAGCGGACGAACCTTTCGGTTTGTCCGTAGGTCACGCGCCCTTCCCCACCTACCGTGGTGGAGGCGGCGGGACCCGTTCCTGGACCTGCTCTCTCCGAGTCCCCGCGGTGGAGCGGGTATGGGATCTGGGGAGGGCGGGACATCCACCACATCCTTCAGGACGAGGTATCTGTTCCACTCGCTCTCCCCCACCCCCTGTGTTGCAATGGGGACTCCGCCCACCTTACCACAGGGTCCCCGTGGGAGACAGAAAAGGGGGAGGGTGCGCCCGAATGGAAAAGGTCGGACGACTTACCTTCCGTCACCAGTCATCCCATACGTCATCTCCATTCTGTACAGTCTCATGGTTAGAACATCTTGGTGTTTCTTTTCTCCTCTCGGGATATTTTACCCGAACCTAGGCCTTAGCCTAGGTTCGGAGGACTCTAACAACAAAAGGGGGGGGGTCCTCAACCCCCTGGCCTATCCCCTCGAGGGTGTCTTTAAAGACTTACGACTTGTAACACTTTCTGGTTTTAACAGAAAGTTGTCCGTATATAATAATAAATTATATGAGTAACAACCCTTCAACAGCAGCTACCACCCTAGCTTTGGGAAATCGTTTTACGATGGTCGGCCACCTGCACTGTTCGCCTCACGCACCCTGCTTCACGCCCAAGGGTTACGACCCTTTGGCGTTCGGTGTGTGCCGCCCCTGGGCTGAGCCGTGTCGGGAGACACCCGCCTCTGCCCGCCCCCAAAACTCCCCCGCCCTTGCCTCCCTTCGTAACGCGTGGACTAGGGCCGGGAGAATGGCGGGCCCAGACTCCCTCCTGGTCCCTTCACTGCGTCCTTTTCCTACCTGACCTTCGAGGGGGTTCCTCTGGAGGTTTGTCACCTCCTCCAGAAAGCTCTCTTCCTGCTCGCCTTAGCTACAGGGTACAGGGCCTCTCAGTTGGCAGCCCTTACCCGTCACACAGCCTTTTCATCTGTAAGCCCTAACCTTACTTCTTTAACTATCTCTCCCTCTCATGCTTTCCTAGCTAAGAACGAACAGGCTGACGACAGGATTGGCCCTCTCGCAGTACCCTCGTTCCTGAGGGATGGAATTTTCCACCCCCTCTGTCCAGTCCACGCGTTTACTACATACGTGGAGGCGACGAGAGGGGCTTCTCTGGACCACCTCTTCTACAACTCTAGGTCCGGTAACCTTCTTTTCCCTAGGTCAATCGGATGAGTGACTGGATATATATATTAAACACAGGATTACTGCATCCTTGTGTCCTCCTTCATCCCCTCGGGATCGCATGACCTGAGCCGGAGCCATAGCCCTAGCTCAGAGGACTTTAATAAAAAGGGGTGGGGGGGGGGCCGGGGGGCACCCCCTCTCCTGTACCCGACCCCTCGAGTCTGCCTATAAAGACTTTAGTTGGGTAACAATTCTGGTCTATAACAGAATAGTCTATGGTATATAATATTTTATTATAACTATTACAACACTTCCACCACAGCTATTCCCCTAGCTAGTGTGGAAGCTGCTTTAGCTTCGGCCTCACCTTAGCTCGGTTACCTTTTATGATTCCCCGCTCTCTCGACCGCTCTTATCTAAGCACGTGATTGCCTCCACCTCACCTCCCACCTACCGCATCGCATGCATAGCAAATCCAGCTGTGCTGGTTCCACTATACCAATAATAGTGCATTTGTCTCGGCTTCTAGCCGCTTAAATTGTATTTATTGGTTGTGGAACCAGCACAGCTTTTACTGTCCCACCCACCTCCCGATGCGGCAGGCATTCACTTTCTTTCTCATTGGAGTGACCGAGCGGCGACCTGCGGGGGAGCGGGCTTAATACCTCATCACGCCACCACCAGGCGGCTCCACTATCAGTACAGCGCCAGATTTGAATTTTAATTTACTTCTGATGATCGTCACGGAATAGACCCTTCTAGCCCAGATTATGCCTATACGGGGCCTGGGCTGGAGAAGGGGTGTATTCTATAGCAAATCCAGCTGTGCTGGTTCCACAACCAATAAATACAATTTAAGCGGCTAGAAGCCGCGACAAATGAACTAATATATATGGTAGGTTGGTGGAGGATAAACACGGTGGCAGGAGGAAGACTTTATTCTGACGTTTCGACCTCACAGGGTCTTCAGAGAACCTGTGAGGTCGAAACGTCAGAATAAAGTCTTCCTCCTGCCACCGTGTTTATCCTCCACCAACCTAACCACTTGTCTTGGTACTCATCAATATATATATATATATATATATATGCGTAAATCCACACATCCACACATTCTGTATTTCCCCTGAAGATGTGAATACACGAAAGCGCTTGGGACTCCGTGTTTATTTTTCCTTCCTTGTGGATTTACGCATATTCCTGGATCACGTGCCACCAAGTGATTTATTTGCATATATATATATATATATATATATGCACCAAGTTAAATATATAAATGTAACCATATGGTTTCTCTCCTTTACATACTCTTTCACTCTGTTCCAACACTCCCTCCTTACTTGGTTAAGCCCTACTTTGCCCCTCATGTTTCTCTCCTTTACATACCCTTCCACTCTGTTCTGCCATCTATCCGTTGGTCTGCCTCTCACACCAGGTCCCACAACTTCACTTCCATACACCTTCTTTACAAACTCCACACCTTACATTCTCTCTACATGTCCAAACCACCTCAATGTATTACACTTCACTCTCTCAACCACTCCACACTCAATACCAATTGCCTTCTCACTCATACTACACATTCTCATACACACTCTCATTACTCTCTCCATCTCACCTAGTAAGTCCACATGCTCCTCTCAAGTAACTCATTTCCACTGCACCTATTCTAGACTGATGAGCCCTACTCCATGTCCATGTCTCTGATGCATATGTCAGTGTTGGCAGGATTATACTATTTCTCAGTCCCCTTTTCACCTCCATTCTCACGCTTCTACCCTTCATAATCCTCCCCAGTGATCCTATGACCTGTCTACCCCTCGCTGCTCTCTCCCTAATTTCTCCTTCCATGTTTACACAGAACTGTACCCAGGTACTTAAACTCCTTCACTTCCCAAGTACACGATACAGCGTTATCAATTAGAGAGGTGACGTCCAAACTCAACCAGAGGTATGAACCACAGATACAATTGTACTGTACCCCAAATACAAAGACCAAAAATGACCAACAAAGGCAACAAACCCCACAAATATGTATTGTTGGATGGGTCTGTGCTGGAAGCCATTGACACTTCATTGATTTCTACATTAACAGAACCATAACCCTTTAGACCCAACTTGAAAGTGTCTCCTGTTTCATCATACCGATCTTTAATGTCACACTCTTTATCATTCATCTTAATATAATACTTTGTTACCTCCATCTTAGCTACACAGTCACCATTGGTCGAGTTGTAGTTTTCTGTTGTGTTTGTAAAGCAATTCCCCTTGACAGAACAGTAGCCACTTTCATGTTTGGTCATTTTAAGGGAAAACAGGCCTTTTCTATTAGCGGTTAGAAAAAACTCCAT
The DNA here is from genome assembly GCA_033782935.1 of Petrolisthes cinctipes. NCBI lineage: Eukaryota > Metazoa > Arthropoda > Malacostraca > Decapoda > Porcellanidae > Petrolisthes > Petrolisthes cinctipes. The sequence goes on from JAWQEG010001796.1 coordinate 196,673, forward strand.
TCCATCTTTATCTAAAGTCTCGGGGTTAATAGCCACATTTGTTATGTTGTTACCATTTGGCATTAGTATTGTACAATGTCTATTGTCGCTGAGTACACAGATTTCACAATGTACAGTCGCGGCACATGATCCTTGACCAGACTTCCCCTTACTTACACCCTGATCAAGGACTATGGGCAGCGACTGTACCATGATGATGAACAGTACAAACATCAACATGTTTTTTACTCTCATTGTAGTTCCAGTGCTGTTATTACCGTACATAATGTATTCAGAGGTAAGTTTGAAATCCCCTTTTAGTCAACTTTGTGATATGGATGACTCTTGTTGGCACTGAAAATAAAGAGAATTGAGTGTAAGTTAATGCATTATATACATTACTCATTTATATTATGGTATTTACAATTATAAACTATACTCAGTTCAAAATTTATGTTCCACTGGGTTCTATCCTTCTTGGAAAGGTGTCACCTGATTGGTCCACAAGCTGGCCTTCCTCCTGCTCTATCCCGCGCCACTTTTACCCCCTCTAAGGTGAAAATCCACTCTGTCATCATGCTCTCGGTGGTATATGTTTGTATATTATTTACTCTAACTCTTTTATTATTCAACATATACAATTTTTGTTGATACCATTAGTCTCAGCAATAATTGTAGCATCCAGATATATTTGTCACAACTCGATAGAACATCAAACAAATAAATTATGACAAGTAGAAGTGAACAAAGTTACCAAATATATTTATACCACTTTTTATTATCCTATTTTTTCTGCAGCAAGTTTTAAATTAATGATGTTATAGAACATTTCATCCCATAAAGCAAAACCTCCTGAGCACAATGGTATAATCTGATTACAGATAAAACATGATATAAGTGGAAGACAAAAGAAATTTCTTTGTTTCTTTGAAGACCTACCCAACAGACAACTGGAATTTAACAACTGTCTCGCAGACTGCCCTTCAATCCTCGAGTCCGCGTATCCTATCTTGCCCCTATCATCGGTTATATTGTATTCCACAAAAGACTGCTCGAGTCTCCTTATAAATTCCTCTATCGTATACTTTTTATCAGGATCCCCATCAAACTTTGGGACTGAATCCTCACCTGTAAATACTCTCATAATATTCATTGGCTGATTTACGTGGGCGCTACCCACCGCCAAATTACCTTTTAAACTAGGGTTAGTGACATTCTGTGTCCCCCCAACACTACTGGTGCTTGCAGTAGCCATTGGAATTGTAGTTTGTACAACTGAAGTTTTTTAATCAATTTTCCCCTGCCCTTTTGACGGTAACTTATGCACGTCTCCCTGTGTTTCCTCTGATACGACACTACCCTCTCTTCGGAATTGATATCTGCTTCTCAACTGCCCTGACACTGGACTATTTAGTCCACTTAATTGCTCCCACTGCTGCCATCAAATTATGTACTCGTGTATATTAGTGGTATTGGGAGTTGGTGGGAAGTTTAGATCCCCCTCCAAACTGCTACTACTCTCTGAGTCCCCTGGGATTATAGTTCGTGTCGTTCTAAATTTCTTAAACATATCCCGTTAGAATTAATTCCTACACACTCACCACAACATATGATAAAAATCATAAAAAGACATAGGCATACAAAAATACCCCAACAATGTGTTACTATTGTATGTGTATGTTCACCGTATATGTGTATAGAATAAAAATAACTAACCGATGAAGAATTGGAGTCGAAATGACACAGAAGATGTTGTCAGGAATGGGTAAATGCCACACACACCCAGAGTAAATGCTGGCCAGTCGCTACTCGTCTGCTCCCTTCACTATTCTTGTTCCTCCTCCTGAAGTCCGTCCTTCCTTGTTCCTCCCCCAGATGAGAGTATCCACAACAGGCAAAATCCTCCTTTTCCCTGGGAAATGCACACAGTTATGTTATGACATAAATAAAACTTGCCATCTGGCAAGTTATATATTATATGATAGTGAGAGTATCATAATCTCGCTCTTAACCCAAGGGTGCTTTTGTCTCAAAAACTGCCAAGGTTAGGCCCGAAGGATGCCCCGGTCTAGGTTAGCTTAGATCAGGTCAGGTTGGTTAGTCTGATTTTAAAAATTCATTACCTTATTGGTTTTATATGATCAATTGAATTTCCCCTAATTTCATGAAAATTTCCCCAAAATGTGCACAAACCCCAAAATCTTGGAATTTTTTTTCCCAAAGTTTAAAAAAATGTTGTGTCAAAACTTGGCTCGGATTTTAATTTTTCGATATCAATGGTTGGTCATCATTTCAAAACTTGGCTCGGATTTTCATTTTTCGACATTTATGGCTGATCATCACTTCACTAGGAAAGCCAAATATGCTAATTTACACGCTGTTCCCCCACACAAAACCTCAATTACCAGGCTCTTTCCTAGGATTGTAGGAGTAGGAATAAGGTGGCAACAGTAACAAAATTCATCATTTCCAACAATGAATTAATAAAAAATAAAAAAATAAAATCCTTTAATATCAAGATGGTTCTCTTAAAAAAAAAAAAAAAAAAGCTGGAGGCATGATTCCATAGTTTTACCTAAAGTGCTACAATTCCTATAACCTTATAAACTAAATTCACCTTGTTATTTGCGTAAATATTGAAAGAATTACCATTACTGCGTACGGTTTTTCTACCTTCATTACCCACTTATTTAGACCATTCTAAGACTATTTTCTTCTATGGCATTTCCTCCGCAAATGCCCCATTTCCAAGATATTCAAATTAGCCTGACCTTACCTAACCTAACCTAGACTGCATCAGACTACCGGGACCTAACCGGGGCAAACTACCAGGACCTAACCTGGGCAAACTACCGGGAAATAACCGTGGCAAAGTACAGGAAATGACCTGGGCAAGATACTGGGACCTAGCCGGATCTGGCAACATTGCTACAAAACGTGGGTGTGACGGATGACTGACTGAGCTCGATAAAACAAACAAATAGAAACACATTTGCCTAAACAAACGTAACCAGAAGTGAGAAGTGATTTAGCGTTAAGCCCAAGGATGACGCCGAGACACAACAGAGAAAGGAAGAGAGGAGGAAACAGTGATAGGCGGAGAAAGAATGAACAACCAAGCCAGGAAGGCACATTGAAGCAGATAGACATGGCGGCAATGGCATTGGATACCAGCGGAGTGAAAGAGAAGAGACATCAACTGATTACTACGAAAATGAAGAAGCATCTCCAAGCCAACGAGGAAGGACCTGGGATAAAAAGGGGAAACAAAAAAAAAGAGAGATAAGTCAATGTATATGTAATAAAAAAGTTACTTCTAATGTTAAAGGCTTACTCTGTGAGAAATGTAAACAATAGTTCCATATAGGATGTGTTAAGGTTGCAGCCAAAAAATATGACATATTAAATGATAATAATGACCTCATGTGGTTATGCAGGAAATGTAAGAAACTTTTCCAGAAGGAAATGGATAGAGGTGACGAGTTTGAGGAGAAGTATAGAGCTTTAAAGAAAGAGAATAAAAATCTGAAGACAGAAATCCTGGCAATAGAAGGGGAAATAATTGACGAGACTGCTAATAGAGTAATAGGACTTGTTAGAGATACCCTAATGATAGAAATCAAAGAAATGGTAAAAGGCTTAATTAAGGACAAAAATCCATCTGAAGAGAATGGTGTGAACCTAACGTATAACACAGGTACAACTTACAACGATGCTGTAAAAGCAGAGGTTAGGGAAACTATACATGAAGAACTAAAAGAAAAACAAGATAGAGATCAGGAAAAAATAACATTGTAATCTATAATTTGCAGGAGAGTCAAGCAGAAACAGAACAGACAAAAAAGGAAGAAGACCTGGGAAGGTGTAGAGAAATCATGAAGGAAGTTAAGGTGGATGAAAGTGTAGTCATGACTAACATAATAAGACTAGGAACAAGGACACAAAACAAAAATAGACCTGTACTAATCACCCTGACAGATGACAATATGAAATGGGAAATATTAAAAAATGCTAAAAACCTAAAGAATACTTACAAAGATTGGATGAAGTAGATAGGAATACCTAAAGATATGACTAGGAAGGAGAGAGAGGAGAACAAAAAACTATATGAGGAATTGAAGGAGAAACTAGCTGAAAAAGAATCAAAAGGAGAAGACGGCTGAATGATAAAGGGAGGAAAGTTAGTGAATGTGAACAAATAGGATGAAGCTGTAAGTAAACAAAAACATCCGTGAACATACGTAAGTATTAGACTAAAATTACTTAATATACAAGGTTTAAGTACAGTTAAATTGTTAGAAGTAGAGAGGCTGATAGGAAGTGAAACAGATATATTATGTTTAACAGAAACTCAATTGAAGTTTGATAAATATGTGATAAGCAAAGGACTAGGGAAAATTGAGAGTTTTAGAGATATGAATGATAGGAAGTGGGGGGTGGGTTGATGTTAATGTATAATGTAAATAAGGTTAAAGTAAACAAAAAACAAACAAAGCACCCAGATATAATACAAGCCGAACTACTGATAATGGGATTTAAAATAAAAGTTTTACTTGTATACATGTCAGTTAGTGATGATGAAAGAAACTTGAGAATCAAAAGAATTATTGAGGAGAAGCTGGAAAGGAATGACAATGATGAACCGTTCATTTTGTTGGGTGAATGAATGGCCACGTCGGCTTCTTAGGGAATAAAAAATTAGATAGAAATGGGAAGATAGTTCTAGACTTATTAAATAAATACGACCTTACACTACTCAATGATGTGACAGAATGCAGCGGGACTTACACATGGAGTATGGGAGACAAAAAAAGTGTGATTGATTACTGTCTTATTAATAATGCCCTAAGTGACAAATTTAGTTCAATTTGTATTTATGAAAATAAAGAGATTTTCGACCTATCAGACCATAACTTAATGATTACTGATTTTAGAATTAATCTGGGAAAGAGAAAGTATGATCAAATTATAACTAAAACATATATCGACATTAACGATAAGACTAAGAAAGAGTTCATGGAGGAACTACATAAACTGGAATATACAGGTATAGACAAAATAGAGACCTTCGAGAATAATCTGATTATCGCCAGGGACAAGGCCATGCAGAAAACAATAAAAATAAATGTAGATAAATGAGGAAGTTTGATACGGGAACCTCTATGGATAACACAGGAGATAAAGGAGGAGATTAAAATATGAAAACAGTCCAACAGAATTAAAAGAAATGCTAATGATAAAGACACACAATACAAATATGAAGGAAAATACAAGGAACAAAAATTCAGAGTGCAACTTCTAGTACAAGAGGCTATGGGGGCGTTCGAAAAGAAAGTAACAAAGGAAATTAAAGAGGAAAAAGATAAAGCCAAGCTATGGGATAATATTAACAAACTGAAGGGTAAAGAGATTAACAAAAAAGAGCTTAAAATATATGGGAGAGAAAACGAAAAAATACCACTTTACCCAAAAGAAGCGGGTTAAGGCTCTGGAGACTTATTGGGCAGGTATATATAGAAAACATGAAAACGGGATAAATACTGTATGGAAAGAAGATGTGATAAGAGACTATAGAGACGAATATGAAACAACTACAGGTAACTCATGGGACAACAGGGAAGAACACTTGGATATGGCTATGAGATATACTGAGACCGTGGTAGGAATGGTAAATATTAACATATCAGAAGATAAAGTGAAAAAATACTTAGGAAGATAAAGTGAAAAAATACTTAGTCAAACTAAAGAATAATAAAGCAGCAGGACTCAGTGGATTAAAATCGGATATCTATAAACTCATAAATAATAATGAGCGCTATATAAATATAATAAGAAAATGCTTAAATAATATTCTGAATAAAACGACCAACATACCAGTAAATTGGATGTATACAATAACAAAGATGATCCCAAAGGTAAATAAACCAATTGTAGATAAATTAAGACCTATTGCACTAAGTAATGTGTCATATAAGATATTTATGACCATCTTGAAGGATAAAATAGAACAACATATACTGGAGAACGGCTGGAGAATGGATACACAAGCAGGGTTTACAGCGGGTTGCAGGATAGAAGACAATATATTGATTTTAAAGTACTGTACACTCAAAAGTTATCAAATAAAGAAACCACTAATAGTGATAGAAATAGACTTCAGCAAGGCGTACGATTCAGTGAAAAGAGAAAAATTAATTGAAACCCTTATTAATTTTTAAATACACCCACAAATTATAGATATAATAGCAGGGCTATATAATAATGATAAAACATATATAAAACTAGATGAGGAGAACCAACGAGAGATTAATATATCTAGCGGTATTAGACAAGGTTGTATTTTGTCCACTACATTGTTTAAACTTATAACATATGCAATACTAATAGACTTAAATAAACACAAGATGGGATTTACAGACAACTTGTTCAACATTAATACGTTGTTCTTTGCAGACGATGGTTTGTGTTTGGCACAGTCAGTTGAAGATGCAAAACAGAGAGGAGAACAGTTAGGTCAGCGTTTCCCAACCTCTTCCGACCATATCACCCCCTGTTGTCATGTCTAAGCAGTCCAGCACCCCTAACTAATATCTTGTTATTAGATTTTAGAAATTTAGAAGGATAAAAGAAAGTGAAGTGTCATCACTTCTTTTACAGATGAAAATATGAAACGACACATGGAAGAGAGAGAGAGAGAGAGAGACTTTCCAATGGACTTACCAGTATTACTGGAAACAGAAGATAGACTCAGCTATGCAGACAAAACTCAAATATGTAGGAGCAGTACTGTTTTGTTGGACTGCTACTGATTAATTAACTACAGTGCTACTGCCTGGCTGCCGCTGGTCCCATAGTCTCGCCGCTCTCGTGTCAGATCCATAACTTGTATACGCATCGAACGTGTACCACATTTGGTCACGCCTTGCTAAGACGTGATATTTTACTGCCACACCCTATAATTGATTTCAGCACCCCCAGGGGGTGCTAGCACCCCAGGTTGGGAAACGCTGAGTTAGGTGGATTGGTGGGAGAATATGGACTGGAGATAAATGTTAACAAGAGTAATATTGCCATCTTTAATATGAGGCACAAGCTGAGACAGATAGAAGGAATAGAGGTAAAAAATAGTTTCCAATATTTGGGGATGACAATATCAGACAAAAAGGACTTTTGCACTACATAGGAAAGCAATGTTTAGGAAAGCTAGCAATTTAGCAAACCAAACGACATCAGTTGTAGCTAAGAGTTGTAATAGGTTACTAATAGGAAAAACTTATTGGAAACATGTAGCCTTGCCATCTGTTCTGTATGGAGCTGACGTTATATATTTTAATGAAAATAATTTAAATTCACTACAAACAATCGAGAACAAAGTATACAGACTTATACTCAGAGCTCCTAGATATGCACCAGACACCAGTATGTGTCCTTAGAGGAGAGATTGGAGTCACAGCAATGAAGACCACAGGTTGATGAAAACCAAGATGACTTTCCTGAAATACCTACTTAGTAAGGAAGACTCCCTCATCGGGCAGGTGTTCCAAGAGCTAAACTAAACTTTAAAGAAGACACTTGGACACAACAAATCATTAACATAACGAAGGTAACCGGGCTTATAACATAACTTAAAAACATTAAGCAAGGACCAAATTAAGGAAATAGTGCGAGAGAAAGATACACAGAGATGGAATGAAAAACTGAATTCCAAGAGTAGTATAGGGCTGTACAAAATGAATAAAAAAGAACCCTGAGAAGAGCAATTTTATGATAATCATCCATCTTCAGTGACTTTCTTCAGATGCCGCAGTAACACACTAGCGTTGAACGACAAAAAGCACTTTAGCGCTGGAGAAGTCAGCTGCCCTGTATGTAGTACAGCCTGGGGCCGGATACTCAAACGTGTCCTAACTTAGGGAGTCCCAATATAGGAACAGGTTAGGACATCCTATTTCATGCCCTAAGTTGGTATACTCAAAATTTTTTTAGGGCGTCCTATCCTGTTCCTAAGTAGTTAGGAAGTCCTAAATCTTCCCGGGAGCCCTATGTCATTCAGCCAATCAGGATGGCGCTTTCAAGTGAATCGGACTGACTCCAGCCAATCCAAAGCAAGCTCGATCAGCTGACAAAAGTAAACACGAAACAAAACACAACGTTATGCGTATGAGTGGTAGAAATGCGTGTCGAAACTGTGGAGAGGAAGACGTAGTATCTACTGTGAAATAAGTGCCACCGCCATCATGATTCATGACAGACAACAGTATGACATTATTGAAAGTCATTAGCAATGTTAGAAATGACTATTTTATCATGTCTACTTGTGTCACATCACATGATTCACTGCTAAATGTAATAATCATGGAGGATTATGTAATGTAAGATATAAGATTACCAATATCAAGTAGATAGTGTACGGTAGGTTAGGTCTGTTTAAATATGCATATTTTTAGTCTCATTGGTGTTTTTAGTAACATTTACCTTTTTGAGTAATGGTATCCCTAATGAAAATCTGGCAAAACGAAACTAAAATGTAAAAAATATAACTAACACATACAACACAGCAACAACATTACTGTAAAAATATTAGTTGGTATCAGTAAATGAACAATTTCCTACAAGTTATCCTCAATGGTGACTACAACACACATAACCAAGCCCAATCTTACCAATAAACTAGTGTTAAAATGAATCCCCTGAATCAAACCAAACACAAAAGTTGGGCCAAATGACAGATAATGTAAAAAATTATGGGTGTTTCTGAAGAAAAATTCAACTTACTCCCAGATGTTGCACCAGTTCTAATTAGGTTTGTCAAGTGGAGTTAGGTTAGGTTAGGTCAGGTTCTTTCCTCATGATAATTAGGTAAGAAATTAATAGAACCAGAAATATGATGTAAAATTAATATTATTATTATTATTTTTTTTTTTTGGGGGGGGGGAAATAACAAATTAAGACTGAGCTAGGCCAGAAAGAACTTAGAACTTGTAGTTTCAATAAGGAGACTGAGAGGAAGCAAGAAGGAAAGGAGGGACAGTTAAAGGATTAAAAGGGAGTGGGTTAGATTTGAAGGGGTGCCAGACCCCTTAAATGGCCGTTGGTTAGGTCTGAAGGGATGCCAGCACCCCTTAAGTACTGTCCATATCACCGCAGACAATACTTCTCCTTCAGGGTCCAAATTGAAGAGCAATTGTTTAAACCAATGACTGGGAAATAATTTATTATGCTGTGAATCTTTGATCTGCTGTTCTGCTGACTATTTCTCATGCATCACAGGAAGTGGCAGGGTCTGGGTCCCTGTAATAAAAGGTTAAAAAAAAAAAAAAAAAAAAAAAAAATGGCAAGTGGTCAAAATAGTGGGAGAAAAGGTGAAAGTGTGCCGAAGGTGTGAATACACTGGAAAAGTAAATGACGATGAGATATGTGTAAATTGTAGCGAAGAAGTAACGGCCAAAAAGGAAGTGTGTACCGCCTGTGATCACTGGGTGGAAACAGATGGGGCTGAGTGTTCAAGATGTAGATTCTGGAGGCATAGGACCTGTGAGGGGTTAACAGTGGCAGGTCTAAAAGCAGTTAAGAACCAAGTGTGGTTCTGCAAGCCATGCAGCCAGGAGTGGAAAGCCGACCAACAGGAGAACTTGAAAATGAAAGAGGAACTCATGGCTGTGAAAATTAAAGATGCTGAAATTAGTAACAAAATGCAAGAACTAGAGAAGAAATATGCTGGGAATCAAGAGGGTGAAGACTCTGATACTGACCTACCAGATGAAAGTGAGAAGTATAGAGAAGGTGAGAGATAATGATAATAACCAGAGGGATGAGAAAGGTATGGGGAATGTTAGGGAGGAAATGAGGTGGCTGAGGGCTGCAAATGAAGATCTTAGGAAAATTATTGTTAATATGGAGCAAAAATGGGAAGCTAGAGAACAAGATATTGTTCGCAGAGTTATTGAGAAAGTAGGGGAAAACCTGGAGGAAATGCAGGAAAAGGAAAAACGGAAGAAAAACATTGTCATGTTTAATGTTCCCGAAAGTGAGAAAGAGCCAGCAAGCAAAGAAGAGGAGACAGAAGATAGAGGTATATGCGAGTCAATTTTCCAAGATATGCTGAAAGTGAAGGATGCCAAGATAGAAAGCAGCTTCCATCTGGGTCGCAGGAGTAACGACAAAATTAGGCCTCTTGTGATACAGCTAAATGAGGTAGGGGTTAAGTGGGCACTAGTGGCAAAGAGCAGAGAACTGTACAGGAATGAAGATGAGATGATCAAGAAAATCATTATTGCCCCAGACCTTACCAAGAAGGAAAGAGAAGAAAATTATAAACTGCAAGAGGAGCTAGGAAAGAGAAGAGAACAGAGGGGTCAGTGGATCATCAAGAAAGGTAGGGTGGTGAGGAAGCATGGGACAGTGTCACAGTCAAGTCAAAGACAGTGACATGTGGGGGATTGTAACAGTGGGGTAAGTGGGGGAAAATATGATGTACTCAAGAGCAATAAAGAAAAGAGTGATAACAAGTATTTAATAAAAACAATAAATATTCAGGGGCTAACAAAGGTAAAAACTAAAGAAATTGGAGACCTAATCAATGATAATAGTATTATTTGTCTTAATGAAACACAAAAGAATATAAGAGATGTGAACTTTGGTAGTAATATTATTATAATTATACAAATGAGAGATAAATGATAGAAAAGGGGGAGGATTAATGGTTTTGCATAAAAACAAAAAAGATATAAAATTAGATAAACTAGAAACTAAAAGTAAAGACATTTTAGTCATTAAAGGAAGTATAAATGGATGGGAAGTTGTAATTATTGTAGTTTATTTTAGTGTTAGTGACAGAGAGAGAAATAATTGTATTAGGATAGAAATAGAGATGTTTTTGGAAAACAGATTAGATGAAGCGGTGTTAATTATGGGCGACTTTAACAGCCATGTGGGATACAAAGGGGACCAAAGTCTAAATGACAATGGTAAAATAATTTTAGAGCGGCTATAAAAATATAAAGTAACTATGCTCAGTGATGTAAAGTGTGAAGGGCTATATACATGGTCAAGAGACGATCAAAAGAGTGTTATAGACTATGCCATAGCAACAGAGAAATTCATATGAAAAATATAATAGAATGGAAATAGATGAAAAGCAGGAAAAGTTTGATCTCACTGACCATAACCTAATGGAAATTCATTTAAATATAGGAAAAGCGAGAAAAATATATAATTGGAAATCATGGATTACAAGAGAATACTACAAAACTGTGATAAAAACTCTCTAGAGAATTATAGTAAAAATCTACAGGACAGCATCTCAAGAGAGAAAGTTAGGAATATGAAAGATTAGAAGAACGAATTACTAAAATGACAAATAGTTGCCTAATGAGGAAATATAGACGGAAAAATATTGGGGATAGGGAAGTAGAAGAACCGGTATGATTCACAGATGAAATAAGGCAGGAAATCAAAGAGAGGAAAAGAATTAATAGAAAGAATAGAAATGAAATATGTGAGGGGAAAAAAGCTGAAGGGAAGAAACTGTATCTAGAACAAAAAGAAAAAGTACAAAAGTTAATTAAAATGGAAATGAGAATAAGTGAAGAGAAAAAGGCAAGAGATAAAAGAGGACAAAAGCAACGGTAAAAACACCTGGAAATATATTAGGATGTTAAGGGGAGAAAAAGAAAAGGAGAAGGAAAACCTACTAAACAATGTGTATGATAGTGATAACAAAAAATTAGAAAAAGAAGACGCAAAATCACAGGTTAAGACATTTTGGAAGGGTGTGTATGGGAAGCATGAAAATAATATTACCAAGGTGTGGAATGATGAGACAAGGGAGGAATATAAATGGGAGGGAACTTGTGAAATCTGAGATTACAAGGGGGAGGCAATATAATGTTATAAATAACCCCAGAGCAGAGGGGAGAAACGAAGAAAATATAAATGTACCAGTCCACATCGAAGCATGTAGTAAGGATATTAGAGAACACATAAATATGGCCCTAAGAATAGGAGAGCGGGAGACATACTTGGAGGATGATATTATAACCGAAGAGCGAGTTACAATGTGTTTAGCCAAAATAAAAAATAGAAAGCAGTGGGCCCTGATTGTATTAAGCCAGAATTATATAAAGTATACTTGGAAAATAGGACATTGTTGATAACATTAGTAGATACTCTGAAACAAACATTAAATACTGGGGATATACCGGAAGGATGGAAGGAGAGTGAAACAGTAATGATACCAAAAACTAACAAACCCAAGGTTAATGAGTTTAGACAAATAGCCCTAACAAATATAGGTTATAAAATATTTATGGCGGTGATCAGAATAGGTATAGAGGAACAAATTAAGAGAAATGACTGGGTTAAATAAAATCAAGCAGGTTTTACGGCAGGGGCCAGAATTGAAAATAATATGGTATTTATTGAAAGAATTACCATTTTGTAGCAGTGTTACCAGATCTGGCTAGGTTCCAATATTTGGTCCCGGTCATTTCTTGTACTTTACCACTGTTATTTCACTGAAGTTTGCCCAGGTTAGGTCCCAATAGTCTGCCCAGGTTAGGTCCCGGTAGTCTGATGCGGTCTAGGTTAGGTTAGGCAAGGTCAGGCAAGATCAGGATACTTTCAAAATGCCCCATTTGAATAAGCCCTAGCTTGGAAATGGGGCATTTGCGGAAGAAATGCCATAGAAGAAAATAGTCTTAGAATGGTTTAAATAAGTGGGTAATGAAGGTAGAAAAACCGTATGCAAGAATGGTAATTCTTTCAATATTTACCAAGTATTCCTTCTGTAATAGAGTTGTAAATCTTAAAGGAGGTGCGGGAATAGGGGACAGGCTGGGGGGGGGGGGTTTGGGGGTGCGGGAATAGGGGACAGACTTTCTACCCACCCCAAGCCTGTCCCCCTAATCCCGCACCCCCCAAAAGCCTGTCCCCTACTCCCGCACCCCCTTAATTGGAACAGAATATTATGTGGTGAATACTGAATCTGTTTTTGAGTTTGAAAGTAAGTTTGACAGAGTATGGAGGGTTGAAAGTCAAAGGTTTGATTACACTACAACAATAGGGAGCCTCGACCACAGCTTTGACCACATGACCACAACATCCAGAATTACTAGAAGTCATCTTTGTGAGATTAAATGCCCTTAAAATAATAATAAAATAATTCTAATATTTAACGTAACAATCTACCACCGCCATTACCACCCACCCTTATTTAAACCTTATTTCTCTAACTTACCCTTATTTACAGCCCTTAATAATTTATTAAGTTACATACCCTTAACTAACTCTTAATATAACCCTGAGAAGTTCCTTAATTAAATGCCCTTAAAATAATAATACAATAATTCTAATATTCATCTGAACAGAATCTACCACCGTCATTTTAAAGACTCGTTCTTATTTAACCCTTAAAATCCCTTATTTCTCCAACTTACCCTTATTTACGGCCCTTAATAATAAACTGTATACCCTTAACTAACCCTAAATATAACCCTGAGCCCTTAAATGTCCTTAAAATTCAAATAAATACCAAAATATTCCTCGGCGGCTGTCCACGCCTTGATGAATCAGCAGGTTTGCCAAATGTTTCGGGCAGAATGAAGGGAGGGCTTCGCCGCAGGAGTTAGTCATCACATCTACGCATGCGCGAGTTTTACTCGTGATTGGCTCCCGCTTCTCTGTCTGTGATTGGCTCCCAGTTGTAAACAAACTGTCCGATTCCCATCTTTTCTGTGTTGACCACGAAAATGGCGGGGAGAAGTAAAGAAGAAAGATTACGTTGTAAATATTGTGATAACATATATAATAATTAGTCAAACTTGAACAGGCATGTGAGAGGTGTTCATGGGGTACAGGATCAACCCATTCGAAATAATAATGTAAGATGCCAAGAGTGTGAAACAAGCTTTTTCACACTTGCCCTGCTGCGGAAGCACCTTCAAGAAGCCCATGACATCGTGGTGAAGAAAGTTAACCATGAATTTGCTTCGGAAAGAGGTAGGTACTGGTAGTTTATCCTGATCCAGGTTAATAAGTTAAGGAGATCCTGTCTAGATTAGGTTGGGCTGCAACCCTTTCACCTCGTGTTTCATGTTATTTTAAGTAACGTTAGTAACTTGGTTTTCCATAATTCTTGGTAATTTCCCATATATACTCTTAAACATGTAGGATTTGGGAGGGGATAAGAATATTCATGACTATAATTGCATAATGCCATATTGAACAATGACATAAGAGCATTTGCATGTATATTGAAAAAAAAAGCAAAGATAATATAGTCTCACCTGTACATTTTTATCATTTACCGAAGTTATTGTGTTAGGTTTGATCAGGTGTGGTTAGGTAATATTAATTATTACTGGTATTGAATTACCAGTATATGCAGTGGGCAAAACATACAGGAAGTGTCTTTAATTCTCATTTTTTGTAGGAGATTGGAGTGGGAAATGTATGTTACAGAATTATTAACCGGATATTGTGAATGACTTGACTGACTCCGAATATCAGGTTAGGTTAAGTTTGATTCGAATTATATATAGCATTCTGTTGTAGAATCATTTTGTGCAAATGCTTACACAAATACTTCAACATTAAGTTACGAGAGTGAGGTGGAAGGACAGAGAGGAAGAGGCAGACCAAGAGTGAGGTGGAAGGATGGAGTTAAGAGGTATATGAGTGAGAGTGGCATTGGGTGGGAGGAGGGATGCCAGTTGACAGGGGACAGAAGTGCGTGGAGGCGATTCATTTGCTGCCACCCCTTCGGGGATTGAGGCTTCTGGCAATAGATAGATAGATCGATCGATGACTTGCTCTTGCAAATTCTTAACCTTTCAATTTCTACTCATTTTTGAAGGCCAACCAATGTTTTTCTATCTTTACAGAATTCATGGAATGGAAAAACCGGTTGGAGGCTGATGTTGGAGTTAATTACACCCTTCACAGAGGATCAAAGAAGACCACTCTTGGGAGAGCAAAAACATATTATTGTCGAAGATCTGGCAAAGAGAGGTTATCCAGTCCTGAAGGAAGTAAATGTGCTCCAAAGAGTCAATGTAGAAACATACCAAACATACCAAAGGGTCCATGTGACAGAAACTTTAAAGATGTACAGTTTTCTCTCTTCCTCCTCAGTTGCTTAATATTCATAGTTGCTGTACAGTACTGTATAATTACGCTGTCGGTAAGGCTTATGTCTCTAGTTTTCCCAGGCTGATTACATCTCACAGTCTCATGATAATTTGTACAGTACTGTATATATACCGGTATATTAAAGTGCTTCCTTCAGAAAACGACATGTCATCTGATAATTATGATCCTCTACCAAGAGGTCCACAGAGTATTTAAATGAATGGAAGAGGTCCACGAAGCATAAAAGATTGTATCATTGTGTTCAAACACCTGCCCTTTTGTGACTTCATAGATGAAGCAGCTTGTATTTTTTTACTAATGTTTTATATATTATGTAGTTAGAGCTCATATACTGTATCCCCCTTTTGTTTGCCAGTATCATGCAGTTGAAAAATATCTAGTTACTGGTATCCTGTTTGTGCTTCACAAGGTATTCCTAAGGCAAGGAACGTAATCTATTACTGCATGTTTGTTTACAGGTACCTGCAAGTTAGGCTTCTTCTGCACATCTTCAATTGAAGTTGAAATAATACGTGGGACTTTTAAAGTTGTATACTTTCTCGACCACTACAGTCACAACCTTGATTTACCTAATCTGGTTCACATGAAGCTGCCCAAATGTGAGAAGGATAAAGTTGCAGGTACAGTACCATACTAATTTTTTCTCCTTGTACACTAAAGTAACAAGCAATGTTATATGTTTATTCTTATAATTGTGTAAAAATGTTAATACATATACATATTTTTTTAAGATTGCCGAGGATGTCCCTCTGCTTGGGCACCCCGTGACATAATTTCTGTGCAATATGGGGCCAAGAATATATTTTATAGTTATACATACTGGTACATAGTATATGTACAGTCAGATACCACAGTTTCTGAGACACCCTGGCAAACATATGCCCTTCTTGTTGGAAAGTGTATGAGAGTTCAAACTCCCATACACTTCCCGACCAGAAAGGAATATGTTCGCTGGGGTGTCCCAGAATGTGTGGTATCTGACTGTACCATACCATAATAGTATTTGAGCATAATATTTTTCATTGTTTTGTTTTTAGCCCAAGATCCATTCATCACATCCAGTTCAGTGTATCTGAACCTACTGTCTGTTGGTAGGTTTTATAAACTATGTGCATAAAACTTGTGTGCTGTCTTGACATTCCTAGGCATGTGACTGGTTTCTGCCATGTAGTGTAGTGGGTGTTCTGGCTTTTCTGTACAGTACCTACTCTTGAGAGCATTTTGAATTCTTCTTTCATATTTAAGTGGCATGTTTTGGTGTTGCTCAGATCACTATACTATACTTGTCTCTCTCTGCTGCTTTCCTTAGAACTTATGGATACACACTGCCTGCCTGCTATCATTTACAGATCATTGTAATGCAGATTCAAGCCTGCACCAGACCATATAAAAAAAGCCATGTACAGCTCCGGACAGATCAAGGGTCCACACCCCATCCATCAGCGACTTGGTTTGGGCCTCGTCGGATCTGGCAACATTTGCAGGTGGAGGGAGGGGGGATGTTAGTGGGAGAGGAGGAGAGAAATGTGGGCGGAGCTATATAGGAGAGTAATGAATGATCAGGTAGAGAGGACGTGTGTCAGGAGAAATGAATGAAGCATACACTGTGAACGGTATCGAATCACCAATAGTATAAAGCAGGGTTCTTCAAACTTTTTCAGTCGTGACCCAGTTTTTACTATGACATCATTGTCGCGACCCATACAGAAAGATATTTTACAAATGACCAGAACTATCAACCTAAAAAAATACAAGGCCAGAAACTGAAACGTAATATTTATGATTAAAAGGCATTCTAACCAGAATTATAAACACTGCCTCACCTATCCCTCTCTCTCTCTCAAGAAGGCTAATATTTGTGCAATGGTTTTGTTTTATTGATAATTAAGTATATGAATATTTGATTATAAAAATATGTATGGATTCATGTATGAACTTCATATTTATTTTATTGTCACAAACATTATTATTCTATTTTATTTGTGTATTTATTTTTTGTGAGCCTGCGACCCAGTTTGGAGGAATTCGGGACACGTAGTTTGAAGAACCCTGCTGGTTTAAAGAAGTGCATACTGCATTAACGTAGGTGGATATAGGAGAGAAGAAATATGATGATTTGAGGCGAGGGTGAGGGGGAAGAGGGTAAGAAAAATGAAGGTGATTAGTTGAAAAGTAATAACAAACAAATATAATTAGAATATCTGTTACATTATATCCTTTAAATAAAAGCACTGTCTTTTGTTCACCATCGTAGTGGGATAGACTACTGATTATATATTATCCTTTGGATATTAGACAGCTATCCCTGTATTCCTTTTATCCCTCATGCTTACCCCGTAGGGGTGTATTGCTGTAATGATGTGGGCAATACTTTAAGGGTTTTGGAGCCCCTTCGGCCCCAGCCACTAGCTTACATTTCTTCAACTGTCCCTCCTTTCTTCCTATTTCCTTCTTGCTTACTGTCACACCTCTCTATCACCTGGTGCTAATTGACCTCGTTGTTGCACCACCTAATATCAATCAAATCCCTCGTGCTTGTAGTCCACCCCATTTATCACCTTCTCCCAAGCCCAGCTGTTTTTTTTTTTTTTTTTTTCGGCAGAAGACGGTATAATGTTCTAACTTTTTTAATAATAATATTTCTCAACAAATTCATTAAGCTATTTACCAGGATTTTTTCTTCTAAATATGCATTTCCTTAAAAATAATCGATGTTAAACTTAAATGGGGTGTGGACCCTTGATCTGTTCGGAGCTGTACAGTATCATGCTTAACATATACTTTTCATAATTTTTGAGGTCTAATGTACTATTATTTTCTGACAGGGATGATTACTCAAGGCATTTCCTACAACAAGATATTGGACAGAGTACGAGAAACTTCAGGAGGAAGTCGTGCATCAATTCTGGAAAAGCAAGACATTCTAAATGTTGCCAGAGACTATGGACTCCACCAGATCCAGCCCCGACATCCTGAGGATAGCATAAGTGTACGCTTCATTGTACAGGAGCTGAAGGAGGCTAATGAGTTACTGTTTTTTAAAGACCAAGGAGTAATAGATTCAGAGAACCCAAATATAGATAAAAAAGAATTAGCTTTAGGATTTATGAAGCAGGGTCAAGAATTTTGGTTCTTAAACCATCTGACCAACACGGAAACACTTCAAGTGTGCATGGATTCCACTCACTGTATTAGTCAATACGCAGGCTAACAGCTTACAACTTTAATGATAGTAAATGATTGTAATAATGGATTTCCAGTAGCTTTTTTGATTAGCAGTACTGTCAATGATGAGATAGTTAAAGCTTTTTTTAGTTAAGCTGAAAAAACGTGATGGCCCACTCAATGCAAACACTTTTATGAGTGATGATGATCCTATATTTAGAAATGCATGGAAGGTAGCCATGAGTGAAGTAGGAGCTCCTGCCTTCTTAAACTGCAGTTGGCATACTGACAGAACCTTTAGAAAGAGTATAGCTTCTAAAATAACTGCACCAACATCTGAAAAAGCAGTTATCTACCAGATGGATAGAGCTCTCATGGATGAGCCAGATGAACAAATATTCAACCAGGAGTGCCAGGGTTTCCTATAATACTTAGAGCAGGCTGGGTTCAGTGCCTTTTACGAGTACTTCAGGAAATGCTATTTAGTAGAAGAGAGGGTTAAACTGTGGCCCAAATGTTACCGAAGTAACGTGACCATCACCACAAATAACCACTTGGAGAGCATGCATAAGTTGTTGAAATACATTTATTTAGATGGAAAGAAGGTTAAAAGACTAGATCATACAATATTAGTCCTAGAAAAAATGGTGAATGACAAATTGTACTCAAGGATGATTAACCTGCTAAAAAATAGAACAGTAAGGAGAAACAAGCCTCACTTTACAGAGCGCCATAGACAAGGGAAAGATCTGGAGGTGATTCAGAAGGATCAAGGTGTATTTCTGGTGCATTCAGCCTCGTATGTGAATAAACAGTATGTAGTCAAGACATGTGAGACCTGTAGAGAGAGGTGTCCCTATTGTAATGTATGTAAATGCATGTATAGTTGTTCATGTGAGGACAATGATGATAGGAGAAGAAATATCTGTAAGCATATACATGCTGTTGTAGACTTCAGGCTAAACAAATATAAACTAACCAAAC
This sequence comes from Petrolisthes cinctipes, assembly GCA_033782935.1. NCBI lineage: Eukaryota > Metazoa > Arthropoda > Malacostraca > Decapoda > Porcellanidae > Petrolisthes > Petrolisthes cinctipes. The sequence goes on from JAWQEG010001796.1 coordinate 215,951, forward strand.
CAAAAGATGCAGGTAAAGAAATAGAAATTCTCCATGATGTAGTTTGTGGTGCAGTGTCAGGTACAGGTAGTAAATCAGCATTAGAAGAAGAGGTAGAGAAACTGACAAACAAAACTGTGTTGACTCTAGTGCCAAAGTATAAAGATATAAAAGACCTCCAAGTTGTGAAGTCTGTAGATAGTCTTTTAACAAAAGCTAAAGCTGTAATGGATGCAGCCACACAACTCCTAGGGAATATCACTAGTTTTCCTGTGGATGTGAACACTATAAAAGAGCCAAGCAACACAAATTGTGTAAAACAAGATAGGATATATTCCACAAAGGAAAAGAGAAAACAAACGGATGAAGGGGCCAGATTTAGAAAGCCTAGTACTAAGGCAAGGCTTGAAATTGGGGAGTCCTTAACAAGGCATCAAAGTTATATATCTGTTCCTGTTGTGTCTAAGGGAGATATTGAATATGAACATTCTTATTAATTTTTAAGGGGCCAGATTTAAGAACATTGGTTTAATTAAACTGTGAAATGACTGATTTACTCAATTCAGGTTATGTTTGGTTAGGTAAGATTTGGTTTGATTGGGTTGGGCTAGGATGGTAAGGTTAGATAAGGACAGTAATATGTTTAATAATTTCACAAAAGCTAACCAAACCAAACCTAAATTTGATTAAGTCTATGGAATGTCTGGTTTACTCAGTCAGCTGGGACAGATTCGGTTAGGTTTGTTTAGCTGTCATGAATGACCTAACATAACCTAATCTCTCCTATCCTGACTGGGTAAACCAATTATTTCACATAAGGTACATACCGTATATATATGACTAGTTTCAGTCTGACTGTAACAGATATACATATAATTACTACCGGTACTGTACAGTAAATACTTGAGGAGATGAAAAATTTAATTTGTGGTAAGGAGTCCTCTTTATTGACTGGGTACAGTATGTACAGTCACATACCGCAATTTCTGAGACACCCGGGTGAACATATGCCCCTCTGGTGGGGAAGTATATGAAAGTTCGAACCTCTCATACACTTCCCGACTAGAGGGGCATAATGTTCGCCCTGGTGTCTCAAAAACTGCGGTATGTTACTGTACCAGAGAGAAAAAATATATGTAATGATAAGTTTGTAAATAATACAGTAATCAGATTCTGTACTGTTTTATTCCTTCCTGCATGATTCTTTTTCAGTGTAAGGTAAAGTTATATGAGTATGGGTAGTCTACACGATTAAAGCTTACTTTATGGAAGCAATTGGGAAACCTGGCCACTGCAGAAAATCTGATTAGGTGCAAGATTCTTCCTCTATCATGGCTAAATATCTTTTAGCGTAACGGTAACCTAACTTGAACATCCTCACACATGCTCAGAAGAATCTCAGCTGTTGCCAAGATCTTCCAAACAACTATATGTAAGTTCATTGTATGACAAGTATGTAAACTATTAAATGTTAATGCCTTCATTGCTAAAGTAATCTCTCAATTTCTCTCACCATGCAAACCCTACCAGTATAGCTGCATAAGAGTTCCACATGGGAAATATACAGTATACCAAAAACGTCTGGGTTAGTCCCGGTTGTCTGTCTGATTTGGTTCTGGTACCGGTACTCTGCTTAAGTTAGGTCCCAGTAAAGTCGCACTCAGCATTGAGTTTGTATGTAATAGGTACTGGTAGTTTGCCCAAGTTAGGTCCTGGTAGTCTGCACAGGTTAAGTTTCAGTAACCTGTCTTGGGTGTATTTAGGTGAGATTAGGTCAGGCCAAGTCAGATAAAAAATAAAAAAGTTATATATTCCATCACAATACAGTATTGTGGCCGGCCAACAATTAATAGAACAAGTAAAAAGATGCATTAAAAAAGTGGGAAAAATCTAGGTGGATGCAGAATTACCACCGCATACCCTCTTTCCGGTGGGGTTTCATACTGTTGGAGTACTGTATGTGGAAGGTAAAAAAAATAAATAAAACCACCCCTCACCTACCCAAAAACTTTTTTTCTACTCTCCCCCTATCATAAAGGGAGGGCTACCTCGGAAAAGGACAGTATCTAGTTATCTAAGTTACCATACAAAAAGGTCAAAATTATCCAATCACACCAAAAAGAAAAGGAGAGAGTCAATTACTCAATGTTTAATTTCTATTCAATAGGCCTAGGCTATTGTTCTAAACTGCACATTTACCAAGTGTTCCTCACCTCCACATACTAGAGAGACTAATGTATACACCAAATGGTTTTTATTTTATTTAGAATTGGGGTGTATCTCACGATTTGTCAATTATTTGTTGGCAATTATCATCAGGATTGCGTGTTGACTGTGTTCGGATGTAATATTTACCTTCTAGTTTGTTTACAACTTGGAGCCAATCACAGACAGAGAAGCGGGAGCCAATCACGAGCCCAGTAAAACTCGCGCATGCGTAGATGTGATGACTAACTCCTACGGCGAAGCCCTCCCTAGAAGGAATAGCCAGAATCATCCAGAATGTCGCTAGATATGGGGCCGATTCCACAGTCGTCAATATTTGTTTGCGAGCCAACAAACGAAAACCTTTGGTAACGTGTCCGATTCCACAGTCGTTTTTCGGGACCCAGTTTGTTAGGGCTCCAACCAAAATCATAAGCATTATTGGAACTTTGGTGAAGGGTATACCTCCCCAACCGAGCTAACTAATTATATATTATTGAAAATATTTATATTATTTGCATACCAAATGATTATTTTTCATTGTATAATGCATGTCCATTGTTTTCTATAGAAGGCATCCAGAAACAAGGAGAAACAGCAAGATTGTATTATTTTTACGATAATCCTGCTGATCGCAGTAAATTCAAGTCTGTCGTCTGCTGCGCTTCAACCAGTGTTGCCAAGTATGGGAAAGTTTCCCTAGACATGAAGAATTAGAGGTAGCAATGGGGAAATTATATTAAGATTATTGAAAAATAAATGGAGAAATTTCTACAAGACGAAATATACGACTATCTTCAAGAGTAAACCGGAAATTTTTGAGGTAAAAAGGGAAAATCTGATGTTGAAGTTGGGGAAATTTCGTCAAGCAGACCTGGCAACACTGGCTTCAACTCGGCTAAAAGCATCACAGCACTTCATTATTTTACATCTATTGTTCTTCCCACACGTTACTCCAAATTCATTATAGATAAGCCTGTGAAACATTTATTATGGTATAACCTTATGCAAGTACTTAGAACTGAGTAGAGGGAACTAATTATAACTCAAATTTACACTAGTGTAGACACATCCAAGAACAACAGTTTGTATGATCTTTTTAATCATATTACCCGCTATGACAGCAAACAAATGTATTATTAAAACATTATTTATGTAGTTGAAATATATTTAACATAAGTATTTCTCAAGTTTTATGTTATTTAGTGAAAATTAACTGGTGATAAGTTAGAGCAGCAAGAGCCTTGTCACGAGGAGAAATTGTGGTCGTCAACTCGTCATGTGTTCTCTCTTCCAAGTTTCTTCTGCTCACAGGTGACAGTTCATATTTCGGCGCCAGTTTGTTATAGTTCCATGGCCAATATCCACCATTCAGGTGTACCAACCCTTCCGGGGATTTGTTTGCGCGGCCACCAAGTTTGTTGGCTCGCAAACCAAAGATCAGACGACTGTGGAATCGGAAAGGCTTATTTGTAAAGGGTCTCACCATGTTCGGGCTGTAACAAATCGACTGTGGAATCGGCCCATGGAGCAAAATTCCGCTAAAAATAGTAAAATATCGCTAGATTATTCCCAGCGCAAATAATTATACTGTAATATTTTTAAACAGGACTCGGGAACTCACCTTTGAACTAGAGGAATGAAATGACATCATCAGCGTCCTCAATTCTTGAAGCCGAAGATGATGTTCCTTCTTTGTAGGAATCAGAGTATGCCTGCATAGTGCCAATCTTGCTTGTGACACTTCTTGGGAGTTCATAACTGTAACAACATGTCTCCCTTCTTTGCAGACCAGAGCGAACACACAAAATTGAATTGACTGTGACCTGAGAATGTGACCTGAGAATGTCCCACTGTTTTAAAATCCGTGTAACTGCAGGTTCAACAGATAGCCAACGAGTGTCACAGACTCTAGTGATTTGCAGTGGTGTTTTTCCATCATTCATCGTTTCATACAGTCTTTTGTACGCAAGTTGACTCTTAGAAGAATGACTAAACCAACTGTAGGTTTCTCGAACCATGTAGTCAATGTTTCTGGGAAGAGTTCCGTCACTAGCATGTAGGGTGACCATTTTTGAATTTCCAGAAAGTAGGACACTTCATATATATATATATATATATATATATATATATATAACTCTGAGATAATCGAGGTGAAGACACATATGCAAGCAGAGATGAGGTGCCAGCACTGAGAGTGTATAGTCTATGCTTGTCTGTGGCTCCATGTCGCTCTACTGCACCCTTTCCCCGACTTCCAATCTCGATATCACAGCGACATAATGTGCAATATGCATGAAACTCATCTTTTCTGCTTTTAGAAACGAATCCAAATTCTTTTGCCCACTCTGAGTTGAAAGAAGTCTTTCTTTTCGGCATTTTTAAAGCTATTAACTGATACAGACAGTCAGACACTGACGCACAGCAAAGTGGCTAACGCTAAACTAACTCACCGTTACCCGCGAAGTCCCGACGTTGGACAAATTTGGTCCTGAACAGTTCCTGTCCTGTCTAATGAAACTGTCCGACTGCATCTGCCGACTTTGGCCTCAGTTTCGATCGAACTTTTGACATTATTGTATAACTCTCTCTCTTACTTATTGATTTACATAATTTTTTTTTATTTTTTCCCCTCGCCCAAAGAAAGTAGGACAACTGTACGTCCGGAGTTAGGTTGCGCCGGATGTAGGACAAAGGGTTAAATAGGAGGACAGTCCGGCGTAAAACCGGACGTCTGGCCACCCTAGTATAGGGTAGTATGGATTGATATGGATTAACATTCTTTATAAGTGACATTGAGCAAGGGTTTGAGTTTGCGGGAGGCAGAAAGTGCGTTTCTGCAGGGAATTTATGCCGGAAAGTGAATTTAGCCTCTGTTTTAGTTTATCACCATGCCCCCACAATACACTCAGTCCTTCAGAGTGTCGTAGTTGTCGGTAGACGAACTGAAAGGCTGGCTACAACCTATTGAGGGTGATAAAACTAAAGCATATTGTTGTTATTGTAAAACCGATCTCAACGCCAAACTTTGTGATCTGCGTAAACATGCCACTATTCAACGCCACCGGAAATGTGCTAATATTGTGACTGATTCTCGGCAACAGAAAATACAGGTAAAGCCAAAAGAAAATGAAAATGTTAGTGTTGCAGAGGGTAAACTTGCTTTGTACATCGATTGTCATAGTTCATTGGCGAGTATTGATCATGCAACAGAAACATGCAAAAGTGCATTCAGCGATAGTAAAATTACTACATACATATTACTCTAGTGTGACATACATACATACAGTCGTGGTCAATAATAATCATCCACATATGGGTAACTTTAACAATTTACTGTGTAATGTTTTCATGTTCACATATTATTTTATTGTTTTAAATAGTGTGTAGCTGTTTGTATTAAATTAAACGATGGCACTATACCTATTTATTGGAATGTTTATCAGCTAAGGAACAGAGGGAAGCTGTCAAAATCTTACGTGAGTTACTCCTATATAGATGATTATTTTTGACCACGTCTGTACATACATACATACATATTACTCTAGTGTGACATACATACATACATATTATTCTAGTGTGACATATATACATACATACATATTACTCTAGTGTGACGTACATACATACACACATTCTAGTGTGACATGCATATATACACACATATTACTCTAGTGTGACATACATACATACATACATACTGAACAATGTGAACATAAAATACTTATCATAATAGAGATTAAGTACGTTGTATATATATATTATAAGAAGGTGACTGTGGATGAAAGCCAACGATAGTTTTGTTTATCTAACTAATTTCACCTTTTAACCGAAATGTATTTATATTTAATCAGCCATTCACTGATATATCGGTTAAAGAAATACTTATTCATATATTGTGAGTCACTATAATGTAGTTAATATACCATATCATCAATAAAAGACCGAATAAATGAAATAATATCTTACCCTGGCATAAGCTAACAGGCTGGCGGGTTGAGGGGAAGGGCAACCTATCATGGCCGCCAACCCACTTCCGGTGGCGACACGCCAGGGGGCTGTTGCGCGCTCTATGCACACCATCGTATACTCCACGAATGTTCTTGAATATGGCCCCAAGCACAAGTAATAACTTGCATTTCTCTGGGTATTACATTAGTGCAGTGATAGTGTATACCACAGAGCTACACACATAGAGCGATCGACCCTGTGTTATTAGATAGGGGAGGAGTGTCACAAGTCAGCCTGCTCGGCGGCCATTTTGAATAGCCCTTTGGCGCGTGCTTTGAACTCCCGTACGTACTTGTATAGTATGTTTCTATCCACAGTTATTGACATTTCCCTGATTTGTAAAGCATTGTATCTTTTTGTTATCTAATTATGCAGGTTTTGTTAAATCAATTAACAAGGCTGAGATAATGTCCATACGGAAAATTATGCAAAGAAATTAAACTTAAACTGGTTTATTAAACAAGACAAATATATATAACTGTAATCTGTCTCCCTCTCCCTCCACTTACCTTACATACATACATACATATTACTCTAGTGTGACATTTATACATACATACATATTACTCTAGTGTGACATACATACATATTACTCTAGTGTGACATACATACATACAGTCGTGGTCAATAATAATTATCCACATATGGGTAACTTTAACAATTTACTGTGTAATGTTTTCATGTTCACATATTATTTTATTGTTTTAAGTAGTGTGTAGCTGTTTGTATTAAATGAAACGATGGCACTATACCTATTTGTTGGAATGTTTATCAGCTAAGGAACAGAGGGAAGCTGTCAAAATCTTACGTGAGTTACTCCTATATGGATGATTATTTTTTACCACGGCTGTACATTCATTCATACATACATATTACTCTAGTGTGACATATATACATATATATTATTCCAGTGTGACATATATACATACATACATATTACTCTAGTGTGACGTACATACATACACACATTCTAGTGTGACATGCATATATACACACATATTACTCTAGTGTGACATACATACATACATACATACTGAACAATGTGAACATAAAATACTTATCATAATAGAGATTAAGTACGTTGTATATATATATTATAAGAAGGTGACTGTGGATGAGAGCCAACGATAGTTTTGTTTATCTAACTAATTTCACCTATTAACCGAAATGTATTTATATTTAATCAGCCATTCACTGATATATCGGTTAAAGAAATACTTATTCATATATTGTGAGTCACTATAATGTAGTTAATATACCATATCATCAATAAAAGACCGAATAAATGAAATAATATCTTACCCTGGCATAAGCTAACAGGCTGGCGGGTTGAGGGGAAGGGCAACCTATCATGGCCGCCAACCCACTTCCGGTGGCGACACGCCAGGGGGCTGTTGCGCGCTCTATGCACACCATCGTATACTCCACGAATGTTCTTGAATATGGCCCCAAGCACAAGTAATAACTTGCATTTCTCTGGGTATTACATTAGTGCAGTGATAGTGTATACCACAGAGCTACACACATAGAGCGATCGACCCTGTGTTATTAGATAGGGGAGGAGTGTCACAAGTCAGCCTGCTCGGCGGCCATTTTGAATAGCCCTTTGGCGCGTGCTTTGAACTCCCGTACGTACTTGTATAGTATGTTTCTATCCACAGTTATTGACATTTCCCTGATTTGTAAAGCATTGTATCTTTTTGTTATCTAATTATGCAGGTTTTGTTAAATCAATTAACAAGGCTAAGATAATGTCCATACGGAAAATTATGCAAAGAAATTAAACTTAAACTGGTTTATTAAACAAGACAAATATATATAACTGTAATCTGTCTCCCTCTCCCTCCACTTACCTTACATACATACATACATATTACTCTAGTGTGACATTTATACATACATACATATTACTCTAGTGTGACATACATACATATTACTCTAGTGTGACATACATACATACAGTCGTGGTCAATAATAATTATCCACATATGGGTAACTTTAACAATTTACTGTGTAATGTTTTCATGTTCACATATTATTTTATTGTTTTAAGTAGTGTGTAGCTGTTTGTATTAAATGAAACGATGGCACTATACCTATTTGTTGGAATGTTTATCAGCTAAGGAACAGAGGGAAGCTGTCAAAATCTTACGTGAGTTACTCCTATATGGATGATTATTTTTTACCACGGCTGTACATTCATTCATACATACATATTACTCTAGTGTGACATATATACATATATATTATTCCAGTGTGACATATATACATACATACATATTACTCTAGTGTGACGTACATACATACACACATTCTAGTGTGACATGCATATATACACACATATTACTCTAGTGTGACATACATACATACATACATACTGAACAATGTGAACATAAAATACTTATCATAATAGAGATTAAGTACGTTGTATATATATATTATAAGAAGGTGACTGTGGATGAGAGCCAACGATAGTTTTGTTTATCTAACTAATTTCACCTATTAACCGAAATGTATTTATATTTAATCAGCCATTCACTGATATATCGGTTAAAGAAATACTTATTCATATATTGTGAGTCACTATAATGTAGTTAATATACCATATCATCAATGAAAGACCGAATAAATGAAATAATATCTTACCCTGGCATAAGCTAACAGGCTGGCGGGTTGAGGGGAAGGGCACGTATCATGGCCGCCAACCCACTTCCGGTGGCGACACGCCAGGGGGCTGTTGCGCGCTCTATGCACACCATCGTATACTCCACGAATGTTCTTGAATATGGCCCCAAGCACAAGTAATAACTTGCATTTCTCTGGGTATTACATTAGTGCAGTGATAGTGTATACCACAGAGCTACACACATAGAGCGATCGACCCTGTGTTATTAGATAGGGGAGGAGTGTCACAAGTCAGCCTGCTCGGCGGCCATTTTGAATAGCCCTTTGGCGCGTGCTTTGAACTCCCGTACGTACTTGTATAGTATGTTTCTATCCACAGTTATTTACATTTCCCTGATTTGTAAAGCATTGTATCTTTTTGTTATCTAATTATGCAGGTTTTGTTAAATCAATTAACAAGGCTAAGATAATGTCCATACGGAAAATTATGCAAAGAAATTAAACTTAAACTGGTTTATTAAACAAGACAAATATATATAACTGTAATCTGTCTCCCTCTCCCTCCACTTACCTTACATACATACATACATATTACTCTAGTGTGACATTTATACATACATACATATTACTCTAGTGTGACATACATACATATTACTCTAGTGTGACATACATACATACAGTCGTGGTCAATAATAATTATCCACATATGGGTAACTTTAACAATTTACTGTGTAATGTTTTCATGTTCACATATTATTTTATTGTTTTAAGTAGTGTGTAGCTGTTTGTATTAAATGAAACGATGGCACTATACCTATTTGTTGGAATGTTTATCAGCTAAGGAACAGAGGGAAGCTGTCAAAATCTTACGTGAGTTACTCCTATATGGATGATTATTTTTTACCACGGCTGTACATTCATTCATACATACATATTACTCTAGTGTGACATATATACATATATATTATTCCAGTGTGACATATATACATACATACATATTACTCTAGTGTGACGTACATACATACACACATTCTAGTGTGACATGCATATATACACACATATTACTCTAGTGTGACATACATACATACATACATACTGAACAATGTGAACATAAAATACTTATCATAATAGAGATTAAGTACGTTGTATATATATATTATAAGAAGGTGACTGTGGATGAGAGCCAACGATAGTTTTGTTTATCTAACTAATTTCACCTATTAACCGAAATGTATTTATATTTAATCAGCCATTCACTGATATATCGGTTAAAGAAATACTTATTCATATATTGTGAGTCACTATAATGTAGTTAATATACCATATCATCAATAAAAGACCGAATAAATGAAATAATATCTTACCCTGGCATAAGCTAACAGGCTGGCGGGTTGAGGGGAAGGGCAACCTATCATGGCCGCCAACCCACTTCCGGTGGCGACACGCCAGGGGGCTGTTGCGCGCTCTATGCACACCATCGTATACTCCACGAATGTTCTTGAATATGGCCCCAAGCACAAGTAATAACTTGCATTTCTCTGGGTATTACATTAGTGCAGTGATAGTGTATACCACAGAGCTACACACATAGAGCGATCGACCCTGTGTTATTAGATAGGGGAGGAGTGTCACAAGTCAGCCTGCTCGGCGGCCATTTTGAATAGCCCTTTGGCGCGTGCTTTGAACTCCCGTACGTACTTGTATAGTATGTTTCTATCCACAGTTATTGACATTTCCCTGATTTGTAAAGCATTGTATCTTTTTGTTATCTAATTATGCAGGTTTTGTTAAATCAATTAACAAGGCTAAGATAATGTCCATACGGAAAATTATGCAAAGAAATTAAACTTAAACTGGTTTATTAAACAAGACAAATATATATAACTGTAATCTGTCTCCCTCTCCCTCCACTTACCTTACATACATACATACATATTACTCTAGTGTGACATTTATACATACATACATATTACTCTAGTGTGACATACATACATATTACTCTAGTGTGACATACATACATACAGTCGTGGTCAATAATAATTATCCACATATGGGTAACTTTAACAATTTACTGTGTAATGTTTTCATGTTCACATATTATTTTATTGTTTTAAGTAGTGTGTAGCTGTTTGTATTAAATGAAACGATGGCACTATACCTATTTGTTGGAATGTTTATCAGCTAAGGAACAGAGGGAAGCTGTCAAAATCTTACGTGAGTTACTCCTATATGGATGATTATTTTTTACCACGGCTGTACATTCATTCATACATACATATTACTCTAGTGTGACATATATACATATATATTATTCCAGTGTGACATATATACATACATACATATTACTCTAGTGTGACGTACATACATACACACATTCTAGTGTGACATGCATATATACACACATATTACTCTAGTGTGACATACATACATACATACATACTGAACAATGTGAACATAAAATACTTATCATAATAGAGATTAAGTACGTTGTATATATATATTATAAGAAGGTGACTGTGGATGAGAGCCAACGATAGTTTTGTTTATCTAACTAATTTCACCTATTAACCGAAATGTATTTATATTTAATCAGCCATTCACTGATATATCGGTTAAAGAAATACTTATTCATATATTGTGAGTCACTATAATGTAGTTAATATACCATATCATCAATAAAAGACCGAATAAATGAAATAATATCTTACCCTGGCATAAGCTAACAGGCTGGCGGGTTGAGGGGAAGGGCAACCTATCATGGCCGCCAACCCACTTCCGGTGGCGACACGCCAGGGGGCTGTTGCGCGCTCTATGCACACCATCGTATACTCCACGAATGTTCTTGAATATGGCCCCAAGCACAAGTAATAACTTGCATTTCTCTGGGTATTACATTAGTGCAGTGATAGTGTATACCACAGAGCTACACACATAGAGCGATCGACCCTGTGTTATTAGATAGGGGAGGAGTCATGGAGGTATAATATAAAGGAGGCGGCATGACGTCACAAAGGTGAAGCCAACTCGCTATTGGTCGACTGTCTCCCCTACCCCCCATTGACTCAAAACAAACCTCAGCTGATCACGTCGTTCAAGTTCAAGTTTTAGGGTCCCGCAGAGGGCCGCTCATGGGCGGCATAATATGCGGGGGTTGTGCGGGGGATTTAAAGATCCAGGGCAGGATTAGGAAGAGGGTTAGGATAAGTGTGGATTGGGTCAGGGACTGTGGGTTGAAGATTAGGATTGGGGAGGTAATGATTGGTGATCCTATTTCTAAACGTGTCAAGAGTGGGGCTATTAACTACGTGAGATGGGAGATGATTCCACTCTTGGATGCTGCGGGGAAAGAATGAGTGCCTAAATATATCAGTGCTTGTCTGGTATGTATGGTATTTTAAGTTGTGGCTGCCTCTAGTGGATCGTATACTTGTAGGGTGTAGATATGTGTCTTTGTCTATGTCAACTAACTTGTTTGTGATTTTGTATATCATCTGTTGTCTGTGTATCTGTCTTCGTGTTACTAATGGGTCTAGTTTTGTGTCTTGTTTAAGCAAAGTGACTGATGTAGTGTCTGTAATCACGTCTGGCCCATCTTGCAGTCTTGTTTTGTATGGACTCTAATTTATTGATATTATTGTAAGTGTGTGGGTCCCAGACGGTGTCGCAATAATCTAAATGTGGCCGAACGAAAGTGTTATATGCAATAATTTTGATGTCTGTGTTACACCTGCTGAGGTTCCTGCGCAAGAACCCCAGGACCCTACTAGCTTTAGCCCTGATGCCACCTATGTGTGTGTTCCACCTCATGTCCGCTGAGATGTGGACGCCCAAGTATTTGTGGGAAGTGACTGTGTTGAGGTTGGTGTTGTGTAATTGGTATGTATATGGAATGACATTATGGGCACGGGTAAAACGGATGTGATGGCATTTGTCTGGTCTAAATGTCATCTGCCACTTGACTTCCCAGTCTTCAAGTGCAGTTAGGTCGTCCTGTAGTCGAAGGCAGTCATTCCTATCTTTAATTGGTCTGTAAACTAAGCTATCGTCTGCAAAGAGTCTATTGGTAGAGGAAAGTGAAAGTGGGAGGTCATTAATGTATGAAAGGAAGAGAAGGGGACCCAGGACAGTGCCCTGGGGTACCCCAGAGGTTACAGGAACAGATGGAGACTGACTACCGTCAAGAACTATACACGTTGCTTTCTGGTAGTCAAGAACGTTCTAATCCAGTGAAGAAGTTGTCCCTGTATGCCATAGAATTCTAATTTGTGTAGTAGTCTTTGGTGAGGGACTTTGTCGAAGGCTTTGGCAAAGTCTAATACTATGGCGTCAACTTGTCTAATTTTTGTGTCATTGAGGGACTGCAAGATGTCATGAGTAGTTACCAGTAGCTGCGTCTCACACGAGCGTTTAGGCCGAAAACCGTGTTGATTGTCAGTCAGTATATTTTGCCTATCAAAGTGGTCCATTATGTGTCTATGAATTATGTGTTCTAAAATTTTGCAGGGGACTGAGGTAAGTGAAATAGGTCTATAATTAATGGGAAGGGTTCTGTCTCCGGATTTAAAAATTGGGGTCACATTTGCCAAAAGCCAGTCTTGGGGGAGTTCACCGGTCTGTAAAGTCTGTGAGAATATAACCTGCAGGACCATCAACTTCACCAACATTCTTTGCCATTTTTTGTAATAATGCTGGCGTGTTCAGCATATGGGTGTACCCAGGGAGACAGGAGTCTTTCTACTACATTTCATAGGTATGATAAGAAAGTCATACAGAAAAATATACAACAGAAATGGACAAATCAACGAAGTTAAATTCATCACCTGCCTCGCACACCGTGACACGTACCCATGTCCTGTAAAATATTAATACTGTACACACGAAAACTGCAAAGCCAAGGCTATGATAGTGTTGTGATATTAACTGTTAATGTATAACCTCACGTATATATGGCATTGACAGGGTTATAAAAGATAAACTGGCTCCATGGGGTGACCTACTTGTGCCCAAGTTAAGGTTGGCCTGTAGGATAACTCGAATGTTGAGAGATTGTATTATGAATGTTTTAGCATATTTCATAATGTTTTAAAGATATTTAATTTATAATTGTGTTTACTACGTAGACTATTTGGTTGTTGAGAACTTAGGTCTAAGTTATAGTACCGTAGTCTAAGTTAAGCCAATGTGCCAAAAGAGTTTTTATAATTGTAAAATTACGGCCTGGGACTGATGAATAAAATTAATGTTTTTGTGTGAATCAGAGTGAACTGGAACTGAGTAATTGATGACACACATTATGCAGTAACATCCATGCAGCCATCATGGTAAGATTCCATGTGGCTTATAAGTGGTAAAATGTGTTTGATACAAGACACTACACCTGAGTGTGAACTCTATTACATGACAGTTCTGGGTGTTACACTACACATCTCTTCACCATAATATACACATCTTCACTACACATCACATATCTCCAGTACCATATACATATCTTCACTACCCTATACACATCTTCAGTACACTATACACATCTTCACTACACACATCTCCATTACCTTACATAAATTATACACATCACATCACACATCTTCACTACACTATACACATCACAACAAACCACATCTTCACTACACTATGTAAATCTTCACTACCCTATACATATCTTCACTACATTATACACATCTTCACTACACTATGTAGGCTACATTTTCACTGCACATCACACATCTTCACAGCACACCACACATCTTCACTACACTATACACATCTTCACTACACTATACACATCTTCACTTCACTATACACATCTTACTGTATATAATCTTATTTATATATTGTACTTAAAGAGTGACATAAGGCCTTCCAGAGTCTCATACTAGAACTCTTTATATAGTTAATTTTATTTGCATTTGTACAGTTGCCCACACATGAAACTGTTGTGACTCGTTACTTGTGAGGTGCTTGGCTACAACGAAAGGAAATTTAAGTGATAAAAGATGTAGTTTGTTGACAGGCAGACAGTAAAATATTATTACTATCTGCTTGTCAACAAACTATAACTTTTGCTCACTTTCCTTCCTGTTGTAGGTATATCGCAAGTAGCGAGGCGTACCAGCTTCATGTGTGGACAACTGTACTTGTTCTTATTTCTCTGTAACCTTATAATACTGTCTGTGGGTTGGTGTGTAAGCTATTACCTTCTCTTTTACTATACTTTTTGCATAAAATAAACTAGTCATTCATTAATTCATTCATTCATACTCCTAGGAAAAGTTTGCGAGAAGAGATAATGCTCTAGGAAACAGCGGTATTTAATGGGTTTAAGTACTTTTGATAATATACAGAATTGGATAATTTTATGCAGTTATCATATATGGAACAAATTCAAGTCTCTTTCTGGCTCTAATTATAGTTAATCTGAGAAAATAAGAGCATAATTATAATGGGTTTAAAGCGGCCGGGGCAATGTTTTGAGTCAATGGGGGGTAGGGTAATAGGCTCCGCCCTTGGCTTCACTTTGGGTGTACTGGACGAGCGGCTCATGCCGCCTCCTCTTTATTATACCTCCATGGGAGGAGTGTCACAAGTCAGCCTGCTCGGCGGCCATTTTGAATAGCCCTTTGGCGCGCGCTTTGAACTCCCGTACGTACTTGTATAGTATGTTTCTATCCACAGTTATTGACATTTCCCTGATTTGTAAAGCATTGTATCTTGTTATCTAATTATGCAGGTTTTGTTAAATCAATTAACAAGGCTGAGATAATGTCCATATGGAAAATTATGCAAAGAAATTAAACTTAAACTGGTTTATTAAACAAGACAAATATATATAACTGTAATCTGTCTCCCTCCACTTACCTTACATACATACCTACATATTACTCTAGTGTGACATTTATACATACATACATATTACTCTAGTGTGACATACATACATATTACTCTAGTGTGACATACATACATACAGTCGTGGTCAATAATAATCATCCACATATGGGTAACTTTAACAATTTACTGTGTAATGTTTTCATGTTCACATATGTTTTTTCCTTTCCTCCACTCACTATATGTTAAAAAAAAAAAAAAAAAAAAAATTCCATAGTGGTTTTAAGGGGAATGTGTCTTTTGGTCCTTTATAGTGCCATGATTCCTCTAAAGTACGGTACCGGTATGTCAGGAAACGGGACCAGGTTAACAATAATAATGGGATCCTGTTGCTTGGAATAGTTTCGATTATACTGTGGAGCTGCTATAACGAAACAGGAGGATAAGGTATATCTGTTATAATATAGCTGTAGTATGAAATATGGTGCTGACGTGGGCAAATCTTAAATCCCAGGTTAGGTTAGGTATTGTAACTTAAAAGTTCTTTCCTCACAATACCTTGGCCAAAAATTATTAGAACAATTATGAGTGCCTATGAAAAAGTTAATTGTAAAAATCCAAGTGGACCTGTTCTTCAGAATTATGGTGTGTGACACAAGCCTACAAATTATATTATACATTTTGTGCTGTACGTTATTATATTTTCTTAATACTGTATACCTCAGTACCTGTCATCAGTAATTATCCTGCCAAAGTTTCATCTCCTTACCTTACACATTTACACTATATTATGAGTGCCTATGAACAAGTTAAGTAAGTTGGAGGATGAGTGGTACAAATTATAATGTTGCTGTTGCTCAGGTGATAGAATCAGAAAAAAAACTAAAAATCATGGATGTTCTCTCCATGGCTTCATCCAAGACAGGTCCCTTATCTCTCACTGATTTATGTAGCTCTAAAGGTGAACCAGACTCAAAATGTAGTTCTGTTGACCACTTGGAAAAATTCAAGGGAGTTGAAGAATATGTGGAAGAGGAAACACTGTCAAAGGATGATGAAAGTGTGATGATTTTTATTGCTGTTAAGAAAAAAGTTGAAATGTTCAGTATGTGTGAGTAGAGTCTCTCTGGAGAAGAAACTTGAAGCTGAAATTCCTGACAGTTACCAGTATATAAAGATCCTTGATCGAGGTGGCCTGAAATGGCCAACAGATTTTACACTTTCTGTATGTATTTCAACCTACCAAGTATTCCAAGCTCTCATTGGTAAATTTAAGAAAGATTTTGTGCACTGCAGCTGTCAAAGAAAAGTGCTAGTTCAGTTAGCCCTAAACTTTCTGGGGAGGGATTTTGATGTAAATGAATGTTGCCCCTGCAAAACATCAGTGAAGAACCTAATTTCAATGTGCATATGGCCTCTAACTAATATTCTGTTGAATAATTTCACAAAGACATATAACAATACAATAGTCAAGGAAAAAAATATGAAGAGAAAACTATCAACACTCCAAAACTGAAGGTATAGATAGACCTATAGTCTGTACTGTACATTCTGACCTGAGCCACAATCATGGTAGTTTTCTTACTTGTTGACTTATATCTGGGAGTCAGAGAATGGAGTACTCGGTACTAGCCTACTAGGTTAGGTATAATTTATTGTAGTACAGTATACTGTATTCTCATTTTAATTGTTTAAAACAGGAATCATTTAAAATCTGAGAACAGAATGCATGTTTAGTTCCGCTGAAGTGAAAAGACTTGTGAATATCAACAGAAACCTGACCACTTTGTGCTTGATAGTAGTTAAAAATAAAATATATGTTGTACTCCAGTGTGTATTTTTACCCGTTATTATTATTATTTCACATGGTGTTGAGACTGAATGTTCTGCCCAAGTACACATAATTAACTACATAAATAATATAATTGGAAAGTGATACTAAGAAAAACCAATAACAGCTGTAGGGAAAGTAAGAGGCACTGATAAAATTAAGGAAACAATGGTAAGGAAATCAAATGGCGAGAAATTCCCGCGCACCAGCCCACCCGTGGCTGTGACGTCATCAATCCCACACCCAGGCCTTAATATTAAGATGGCATTGGTATAGCTCTGTGGGTGGAACCAAGGATGAGAGACAATATAGTCTCTCATCCTTGGGTGGAACCACAGTTATTAGATAGGGGAGGAGCGTCGCCAGCCAGCATGCTCGGCGGCCATTTTGAAATGCCCTTTGGCGCGATCTTTGAACTCCCGTACGTACTTGTATAGTATATTTCTATCCACAGTTATTGACATTTCCCTGATTTGTAAAGCATTGTATCTTGTTATTTAATTATGCAGGTTTTGTTAAATCAATTAACAGAGCTATACGTTGTATATAATTATATATTATAAGAAGGTGACTGTGGATGAGAGCCAACGATAGTTTTGTTTATCTAACTCATTTCACCTTTTAACCGAAATGTATTTATATTTAATCAGCCATTCACTGATATATCGGTTAAAGAAATACTTATTCATATATTGTGAGTCACTATAATGTAGTTAATATACCATATCATCAATGAAAGACCGAATAAATGAAATAATATCTTACCCTGGCATAAGCTGACAGGCTGGCGGGTTGAGGGGAAGGGCAACTTATCATGGCCGCCAACCCACTTCCGGTGGTGACACTCCAGGGGGGGGGGGGTTGCGCGCTCTATGTGTATAGCTCTGTGATTCCAACTATTTCTTCTGCTGTTGTACTAATATAGTAAAGTTTGTACCCATCTTCTAATTCCTTTGCTTTGTTACCCCTGTATCTAGTTTCCTACACACAAACTATGCTCACCCTCTTCATCTTTATCAGCTCCACCACCTTCCTTCCTCGGCCCGTCAAGCTCCCAACATTCACCGTTGCCATCCTCAGAACAATAGGAACTCACTTCTTTAATTGCACTCGCTGATGGTGTGGTAGCCCTTGTACATTGGCAGAGGTCAGGTGATGCCTCTGTATATTACTTATAGTGGGGTACACTTTGTGTACATTGGCAGAGGTCAGGTGATACCTCTGTGTATTACTTATAGTGGGGTACAGCTGATGGTGTGGTAGCCCTTGTACATTGGCAGAGGTCAGGTGATGCCTCTGTATATTACTTATAGTGGGGTACAGCTGATGGTGTGGTAGCCCTTGTACATTGGCAGAGGTCAGGTGATGCCTCTGTGTATTACTTATAGTGGGGTACACTTTGTGTACATTGGCAGAGGTCAGGTGATACCTCTGTACATTACTTATAGTGAGGTACACCCTGGCATGACTTACTATTCATTGGTTGTGGCTCATCATTGGTTTTGACTTGGTTTTTACTGGCTGACTATCCTTTCTGACACCAACCCTCCCTATTTATCCATGCTTGGGACCGACATAGAGTTGTGCTGGCTTGCATCCCCTACAGTTGGGTTGCAACCCCTATGGCTGTCAATACACTATAGTGCCAAAAATTTGGGCAGAATGTGAAACAAGCTGTGCCAAACTGATCAAACTGTTTGGAAGATATTTGCAAAACACGATGCATCATTGCTTCAAACTTATAATAATTTTTCTAAGTCGATTACCTTACCGTTCATCCTATCCATCATGCTCTCCCCTTTCTTCCCTGATTACACTTCACTAATACAAAACGCTGTCACTGTATTGACAAAGCTGAAAGTACTACAAATTTGTGTGTGCAGCTGTACAAAGCAGGTTAACTGTACACACTCATTACAAACAGTACAGTACACACCCAAACAACAATGGATTACTGTATTGTGTATAATATATGTTCATTGTTAACCTGTCCTTAATACAGTACATTACAACATAATATACAGTAATAACAATGGATTACTGTATTATATATATGTTCATTGTTAACCTGTCTTCAATACAGTACATTACAATATACAGTAATAACAATGGATTACTGTATTATATATATGTTCATTGTTAACCTTTCAATACAGTACATTACAATATACAGTAATAACAATGGATTACTGTATTATATATATGTTCATTGTTAATCTTTCAATACAGTACATTACAATATACAGTAATAACAATGGATTACTGTATTGTTAACCTGTCCTCAATAAAAGTACATTACATTTCCTCCATTCATTCCTCTGAATAGATTCTATATAAGATTCCACTTATCCACTGAACTATGTAAGTCTTTCAATAAAAATATTTCATGACTAAGAATAATTTGATGGTGATGGAAATTAGAGTAACAAAAGTGTACTGTATGGGAAATGCAATACAATATATTAGTAGTATATTAGGGGAGGTGGCTGAGTGGTTAGTGTTCTGGACTAGTATCCTGGAGGTCGGGAGATCGATCCTCTCAGGTGAGGGCCTGAGAATATTTACTCTTCCAATTTGAGTTTGAGGCACTAACTATAAGGCCACCGAACGTCGTAAAACACCCTCGCTGGTACCATAACAGCTGCAGTATTTGGGAATTACCCTCACTTCCCTCCCTCTGTGGCTGGGTACCAGTTCGGAAGTCGTGACGTGTGTGTGTGTGTGTGAGTAGCAGTTGACCTGGGCCACGGTAACGGGCTTGATGAAGCCTATGTCCAGTGTCGAAAGATATTAAAAAAAAAAAAAAAAAAAAGTAAATTGAACTTGCTTTGACTTAATACAACTTACTATCTATCTATCTATAGCTCTGACGCCTCGCTCCCTTCGGGAACTCCCCCCAAGGGGGTGGCCACGGCAGAAGTGTCTCCAGTTCTCCCTGTTCCAACACTCCCTCCTTACTTGGTCCATCCCTACTCTACCCCTCATGTTTCTCTCCTTTACATACTCTTCCACTCTGTTCTGCCATCTGACCGGAGGTCTGCCTCTCACACCAGGTCCTGCAACTTCACTTCCATACACCTTCTTTACAAACTCCTCGCCTTGCATTCTCTCTACATGTCCAAACCATCTCAATGTATCACGTTTCACTCTCTCAACCACTCCACACTCAATGCCAATTGCCTTCTCACTCATACCACATCTCTCATACACACTCTCATTACTTTCTCCATCCCATCTAGTAAGTCCACATGCTCCTCTCAAGTAACTCATTTCCACAGCACCTATTCTAGACTGATGCGCCCTACTCCATGTCCATGTCTCCGACGCATATGTCAGTGTTGGCAGGATTATACTATTTCGTAGTCCCCTTTTCACTTCCATACTCACACTTCTACCCTTCATAATCCTTCCCAGTGATCCTATGACCTGTCTACCCTTCACTGCTCTCTCCCTAATTTCTCCTTCCATACTTCCATGTTTACACATAACTGTACCCAGGTACTTAAACTCCTTCACTTCCTCCATCCTCTCGCCCCTCAGAGTTATCTCACACTTCGTCCCAGTTGGTACAGCCACTCTGTAAGGTGTAGCAAAGTCAATCACTTCAGTTTCTGCTCTTTCAAATACCATCACTTTACTTTTATCTACATTCACCTTCAATTTCCTTCATTTACACACAGACTGAAATTCGTCCACCACTCTCTGTAAATTCCTTTCATTCTCAGCCATCAGCACAGTGTCATCCGCAAACAAACTTGCCACCAGGGACCAATTTGCTTCATTCAGCCTCAACTTTACCCCCAGACCATTCACTTTGGCTTTCACCTCTCTCATACAACCATCCATATATATATTGAACAACCATGGTGACATAACACACCCCTGTCTCAGCCCTACACTATTATTAAAACTCTCACTTAGATCACCCTCTACCCGTACACATGCTTTTGCATCTGCATAAAAAGCCTCAATACCTTTCAGCAAAGGCCCCCCAACACCATAAATTCTCAACACCTCTGTCATAGCTTTCCTATCAACTCTATCGTATGCCTTCTCCAAATCCATGAAGGCAGCATACAACTTCCTACCCTTCCCAATATATTTCTCCACTATTGATTTTAATGCAAATATTTGGTCCACACATCCTCTACCCTTTCTGAACCCTCCCTGCTCCTCACTAACTTTATTCCCTGTTACTTCAACCAGTCTTTCAGTAAGAACCTTCCCGTAAACCTTCCCCGGTACACTAAGAAGACTTATTCCCCTATAGCTACCACACTCATCCTTACTCCCCTTCCCCTTATACAAAGGTACAATTATGGCTCTCCTCCAATCCTCTGGCACCTCTCCCTGCCTCCATGCCAATGTACATATAAGCAACATCCACTCCACCACTTCCTCCCCCCCACACTTTAACATTTCAGCAGTTATCCCATCCACCCCCGGTGCCTTTCCCATCTTCAACTTTCCTATTGCTTTCCTAACCTCTTCCCTTCCTAATTCTCCCTGTACATCCTGTCGTCTACCACCTGCCTCCATCCCCATGCATGTCACCACCGCCTCCCCTCCCGTCCCCCCATTCATCAACCGATCAAAATGCCTCTTCCACACTTCTTTCACTTCCTCACTTCTACTCACAGTAACTCCATCCTCTCTCTTCATTCTCACACTACCAGACTTTCCTTCTCCTCTTTCTCTTTTCACCTCCTTCCAGAATAATTTCTTGTTCTCTTTAAACTTTTCACTCAGCTTCATACCAAACTCCTCATCCACTCTCCTTTTACTCTCACTCACCATCCTTTTCACTTGTCTCTTACACACATTATATTCTCTTTTCCATCTCTCTCTCACTTCTTCCGGCACATTCCTCTGTAGTGTTCTCCTATATGCCTTCCTCTTATCCTCTACAGCATCTTTCACTTCTTCTGTCCACCAAGCACTCCCTTTCTTGCCCCTCTTCTGTGACTTATATCCTACTACCTCTGCTGCTGTCCTTAATACTCTCATCTTAAACATTTCATACACAGCATTCACTCCCACTCCCTCCCCTATCCCCATCCTTACATCCCCCAGCACCTCACCCACCCTCCTCTTATATTCCTCCCTATACTCTTCTACATCTAATTTCCCACTAGCCACCTCCCTCTTATTCCTCACCCCTTCATCCCTCCTACCATACTCCCACTTAACCCTAACCTTCATCCTCACCAACACCGCAAAATGGTCGGAGCAATGGACCATTCCTCTCACCACTTTTGCGTCATACACATCCTTCCTCAACCTTTCATCCACTGCCACATAATCAATCAAACTCTTTTGTTCTCCTCTCTCATCCCTTCTCTTCCATGTATACCGGTGGATCATCTTGTGCTGAAAGGTGTTAGCCAAGAACAACCCCCTCTCAGCACAGACGTCCACCACAAACATTTCACCCAATATTCCAGGAAGTATAGTACTGTATAGTAGAAAGTTAGATACCATACTTATTATAAGTACTATATTGTATTCAAAGGTAATTTATTAATTATATTCCATATGTGGCATTTACAAACCACCATAGTATTTGGTCTAGTTTATTATTCATAGTTTAAAGAAGTACAAGTTTAAAGTTTAAAGAGAACAAGAAATTATTCTGGAAGGAGGTGAAAAGAGAAAGAGGAGAAGGAAAGTCTGGTAGTGTGAGAATGAAGAGAGAGGATGGAGTTACTGTGAGTAGAAGTGAGGAAGTGAAAGAAGTGTGGAAGAGGCATTTTGATCGGTTGATGAATGGGGGGACGGAATGGGAGGCGGTGGTGACATGCTTGGGGATGGAGGCAGGTGGTAGACGACAGGATGTACAGGGAGAATTAGGAAGGGAAGAGGTTAGGAAAGCAATAGGAAAGTTGAAGATGGGAAAGGCACCAGGGGTGGATGGGATAACTGCTGAAATGTTAAAGTGTGGGGGGGAGGTAGTGGTGGAGTGGATGTTGCTTATATGTACATTGGCATGGAGGCAGGGAGAGGTGCCAGAGGATTGGAGGAGAGCCATAATTGTACCTTTGTATAAGGGGAAGGGGAGTAAGGATGAGTGTGGTAGCTATAGGGGAATAAGCCTTCTTAGTGTACCGGGGAAGGTTTACGGGAAGGTTCTTACTGAGACTGGTTGAAGTAACAGGGAATAAAGTTAGTGAGGAGCAGGGAGGGTTCAGAAAGGGTAGAGGATGTGTGGACCAAATATTTGCATTAAAATCAATAGTGGAGAAATATATTGGGAAGGGTAAGAAGTTGTATATATGCTGCCTTCATGGATTTGGAGAAGGCATACGATAGAGTTGATAGGAAAGCTATGACAGAGGTGTTGAGAATTTATGGTGTTGGGGGGCCTTTGCTGAAAGGTATTGAGGCTTTTTATGCAGATGCAAAAGCATGTGTACGGGTAGAGGGTGATCTAAGTGAGAGTTTTAATAAGGGATGTGTTATGTCACCGTGGCTGTTCAATATCTATATGGATGGTTGTATGAGAGAGATGAAAGTGAATGGCCGGGGGGCGAAGTTGAGGCTGAATGGAGTGAATTGGTCCTTGGTGGCAAGTTTATTTGTGGATGTCACTGTGTTGATGGCTGAGAGTGAAAGGGAGTTACAGAGAGTGGTGGATGAGTTTCAGTTTGTGTGCAAAAGAAGGAAACTGAAGGTCAATATAGGTAAAAGTAAAGTGATGGTATTTGAGAGAGCAGAAACTGAAGTGATTGACTTTGCCACACCCTACAGAGTGGCTGTGCCAACTGGGACTAAGTATGAGATAACTCTGGAGGGTGAGAGGATGCAGGAAGTGAAGGAGTTTAAGTACCTGGGTACAGTTATGTGTAAACATGGAAGTATGGAAGGAGAAAATAGGGAGAGAGTAATGAGAGATAGACAGGTCATAGGATCACTGGGGAGGATTATGAAGGGTAGAAGTGCAAGTCTGGAAGTGAAAAGTGACTACAAAATAGTATAATCCTGCCAACTGACATATGCATCAGAGACATGGACATGGAGTGGGGCTCATCAGTCTAGATTAGGTACAGCGGAAATGAGTTACTTAAGAGAAGCACATGGAGTTTCTAGGTGGGATGGAGAAAGTAATGAAAGTGTGTATGAGAGATGTGTGTGAGTGAAAAGGCAATTGGTATTGAGTGTGGAGTGGTTGAGAGAGTGAAGTGTAATACACTGAGGTGGTTTGGACATGTGGAGAGAATGCAAGGTGATGAGTTTGTAAAGTTGTGGCACGTGGTGGGAGAGGCAGACCTCCGGTTAGATGGCAGAACAGAGTGGAAGAGTATGTAAAGGAGAGAAACGTGAGGGGCAGAGTAGGGTTTGACCAAGGAAGGAGAGAATGTTGGAACAGAGTGGAAGAGTATGTAATGGAGAGAAACGTGAGGGACCGAGGAGGGCTGGACCAAGTGAGGAGGGAGTGTTGGAACAGAGTGGAAGAGTATGTAAGGGAGAGAAACGTGAAGGGCAGAGGAGGGCTGGACCAAGTAAGGAGGTAGTGTTTGAACAGGGAGACCTGGAGGTCACCCCCTTGGGGGGAGTTCCCGGAGGGAACATGGCATCAGAGCAATAGATTGATAGATAGAATGGTGCGGAACTGGTGTGATGACTCAATAGCCATTATATATATATATATGGAGCCATGGTGCCAGTACCATGCCATTGTCAACACCATGGATATTCTTGTATACAATGACTACATACACAATACCTGTATACTGAGCCATTGTACCATTACTACATCATTGTCAACACCAAGGATAATCTTACATACGACACAATTATCATACAGCCAAAGAAAAATGGACTGGAGTTATAGCAAGACCAACATACCATATTACACAGTCTCATATTGATGTATACACATGTTCCAGCTGATGTCATTCCTAACAACCAATAAATAATAATAATAATAATAATAATAATAATAACAATAATAATAATAATATTAATAATAATAATATTAATAATAATAATAATAATAATAATAATAATAAATAATAATAATAATAATAAATAATAATAATAATAATAATACAGTAATGATGATGATGAAGAATAAGAAAAATAAAATAAAATAAGGGGAGGTGGCCGAGTGGTTAGTGTTCTGGACTCGTAACCTGGAGGTCGGGAGATCGATCCTCTCAGGTGAGGGCCTGAGAATATTTGCTCTTCTGGTTTGAGTTTCAGACACTAACTATAAGGCCACCGAACGTCGTAAAACACCCTCGCTGGTACCATAACAGCTGCAGTATTTGGGAATTACCCTCACTTCCCTCCCTCTGTGGCTGGGTACCAGTTCGGAAGTCGTGACGTGTGTGTGTGTGAGTAGCAGTTGACCTGGGCCACGGTAACGGGCTTGATGAAGCCTATGTCCAGTGTCGCAAGATATATAAAAAAAAAAAAATGCTTAATGAGTATTAACATAAATTACAGTAAATATATCACCTTTTCTAATACAATATTATATTATCCATCTTGTGCACTCCATTATGTCCAAATGAGTCTCTTTCACACACTACATTACTGTTGGCTACACATGAAACTGGTACGTCTCTTTACTTGTTGTGGCACAAACCCACACCACCCACTACACTACATGGCAAAACACCCACACATGCCAAGGAACATCAAAACAACACCCAGTACATGATACCATACACAAATACTATCATCTCTTACACCCTGCCCACCCCAAACCAGTCTCTAGAAACACATCCATACTCAAATCACTCATCAGTCCATCCAAACACTCAAAAACAACACCCAGCTGCATGCACGACCTCCTGACATCCACCCATCTGAATCATCCCTTCCCCGTGAGGACAGAGTCCACCTGGCCAGGCTGCGGTGTGGCCACCACCCGGCCCTTCTGACATATCAGAAGAAGCTGGATGAAGCCATTGTGGATGCCTGTCCGGGATACAACACAGCACCTCATTCTATTAAACACATTATGGAAGACTGCAATACACACAACCACACTCGCCAACAACACAACATACACTCTCTGAGGGCACTGTGGGAAAGCCCGGTTCAGGCCATGGCCTTCCTCAGGAGCTCGGGGCTGTTCGGCCAGACAGTGTTTTATGTTACAAGGAGTTACAAGGACAAGTAGCACCTCAAAAGGTCTTACGACCCATACCAAGGAGGTACCGTAGGTGTAGTAGTAGTTGCTAACTAATAGTGAGAGAAATGTATAGTAAAGAAAAGGCTCTCCCCACCCACATCTCCCACCCGCATTGCGGGTATGGAAATGGAAATGTACCTAACCCAGAGGAAAAAAGGCCGGACTAGGAAATTTTGCAGAACTTTGTCTAACTGTTTCTTGAACTGCTCTATCGAGGAACTATCAACTACCTCTGCTGGCAGCTGATTCCAGACATTGCAGATTTTATATGTGAAGAAATTACCTAACGTATTATGGCGGAAGCGTTTCAAGTCTAGTTTCCATCCATGGTTTCTAGTTGCATTAGTGTTTAAGCTAAACAGGCACTGATAATCAATGTTTTCATATCCACAAAGGATTTTGAAAACTTCAATTAGTTGACCTCTCAAGCGTCTCGTCTCTAATGAGAAGAGACCTAGTGCCTGCAGCCTTGTCTGATAGCCCATGTGCTTTATTGATGGGATCAGTTTGGTGGCCCTAGCCTGGACTCTCTCAAGCCTCGCAATGTCTTTCTTGAGAGTCGGCGACCAGAACTGCACAGCATATTCCAGATGTGGCCGAACCAAAGAATTGTACTGAGTGAGGACTATCTCTTTGTTTCTAAATCTAAATTGCCTCTTTATGTAACCAAGAAGCCTCTGGGCTTTCTTCTCTACTTCGAGGCACTGCTTGGAGAATTTGAGGTCACTGCTGATCAGTACACCTAAGTCTTTCTCCAAGTCAGTACTACTAATTTCACTAATGTTGTGATTTGTCTGATGATTTGTGAATGGTGTATTGTCTGGGTCAGTGGGGAAACGTCTCTTGCGTCTAATGACTCGTCTGGCTTCAGGGTGAGGGTGAAGGTGACTGACGTGAGAAAAATGTTGGATGAGTGTGTTTGCTTGTTGTTTGTTAGAGGGTATAGTGTCTGTTGTTGTGATGGCTGCATGTGATTGTGTAGTGTTGCTGTTGGACAGTGTGATGCTGTTTAGTGTTTTGTAGAGTTTGCTGGTGTTGTTTGTGTGGTTGAGTGTGTTGACAAAATTTTGCCAGTTAAGTGTTTTTTGTTCTTTAATTTTGTTGTTTATTTGTGTATTTAGTGCTTGTATTTGGTTTATTGTGTGTTGTGTAAGAGGAGTTGGGGATGTGTGTTTAAGTGTGTCACGTTGTTTGATGGGGTCTTGAATTTCTGTTGCAAAGTTGGGGTTGTGTTTTCTTCTGTTACCTCTAGGGATGTGCTGTTTGTCTGCGTTTTGTATAACTGTATTGAATTTTTGAACAGCTGTGTTGATGTTTGTGATGGGTGTACTGTTCAGTGTTTCGAAGTTTTGTTCTGTTTCCATAGTGAAGGCTTCCCAGTTGGCACTTTTGTAATTTGTGTATGTGTGTCTGTGGCCAACTGGGGTGATTCTTGTTTTAGTGGTGATTATGATTGGAAGGTGGTCAGAGCCGAGGGTTCTGACCACTCTCCATGATGTTCTGGGGGCGAGGTTGGGAGAGCAAAAGGATATGTCGGGAGAGGATGGTTGGAAGAGGGCTTGGTGAGGGATATGAGTGTGTTGATGTGGGTTGTTTAATGAAATGAGGCTGTCAGTTTGTGTAAGGATTTCAAGCCCTCTGTCTGTGTCGGGGTTGTTGTGTAGGTAACAGTACTTCACAAATAGAGAGACATACTGTATCAGTTTCATGTGTGGGTAACAGTACCTCACAAATAGAGACATATACTGTACCAGTTTCATGTGTGGGTAACAGTACCTCCTGAGTAGCCTGGCCCGGGCCCCACAACATGCTGCCCCCCACTCCTCTACCATACCCCTCGAGTCTGCCTATAAAGACTATATCTGGTGACTTGTTCTGAGTTATAACTGAACAGTCTACGGTTACAAAATTTTATTATAACACGGTCCCCGCTCTGAGCCGCTCTTATCTGGACCCGTAAATGCCTCCTCCTCACCTACCGCATCGCATGCATAGCAATCCAGCTGTGCTGGTTCCACTATACCAATAATAGTGCATTTGTCGCGGCTTTCAGCCGCTTAAATTGTATTTATTGGTTGTGGAACCAGCACAGCTTTAACTGTCCCACCCACCTCCCGATGCGGCAGCCATTCACTGTTTTCTCATTGGAGTGGCAGAGCGTCTGCTCTCCTAGAGCGGGGTCAGTATCTCCACAGGCCACCACCAGGTGGCTCCCATGTCTAGTACAGCACCAGATTTAAATTAATTTTACTTCTGATGATCGTCACGGAATAGACCCTTCTAGCCCAGAATATGCCTTTATGGGGCCTGGGCTGGAGAAGGGGTGTATTCTATAGCAATCCAGCTGTGCTGGTTCCACAACCAATAAATACAATTTAAGCGGCTGAAAGCCGCGACAAATGCACTAATTTCGTCTATAATAACCAGAGTCCTTCCTGCCTTTTCAACACCCTGCATGGTCAAAATACACTGGTACACTTATAATTTTCAACATATAACAACAGGGAATGATGGCTTATCTCTCCTCCCCCCAAATAAAAATTAATAGAAGTTGGGAAACAATTATTGTTTTTTATTTCTGTGACTCTTGTTAATTATGGCCCTTTAAGGGGAGATTCTCTTATTGGTAAATTGGAAGGCTAATGATTCCTCCTAACTACTGTATACCAGAAATCAGACGCCCTTAGTGGTACTAATAGGGGATTAATTGATATTAGGCGCCACAACAGCGAGGTCATATAGAGCTAGTAAAGGTGATAAGAGGTGGGACATACTAATATGGGATCTGTTGTTTCATGGTATAGTTTGGAGGAATCAGAGACCATCCAATTCATTATTATAATATAACAAGAGTACTAATGGTACTAATATAAGATCTGTTGTTTCATGGTATAGTTTGTTGAAGGAATCAGAAGCCTTCTAATTCATTATTATAATATAACAAGAGTACTAATGGTACTAATATGGGATCTGTTGTTTAATGATATAGTTTGGAGGACTCACAGACCTTCCAATTCATTATTATAATATAACAAGAGTACGGTACGGTGACTTTAACCTTCCCGACATAAACTGGACAGCACAGTCTACACTGGACAATTCCACCCATGAAGGCAACTTACTATTACAGACTGATAGAAAATTCTTACATGAAAATTTCATTGACATCATTAACACCCACTCACTTACTCGAACCCACACGCACACAAGTCAGTGTAGAAAGACATAATCCTAACATAAGACACGGGGTCACATCCAACATATTAGACTTATTTCTCACAAACAACATTTCCTTAATTACACGGACACGAGTACTACCTGGTCTTAGTGACCATGAGATGGTACTCATTGACGCAAACATCAAGCCAACAACACAAAAACAATTACCCAGGACAATTTACATATACAACAGAGCTGACATGGGTGGCATTACCCAAGACTTTGTTGAATTTCGTGACTCGTTCCTTGACTCAGACCCAATGGCCAGCTCTGTGGAAACAAACTGGACCAGACTTCGTGACTTTATACGTGACACAATGGACAAGCACATACCCACAAAAACCATCACACATTACCATGGTACAATAGACAATTAAAAAGACTACACAGAAACAAGATAAAGGTATACAACAGAGCAAAACGATACAACGACACAGAACACTGGTTAGAATACAAATATATACAGAAAACACTACAGAAAGAAACTAAACAAGCAGAAACTAAATACACATCCACTTTCCTTGCAGACAACACACAAAACCACAAAAAAATTCTTTGGCTTTTTTAAAGCACGCAAGCAAGACTCGACCGGTATTACAACATTACTACACAACAATTCCTTGGTTACACACCCACAAGACAAAGCCAACGCCCTTAACACACAATTCCAGTCCGTTTTTACCCATGAACATGAACACTTACCAGACATGCCAACACCATCACACCCACCTATCCCTCCCATTCATATAAACACCCAAGGAATTGAGAAACTCTTATCTGAGGTAGACATACACAAAGCGTCTGGACCAGACAATATACCCTGCAGGATATTGAGGACTAACGCTAGCGTTCTTGCCCCTGTCCTGCAGGTTATATTCTCACAGACTTTACAGACCGGTGAACTCCCTCAAGACTGGCTTTTGGCAAATGTGACCCCAATTTTTAAATCCGGAGACAGAACCCTTCTCATTAATTATAGACCTATTTCACTTACCTCAGTCCCCTGCAAAATTTTAGAACACATAATTCATAGACACATAATGGACCACTTTGAGAGGCAAAATATACTGACTGACAATCAACACGGGTTTTCGGCCTAAACGCTCGTGTGAGACGCAGCTACTGGTAACTACTCATGACATTTTGCAGTCCCTCAATGACACAAAAATTAGACAAGTTGACGCCATAGTATTAGACTTTGCCAAAGCCTTCGACAAAGTCCCTCACCAAAGACTACTACACAAGTTAGAATTCTATGGCATACAGGGACAACTTCTTCAGTGGATTAGAACGTTCTTGACTACCAGAAAGCAACGCGTAGTTCTTGACGGTAGTCAGTCTCCATCTGTTCCTGTGACCTCTTGGGTACCCCAGGGCACTGTCCTGGGTCCCCTTCTCTTCCTATCATACATTAATGACCTCCCACTCTCACTTTCCTCTACCAATAGACTCTTTGCAGACGATAGCTTAGTTTACAGACCATTTAAAGATAGGAATGACTGCCTTCGACTACAGGACGGCATAACTACACTTGAAGAAGACTGGGAAGTCAAGTGGCAGATCACATTTAGACCAGACAAATGCCATCACATCCGTTTTACCCGTGCCCATAATGTCATTCTACATACATACCAACTACACAACACCAACCTCAACACAGTCACTTCCCACAAATACTTGGGCATCCACATCTCAGCGGACATGAGGTGGAACACACACATAGGTGGCATCAGGGCCAAAGCTAGTAGGGTCCTGGGGTTCTTGCGCAGGAACCTCAGCAGGTGTAACACAGACATCAAAGTTATTGCGTATAACACTTTCGTTCGGCCACATTTAGAGTATTGTGACACCGTCTGGGACCCACACACAATAATATCAATAAATTAGAGTCCATACAAAACAAAACTGCAAGATGGGCCAGACGTGATTACAGACACACTACATCAGTCACTTTACTTAAACAAGACACAAAACTAGACCCATTAGTAACACGAAGACAGATACACAGACAACAGATGATATACAAAATCACAAACAAGTTAGTTGACATAGACAAAGACACATATCTACACCCTACAAGTATACGATCCACTAGAGGCAGCCACAACTTAAAATACCATACAAACCAGACAAGCACTGATATATTTAGGCACTCATTCTTTCCCCGCAGCATCCAAGAGTGGAATCATCTCCCATCTCATGTATAATAGTATAGTTAATAGCCCCACTCTTGACACATTTAGAAATAGGATCACCAATCATTACCTCCCCAATCCTAATCTTCAACCCACAGTCCCTGACCCAATCCACCCTTTTCCTAACCCCCTTCCTAATCCTACCCTGGATCGTTAAATCCCCCGCACAACCCCCGCATATTATGCCGCCCATGAGCGGCCCTCTGCGGGACCTTAAACTTGAACTTGAACTATGAGATCTACTGTTTCATGGTATTGTATAGTTTGTTGGAGGAATCAGAATCCTTCCAATTCATCAATAAGAGAATCTCCAATACAAAGACAACAAATACCAATGCAAGAACAGAGAACATTAGTGATGTTAATGATAACTTGATATTGATATGATGGATGGATGGCTGACCTCTGTTGTTGTTTGTCTATATGTGTCATAGCACCTTATCAGTACCACACCATCATCATCGTCAACACCACAAAATGTTCTTGCATACGATGGTTATAATAGTGACAAAATAAAACCATACAAAACACTCATTATCATTAACAATATCCATAGCCTGTCATCAAGTTAATAGTGTATGAATTAAACCCACCAAGTCATTTAATAATAATAATAATAATAATAATAATAATAATAATAATAATGTGTTGTTGTTGTGGGTTGTCTACTCAACATAGCTGCCCAGTAACGTAGAATTACCTGTATTATTTCGTCTATATTTATATATTACTTACACACCTATTAACATTATAATTATAATATATAACACATTATACATGGTGTTATGGTAGTGTGTGGATAAAAAGGGCTTACCTGAAATATCTATATAGATTTATTGAGGCCTTACAGACACACAGCCAGACACACATATATACTCCTCCTAACACGTCTGACAAGTGACTGACAAAAAAAAAAAGACAAATGACAATGAGTATTTTAGGTGTATCAGTGACAGTTCAGTGTTGGCAGGGTCTGTTTGGTGAAAATTCCCTAACTTCACCTTTAAAATTTCCCTTTTTACCTCAATAATAATTCCGTTTAGCCTACTCCTGAACACTGAGAAATTTCCTAGCACCTGGCAACATTGTGACTGACTGTGACCGGGAGATAAGATGTAACAGTAACACAATAATAACGTAACGTACTGTACATACATATAACAATGGTGCTCTAAGGTGTAACAATAACGTAACGTATAGATTATAATACTGAGCTAATACTGCAATTATCTGGGCCGGCGAACTACTGGTTAGGTTAGGTTGGGTTAGGTTACCTTTATCAATACTCAGTGGAATAATCTTGTGGAAATGTATTCTTTGATAGACATTTCTGTAACGGAGGGACGAACTGAGGTCGGGTGGACAGTGTTACCAGATCCCCTTGGCATAAAAGTCCAGCAGGCAGTTGTGTAGAATACGCCTGACCCATCCAATTGGGATACTTTTATAATAGCTCCTATCCACAGGATCTATTTTATTTTTAAAGGTCCCGAAGGACACTAAGTTAGGTCCCGAAGGTAACAACAGTCTAGGTTAGGTTAGGTCAGGTCAGGTTATTTCGTCTGATCAAAAAATTATTTATTCCAATTTTAAATGATTGAATTTCCCGCTCAACTGGGCTACTTATTGAACATTCTTCATACGATTTCCCAAGTGTGGACAAAATTTACCTAAAACATGGAAGTATTCCTGTATCTGGCAACACTGCACACAGAGGCGGGAAGTCGGGAACCCGCTAGGAAAGACACACTCCCTTTTCAGAGTAAATACATACAAAGGTAAATACATACAAATTATATTCATGTTTTTTACGTATTTCCACATAATATAACAGTCTCCAAAATATAAAGGGAAAAGAAATGGGAGATTTCGGTGGACAGAAAGTGTAAAAATCGAAGACGCAGATAATCGCAATATTTACCTGTAATGTATATAAAAATAATGCTGTTCTAAGTTGTAACAATAATGTAACGTATATATAACAATGCTGTTCTAAGGTGTAACACAATAACATAACGTATTGTAGCGTGCTTTGTACACTTACCCCTTCCTACAACTTTTTCCCATTGGCTTCCGTTTCCCTTCCAGCTTTCTATTCACTCCTTATTCGTACCTGCATTGTACAGTCGGCGGCAATAGTCCTGTCGCCTCACTTGCTTCACCGAGGCACGCGATGTTCATAGACTCGAGATTTTTAGGTGTAGAAAACATGAGTATTTCTCGAGTCCATGAACACTGCATGTCTCGGTGAAGTAGGTGAGGCGACAGGACTTCTGCCGCCGACTGTACAACACGTCTGATTAGTGATTGACTACTCCCATGGTGACTCACATGAGTCACATCGCCGCCACATGCGAGGGTACCCCATCAGACATATACAACATACGAGACACGCTGCTGGTTCGTTGATATTCAGCCATGGTCCAACCAACACCACCACTTCCCCTGCCGACCGTCTTAATGGCAGGGTGAAGTAGTTTAACCATTTGAAGGGCTATGGCTTTGTTACCTGCAACGAGTGAGATTACTTCATCCATCACTGGGGGACGGAGAGGTGGTGTCCTTCACTGTGGAGGAAGGGAGGAAGGGCGTGGAGGTTACCAACGTAGCCAGACTTGATGGTGAGCAGGTTCTAGGCTCACTCCACGCCCGTGGGAGGAGGATGGCCGACGCCCAACCACCGCAGCGACGGCAGCAGCAATCAGACATCATCACCGTCTGCACCAAGACTGCTGTTGCCTTAGCTGCTGAAGGGATAGTTCGTATCTCTGACCTCCTCCTGGACATCTTCAGGAGAAATGGCTTACCACCAATAGCCATTTCTCCTGATCTACAACCACCCACTACCACCACCACCCCCAAGAAACGAGGCAGTAGGTTAAGCCGGCACGGCGGGGGAGGAACGTAGCAGACACGCCACCAACCCCTCCTCCGGCCCAAGGATGAAAGAAGGTTAATGTTGCTTCGTCCACTCAACCGGGAGAATTGTGGGAAGGCACCACCACCTGAGCCTTCCCAACAAGACCCCGAGACTGAGGACCATCAGGACACCGACACCACTTCCAGTTCAACCTCCACCACCATCAGAGATGACACCACCGACAACAACATGGACCTGGAGGATGAAGGGGCGTGGCAAACGATGAGGAAGAGGACGAGGAGAGACCGCCCACCTACAAACCCACAGTCCACTGTCATAGTGGACTTTTGGATGACCGCCTCGCCTCGACCTCTTTCAACAACACATCTGCTGTTACCATGACCCAGACATCTTTCAGGTCCGAGAAGTGTGGACCACTCCAACAATAAGACCACTGTCAAGGTATAAAAAATAAATGAAAAAGATGGAAACTGCCTTAATGTCCCAAAAAAAAGAGAGATAGGCATTAAGCCAACAACAACAACAACGACACACTGTTGGAGTTCACGGCCAGCCATGAGCCCACCAACACCTCCACCAGCTGATACCGATCTTCTGCCACCTGTCTCGCTGGCAAGGTGAAGTGGTTCAACTTCACCAAGGGCTATGGCTTTATAACTGCTGACAGTAACGACTATTTCGTCCACAGGAAGGGAATCCTTCTCTCTGCTGCCACCACCTCACCACCATCACTGAGTGACGGAGAGGAGATGTCCTTCACTGTGGATGAAGGGAGGAAGGGCGTGGTGGTTACCAACGTAGCCGGACTTGATGGTGGTAAAGTCCTCGGTTCACTCCATGCCCGTGGGAGGAGGACGGCTGACGCCTAAACACTGCAGCGACGGCAGCAGCAATCAGACATCGTCACCGTCTGCACCAAGACCGCTGTTGCCTTAGCTGCAGAAAGGCTAGGTCTCCTTTCCGAACTCCTCCAAGACATCTTCAGGAGAAATGGCTAGCCACCAATCGCCATTTCTCCTGATCTACAAGCACTCACCACCACCACAAAGAAAGGAGGCAGCAAGACGGCACGGCAGGGGAGTTGCAGAGCAGACTCTCCAACAACCCTGACTCCAGTCCACCCTCGTCGCCAGTTGATGTTGCCTTTTCCACTCAACCTGGGTAATGTTGGGAAGGCAACACCACCACCTGAGCCTGCCCAACAACACCCCGAGAGGGAGGAGGAAGCCGACACCAGTTCCTTACTTACTCCACCTCCACCACCACCACCAAAGATGACTCCACCGACGACAACATGGACGATGAAGGGTGATGGCAGACAAGAGGAAGAAGAGAAGGGCAAACAGTCCACCAATACCTACTGTCACCGTAGAGTTGTGGATGACTGCCTCTCCTCAACTCAACCTCTTTTCCCAGTATACCTCACACTATAGGGACCCCGACGTCTCCATCGACCTCCTTCCTGCCTACTTCCACAAGGCAGAGGAGGAGGCACTAACACACACACACTTCTCCACATACACACACACTATCACTCTATATATTCATCGCATTAATGACCATTACGCAGTCGATAGGCGTTAACCACAAAATAACAACACAATAACGAGGTCTCCCTCTCTCTCTCTCTCTCTCGACAACCTACAGTAACCTCAAATAGTAACATTAATTCTGGAACATCAAGTCATGCATTTCAGTAATTTTACGACTGTATTGTATTGAAAGGGTGGATTGCAACCTTGTAGGCTGGGTGAAGATATATTGATATTACAAGATCTATATAATGCCTTTAATGACCTACATAAGAGTCGATAGCCATAAAACCCAAAATCTTCTTTCCGTGTTGAGAGGGAAAACAGGCAAGTATACCGGGTGATAGCCTAATACATTATCAGAGCAAAGTTAATTTCGTCTTGATTAGTTTTATCCCAATTGAAATGTTTTTGTGATATTCTGTAACGTAAATGTAATTATATTTTCAATACAGAAGGATAATGCCAGGCCTGTATAAGAATAATAGAGGAAATGTAGGGAAAATGTTGAGGTTTGCAGATAGCATTGTGTTGGGTAGAGTTTACCTACAGTCCAAGAGATATTAATCATATTTCATCGTATACTTTTTATAGGGGCAAGGCATTATCCTTCTATAATGAAAATATTATTCCATTTACAATTCTACGTTATAGAACATCACAAAAACATTGCAATTGTAATAAAACTTAACAAGACTAAATAAGTTATGCCTCTTTGCTCTGATAATTATCTATTAGGCTATCACTCGGTAAAATTTACCTCTTTTCCCTCTCAACACAATGCAGTCGTAAAATTACAACAAAATATTTACAGGAATGTATACACCTACACCCATATCACACTACACCACATCTTTTACAGCCACACCCATATCACACTACACCACATCTATATCACACTACACCACATCTTTTACAGCCACGCCAGTCACACCACGCCCGATACAGCCACACCCACGTCACACTACACCTTTTAGAGCCACACCCACGTCACACCACGCCCTATACAGCCACACCCACGTCACACTACACCTTTTAGAGCCACACCCACGTCACACTACACCTTTTACAGCCACACCCGTCACACCACGCCCTATACAGCCACACCCACGTCACACTACGCCCTATACAGCCACACCCACGCCACACTACACCTTTTACAGCCACACCCACGTCACACCACGCCCTATACAGCCACACCCGTCACAGTACACCTTTTACAAATGATACCAACACTTTGCTCATGGCAATATACTGGTTACAACCACATCCATGTCACACCACATCCACACAACCACCCACACCAAACCACCACTGACCTTTAATTAAGCCATCAGAGTACACACTGGTAAATCAAGCATAGCAATGGTATATATATATATACTTCTCCTACAAACCTCAGTCACTGTCCAATATAACTTTTCTCCTCTTCCCCTCTGCCAGCTCCATACTATCACTACCCAACCTGACATCATGATGGGTGGTGATTTCAATGCCAAGACATCAACCTGACATGTTAACAACACCAAAACAAAAAACTTGATATCCAGTCCCAGATTAATAACCTTTTCACTTTAAACAACATCCATCAACATACCTATTACCACCCACATCCCTCAACCTCTCATCATCACCTCACATTACCTTCTGAACCATTAACCTCACCTCCATAACTTTCCACATCCATCATCAAGCCGTCAACCTCTCATCACCTTCTGTACCACTAACCTCACCTCCATAACTTTCAGGATGGTGGTCACATCCTTGGGCTCTGATCACCTTACAATCATAATCACCATAAAAACTAGACTCACTCCAGTTGGCCACAGACAACAACAACATTAACTACAAAATAGCCAATGAAAAAGCCTTCACAAACAAGAGAGAACAACACTTTGAAACACTAAACAGTTCACCCATCACAGACATCAATACAACTGTACATAACATTAACACAATTATACAAAACACAGACACATAACACATCAACCTAACAAGCACTATAGTACTCACATAATGTCCATGTTATAGTGGTATTGTAAAGATTAGTTACATCTACATCTTCATTACAAGTCATAGGTATCTTAACACTACAGTACTCACATTGTGTCCAAGTGATATTGGTATTGTAAAGATTAGTTACATCTACATCTTCATTACAAGTCAGAGGTATCTTAACACTATAGTACTCACATAATGTCCATGTTATAGTGGTATTGTAATGATTAGTTACATCTACATCTTCATTACAAGTCATAGGTATCTTAACACTACAGTACTCACATAATGTCCAAGTTATAGTGGTATTGTAAAGATCTTCATTACAAGTCATAGGTATCTTAACACTTGATTATGGACGTAGATCTCCCTCTTGACTCTTGACAATCACCATTGACTCTATCTTGGCTTGCAACATGTTGTTCACAACAGTTGCCTCAACAAACTCTACAATCAGTACAGCACAGCAACTGCAAACAAATAAATATATTAACAACACTGTTATTCATTATTACAATTAATTACAAATCGAGTTTAACTCTTACATAATGGCTACCACCAGAAAACTGACTGGATAAAAAGGATTATTGTACTATGATAAGAATACAAACATAGAGAGTTTAGGAAAGGAAGAGGAAGCCTTGAACATTAACTCAGAGAACAGTACAGGCAGTAAAGAAGATAAATTATTATGTACAAAGAATAAAACTGTATGCAGTATGTATGGATGCAGTGAAGCCATACAATATAGAAATGATTGATATTAATACATTCATTGGTTTGACAATGTTGAAACTTTCCTGCAACATAAAAGTTACACCTTTCATAACTAACTCAAGAGTTCAAGGAGTCAACTGTCAACAAGATAACCATCCATCCATCAAGCCTAAAACAATACTAATACACAATGGCTTTGAAAGTGTGATTATACAGTATGATGGAATGATATTAGGTGCCACAACAGCCAGGTCATATAGCGCCAGAAGCTGATAAAGAAGCGAGACAGCAGGCAAGAAGGAAATAGAAAGAAAAGAGGGACAGTTCAAGAACGGAAAGGGAGTTGCTGGGGCCGAAGGGGCGCCCAAACCCTTAAGTATTGCCCATATCATTACAGGAGTGTGATTATATGACCTTGTTAGTATATATACAGTAAGTTACCATATTCTAATATTAAGAAGAAAATAGTGGAATGGTAGCCAGCAAGCCACTTTATCAAGGCAATGAATAATACCTGGGTTTGGGAGATATAAATATCACTTTGTAGGATATCTGGATGAGTGTTGATTACTGAATGTAACAGATTACTTTCTCAATAATCACTTTGTAGGATATCTATCTGGTGGAGTGTTGATTACTGAATGTAACAGTTACTTTCATAATATTCTTGTTACAGGTGACGTTAGGTACCTGTAGTCTATCCTGGTCCTCATCAGGTTTGGCAAATTCTGAAATGATAAGTGTCATTAATATAGTGGGTCAGGTTAGGTCACAGTAATTTAACTTAGTTAGGTCTACATAATGTACCCTGGTCCTGGTTACATTACTATAAGTCAGTTCAGGTTATATATTATTACAATAAACACAGAGGGATTATTTGGCATTACGGCAAGCATGGAAATGGTAGACAGGAAAACAGGAAAAAGGGAAAAGATCAGATTACTGTACAAAGTAAAGCTATATAATATTTGAGGTAAAAGGCAGGAATGGGACAAAATGTACATGAGGAGTAGGAGAAAGAACATTGGGGATTAGTTTTAACAATTTTAAAACATAAATATAGTAAATATAGTATTGTATCTATAATATAATTGTTCTTGTTTTATCTTTCATTTTCCACTAACCTTCCATCCCTCTGTTCATTATGTATGATATATTCAGCCTCTACACCAGGGGTTAATATAGTATTGTCTATCTATCTATCTATAGCTCTGACGCCTCGTTCCCTCCGGGAACTCCCCCCAAGGGGGTGGCCACGGCAGAAGTGCCTCCAGTTCTCCCTGTTCCAACACTCCCTCCTTACTTGTTCAAGCCCTACTCTGCCCCTCATGTTTCTCTCCTTTACATACTCTTCCACTCTGTTCTGCCATCTAACCGGAGGTCTGCCTCTCACACCAGGTCCCACAACTTCACTTCCATACACCTTCTTTACAAACTCCTCACCTTGCATTCTCTCTACATGTCCAAACCATCTCAGTGTATCACGCTTCACTCTCTCAACCACTCCACATTCAATACCAATTGCTTTCTCACTCATACCACACCTCTCATATACACTCTCATTACTTTCTCCATCCCATCTAGTAAGTCCACATGCTCCTCTCAAGTAGGCTAACTCATTTCCACAGCACCTATTCTAGACTGATGCGCCCTACTCCATGTCCATGTCTCCGACGCATATGTCAGTGTTGGCAGGATTATACTGTTTCGTAGTCCCATTTTCACTTCCATACTCACACTTCTACCCTTCATAATCCTCCCCAGTGATCCTATGACCTGTCTACCCCTCATTGCTCTCTCCCTAATTTCTCCTTCCATACTCCCATGCTTACACATAACTGTACCCAGGTACTTAAACTCCTTCACTTCCTCCATCCTCTCACCCCTCAGAGTTATCTCACACTTCGTCCCAGTTGGTACAGCCACTCTGTAAGGTGTAGCAAAGTCAATCACTTCAGTTTCTGCTCTCTCAAATACCATCACTTTACTTTTACCAGCATTCACCTTCAGTTTCCTTCGTTTACACACAGACTGAAATTCGTCAACCACTCTCTGTAACTCCCTTTCACTCTCAGCCATCAACACAGTGTCATCCGCAAATAAACTTGCTGCCAAGGACCAATTTGCTTCATTCAGCCTCAGCTTCACCCCCAGACCATTCACTTTGGCTTTCATCTCTCTCATACAACCATCCATATATATATTGAACAGCCACGGTGACATAACGCATCCCTGTCTCAGCCCTACACTAATATTAAAACTCTCACTTAGATCACCCTCTACCCGTACACATGCTTTTGCATCTGCATAGAAGGCCTCAATACCCTTCAGCAAAGACCCCCCAACACCATAAATTCTTAACACCTCTGACATAGCTTTCCTATCAACCCTATCGTATGCCTTCTCCAAGTCCATGAAGGCAGCATACAACTTCCTACCCTTCCCAATATATTTCTCCACTATTGATTTTAATGCAAATATCTGGTCCACACATCCTCTACCCTTTCTGAACCCTCCCTGCTCCTCACTAACTTTATTCCCTGTTACATCAATCAGTCTCTCAGTAAGAACCTTCCCATACACCTTCCCCGGTACACTAAGGAGGCTTATTCCCCTATAGCTACCACACTCCTCCTTACTTCCCTTCCCCTTATACAACGGTACAATTATGGCTCTCCTCCAATCCTCTGGCACCTCTCCCTGCCTCCACGCCAATGTACATATAAGCAACATCCACTCCACCACTACCTCCCCCCCACACTTTAACATTTCAGCAGTTATCCCATCCACCCCCGGTGCCTTTCCCATCTTCAACTTTCCTATTGCTTTCCTAACCTCTTCTCTTCCTAAATCTCCCTGTACATCCTGTCGTCTACCACCTGCCTCCATCCCCATGCATGTCACCACCGCCTCCCTTCCCGTCCCCCCATTCATCAGACCATCAAAATGCCTCTCTAGTATATAGTATTGTATCTATAATATAATTGTTTTTGTTTTATCTTTCATTTTTCACTAACCTTCCATCCCTCTGTTCATTATGTATGAGATATTCAGCCTCTACACCAGGGGTTCTCAACTTGGGGTTTGTGGTCACAAGAAGTTTTCCAGGGGCACTTGGATGGCTGAAAAAAAAAAGTATTTTATATAGGCTAGTTAACAGTAAATGGTTTTGCTTAATACAATCATTATATCCTACTGCTTTTTGTTTGAGTCATTTGACAATATCCCTTTAAGTACCAGTATATATTGAATATATATTATGTATTCAGTGTCATATTAATAGAGATATAGGAAGATGGTCATAGGTATAACTCTGGGGATTAAAATGTTGAGAATCTCTGCTTTAGAGGATCAAACTTGGACATAATATACTGGCATTCATTTATTTCAACTGATTAAAACAGGGAACAATGTAATGATAAAATTATAAATAATTTTACTTTGTGGGGATCTGACTACAACTTTACCCAACAGTTCATAACATGTATAACATCAATAGAAATAAATTATAACTTAATAATAGTAAATACTCAAATATTACTAACCCCAGATTAATTTGTACAATACTTATTACTGTAATTTATTATGCAGGTAATATGTGAGTTTAATAGTCAAGTAAAACACCAATAGATATACCGTATATTATAACTTAATAAGAGTAAAATACTCAAATAATACCATAGGCCTACACAGGTTAATATGTGCAATATTTATTAATTTATTATACAAGTAACATGTGAGTATAATAGTCAAGTAAAATACCAATAAAAATACCGTATATTATAACTTAATAATAGTAAATATTCAAATAATACCATACACAGGTTAATTTGTACAATATTTATTAATTTATTATACAAGTAATATGTGAGTTTAATTAATAGTCAAGTAACATAACACACCAACACAAACAAAATATAACCTGACTAATGATATGTGGTCAATAATGGATTCTCATCATACGGTCTTCCTATCTACAAATATTATTAATAATTTCACCACTAATAATAG
Source organism: Petrolisthes cinctipes (assembly GCA_033782935.1). NCBI lineage: Eukaryota > Metazoa > Arthropoda > Malacostraca > Decapoda > Porcellanidae > Petrolisthes > Petrolisthes cinctipes. The sequence continues at coordinate 259,119 of JAWQEG010001796.1, forward strand.
CCAAAAGTAGCAGGATATAACTTGTATCAACAGTTCAGTATTATTAATAATTTCACCACTAATAATAGCCAACAGTAGCAGTATATACCTTGTATCGACAGTTCAATTTGGTTCAATATTATTAATAATTTCACCACTAATAATAGCCAACAGTAGCAGTATATAACTTGTATCAACAGTTCAATTTGGTTCAATATTATTAAAAATTTCACCACTAATAATAGCCAACAGTAGCAGTATATAACTTGTATCGACAGTTCAATTTGGTTCAATATTATTAATAATTTCACCACTAATAATAGCCAACAGTAGCAGTATATGACTTGTAACAACAGTTCAATTTGGTACACTCACCTTGCCAAGGGTTACTTCTATATCAATAACAAAATAACATGGCCAATACCTATAGCCTAATATTAAAAAGGTGAAAATCAGTTATGTACCAAAAACTATTACCAACAGAACGGCAGGGTTAATGACGCCCACTTTGTTATTAACCTCGTTTCTTGGTGGTGGTGATGGTGGTTGTGATAGTAGTGATAGTGTTTGTAGATCAGGAGAAATGGTTATGGGTGGCAAACCATTTCTCTGGACTATGTCTTGGAGGTCTGAAAGACGACCCATCCCTTCTTTAACTAATAATGTAACAACAGTCTTGGTACAGACGGTGACAAGGTCTGTCTGCTGCTGCCGTCACTGAAGTGGTTGGCCGTCGGTAGTCTTCCTCCCACGGGCATGGATATGCTATGTCATTATAATACTAATAAGGTAACAACATTCTTGGTGCAGACGGTGACAAATAAATAAACCAAAGTATATAGTGAAGGACAACTTGAGGCGCGGCCTGACCTGAACGTATGGTATACACACACACACACTCATAGTTGGCAGGCCAAACCGGACGAATTACTGTCATCCGGCCAATACAACAATCCTGCTGGCCGGATGAAAAACACACACATACAGTACACACACCGGCCGTCTGTCTGCTGCTGCCGTCACTGAAGTGGTTGGCCGTCGGCAGTCTTCCTCCCACGGGCATGGATATGCTATGTCATTATAATACTAATAAGGTAACAACAGTCTTGGTACAGACGGTGACAAGGTCAGTCTGCTGCTGCCGTCACTGAAGTGGTTGGCCGTCAGCAGTCTTCCTCCCACGGGCATGGATATGCTATGTCATTATAATACTTAAATATTATGAACTGGAAAGGAACTACAGGTAAGGGAGGGTACAGACTTTGTTGTTTGTTGATTGGTTATGTATATAACACATCATTATAAAATACATTACACTATTGGTTGGAAGAGAGGTACAGGTACAGGGAGGAGCTTCAAAGGGTGTACCGTACAGTCGGCTGCAAATGTCCTGTCGCCTCACTTGCTTCACCGAGGCACGCAATGTTCATCGACTCGAGATTATTAGGTGTAGAAAACATGTGTATTTCTCGAGTCCGTGAACAATGTGCGTCTCGGTGAAGCAGGTGAGGCGACAGGACTTCTGCCGCCAACTGTACACACCTTACTGTTTGTTGATTGGTTATGTATATAACACATCATTATAATATTTAATACTTTATTACACTATTGGTTGGAAGAGAGATACAGGGAGGAGCCACAAAGGATGTAAACACCTTACTGTTTGTTGATTGGTTATGTATATACCGGTAACACATCATTATAATACTTTAAGGGGGTGCGGGAGTAGGGGACAGGCTTGGGGGGGGGGGGGGGTTAGGGGGGTGCGGGAGTAGGGGACAGGCTTGGGGGGCTGCGGGAATAGGGGACAGGCTTTCTACCCACCCCAAGCCTGTCCCCCTATTCCCGCACCCCCCAAGCCTGTCCCCAACTCCCGCACCCCCTTAATACACTATTGGTTGGAAGAGAGATACAGGGAGGAGCCTCATGGGGTGTACACACCTTATTAACTGTTTGTTGATTGGTTATGAATATAACACATCATTATAATATTGAATACACTATTGGTTGGAAGAGAGATACATTAAGGTAGCCTAACATGTACTGTACTGTACTGTAATAATAGTAACAATATGTACCCAATAGTCTAGTTTAGTAACACGGCTTGATTCTCTCTCTTACACCGCTTTATAAAAACATTTATACACTTGTCTCATTAATATTTGATAAACTCAGTTACCTAAAACAAACACAAAGCATTTTAAAGATTAAGTCAAATAAACCTCCACCATTAAATCCAACCTAACCAAACCAACGAATTATAACCTAACTTTGATTATGTTTGGTAAGATTTCTATTCCCGATGTGACCTTATTTAATTATTAAGCCTAACAAAGGAAATAATATCTTATAGCAGATAATGTGAGTTACTGTACTGTGGTCTTATTTAATTATTAAACCTAACAAAGGAAATAATATCTTAGAGCAGATAATGTGAATTACTGTAGTCATTAAACAGTTTGTCATTGACAGCCTTCTTGGTTCACATATCCAGTACCCGGTAGTAATATTAATCAATGTGAGTTACTTTAGTCATTAAACAGTTTGTCATTGACAGCTTTCTTGGTTCACATATCCAGTACCCGGTAGTAATATTAATTATGTTTCCTTAATCTGGATATAATATTTACATTGGTATCAACTTATGGAAGAATATTATATAATTATAATAACATTACATTTTACATTACACTAATTACAATGACAATAAACGTGATTACGCTATTGTCATATAGGCTACACTATATTAGTTTATCATATATTATGATAAGTAATGATATCATATTAGTTTTATATTCTATTATAATATAACATAGGTGTATTAATTGTAATGTCCATTGTTATGGTATAATTATGTATAGTTACAGACATCTATCCCCCCCCACCGTGGCTACAGCCAGCCATACATACACACACACACACAGTCATGTACAAAATATTAATTAACAGTATAATATATACATGGTACTACCGTCATGTTAACACCAATCTGTGGTCGGATATTGGAGATGTCCTGGAGGTCTTTTTCATTTATCGTCCTTGTAATTAATGGAAAATTATGTATATTTACGGTGTTGAGGGTTACACTCCAAATTTGTAAGTTTATGTGTCAAATAAATAAACCCAAGTATATAGTGAAGGACAACTTGAGGCGCGGCCTGACCTGAACGTATGGTATACACACACACACACACACATAGTTGGCAGGCCAAACCGGACGAATTACTGTCATCCGGCCAATACAACAATCCTGCTGGCCGGATGAAAAACACACACATACAACAGTACACACACGGGCCACCTCTCACCCCGACCCTTTCCGGCGGCCGGACAGGCCAGGTGGGTCTGGACGGAAGATCACAAAGAGGGCAAGGCTTGGCTATAAGTTTTATTATAATTTGTTATTATCTAAATTGTTTTTGTACGCAATTCGAATTGTTATATTTATTATAGACATACAGTGTGTATCGCGATGTATAGCATTATTTTACACCAGAGATGTAAAATATAATTTTGTGTATATTTTGTTGTATAAAGTATGCTGTGTGTGATCTCAGTAATGTACAATGAATACTGATAAAAACTATTTTATCTTGTGTTGTCAAATGGAGGGAATGGAAGCCTAATATGTTTTCGGACCAAAGAGGCCTTATTTATTTCATCTTAATCAATTTTATCATGATTGCAATATTTATGTGATGTTCTATAACGTACATTGAATCATATTTTCAATGAAGAATGATAATACCAGGCGTGTATAAGAAGAAAATCCGTGAAATGTAGGGAAATGCTGAGGCTTGGATAAGTTGCAGGTAGAGTTTACCTAACCTCCAAAATATAATATTCATATTTCGTCGAATATTATTTATAGGGGCCTGGTATTATCCCTCTGCATTGAAAATATGATTCAATGTACGTTATAGAACATCAAATAAATATTGCAATCATGATAAAACTTATTAAGATGAAATAAATAAGGCCTCTTTGGTCCGAAAACATATTAGGCTTCCATTCCCTCCATTTGACAACACAAGATAAAATAGTTTTTATCAGTATTCATTGTACTTTACTGAGATCATACACACCATACTTTATACAACAAAATATACACAAAATTACATTTTATATCTCTGGTGTAAAATAATGCTATACATCGCGATACACACTGTATATGTCAGCTAGGCTATAAGTTTTATTATCATTTGTTATTATCTAAATTGTTTTTGTACGCAATTCGAATTGTTATATTTATTATAGACATACATGTCACCACAAAATATCCACAACTTCAATATATATACATTATATATATTTTAAGATGGAAGGTGTTAGAAAAATTTTGGTGGATAATCATGTTACAACTTGATTATCCTAATGAATAATTAGTTGTACTTGTTACTTTGGCTTATAATTATATTATTATCATATATATCATCTTATTTCAAATAACATAGACCACAATATTAATATTTTAAATCAAAGCAAACGATATATAGCCTAAAAGTATTGATTAAAATACGTCATAACAAAATGGAGAATTTTTGGTTGATAATCGTGTTTCAACTTGATTATTCTAATGAATGATGAGTAATTATTACTTTGACTTACTTAATATTCAAATAACAATTATAATTGAATTACTGTATTATGTGAAATACAAATTAACATTTTTGGCACTTATCTATATATATAATGTAATATAATAATATTATATTTATTTAAGAACAATGTCATATTGACCAATCACAGTCCCTCATTCATAGCCTACTCAAACTCTTGAACCCTATTGGTCAGACGAAGAATTATGAAAATTTAAAATGAAAATCCTTGCATCTGATTGGTTGGGGAGGAAATATGAAATTTTAAATACTTCGCGTTGATTGGTTGTTAGTCACGTGACTGATGCTGTCAAAGGTATATAAGGAAGTGTACAAGGTGTGTTGACTCATTGCATACTACAACTCTGATATGGTGAGACATACACAAATGTACTCCCATAAACCCTACTACCATTTGACAACACAAACCAACATTAACAGGTAACAACCATATAACTATTATTAAATAACTAATTAAACCAATTGGATATAATAATATAACAAGAATTAATAGAAAATAAGAATAAATTATGAAGTTACCAAGTGACTACAACAATAGTTAACGAAAGATATGTTTATCACCCAAACCTTATATAATTATATAATATATATTAATTTTTTATTACTGTGTTCCTGCACTATTAATTAATACAATATTATACAGCTGTTGTATATTAATTAATTATAATTATATACCTCTTTACTAATAATACAATATTATACAGCTGTTGTATATTAATTAATTATAATTATATACCTCTTCACTATTAATACAATATTATACAGCTATTCATTGTATTTACTTGTATATTAATTAATTATAATTATATACTTCTTCACTATTAATACAATATTATACAGCTATTCATTGTATTTACTTGTATATTAATTAATTATAATTATATACTTCTTCACTATTAATACAATATTATACAGCTGTTCATTGTATTAATTATAATTATATTCTTCTTCACTATTAATACATATCATTCATTGTCTTTACTTGTATATTAATTAATGGTTATTTTCTACCACAGAATGGCTCTTAATGACAACAATACCAACAAGAGACTACAGATGGAATTATTACTTCGTTCTTCTCTAGGGACTCACGTTTTTGACATATATCAAGGACATACAGTGGCTGACATACGAACATTTATCAGTCATGTTGATTATATACCAATTAATGATATTAAATTATATGCATCTGGAGTATTACTAAATAATGATAATCAACTTTTGTCAACTTTAACCTCAGTAATTATTGATGTTAATGTATCAGTGAAGGGAGGTAAAGTTCACGGCTCACTATCCCGTGCTGGAAAAGTCAAAAACCAAACCCCAAAAATACTAAAGACTGAAAAGAAGAAACCAAAGACAGGAAGAGCCAAAAAAAGAAAACAATATAATAAACGATTTGCATAAGTTTAATCCCAATAACTAAATATATAACATAACTAAATATATACAACTAGATATATAACATGACTTAATATATAACAACAACTAGATATATAACATGACTAAATATATAACAACAACTAGATATATAACATGACTAAATATATAACAACAAAGCAACAATATAATAAACGATTTGCATAAGTATTATACTGAGGACACATTATTTTACTTTTAATTTATAATGTTTTTATTTTATAAACATGTAAATATTTAATTAATAGTAGTAATACAGTAGCTCTGTAATGTAGTATTGTATTGAGGAAACATTATATTAATTTTATTTTATTATAATGTGATAATTTGGTTTGTATATTTATTGTATCTATTACCCAAATATTTATTGTTATTTATGTTCTTATTATAATGAGTTTATTATAATTGTAGTTTTAACAAAGAGGACTTATGATATTTAATAGTGTTCGTAATAAATAATGTTGTATTATCGTATTTAAAATAAATTATTTTTTTCAATCTATGTTGTATTTGTAATCCTAATATTATATGTACCAAATATATGACAAGTGTTTGCTGTATTGTTCAAGAAGGGAATTAAATAATAATCCTTTTAAATAACTGGTAAATAAAATAATATACATTCTTATGAGGGGAAATATTTTACAATGTGAAATGATATGAAAATGAAGATAAAACTCTTTATTTGTGGACAATTGTGGTGTTGGTGTAGCAGACTGTACCCTCCTGGTTCAAGGTCATGTAATGCTACCAACACATACACGGTGTACGTTTGGTTTTATTTATTATTTTCTTAACTCTAATCAGGACCCACACCTCCATTGTAGATGAATATAAAAGAAAGTAAATATATGGACACAAGAACACTTTTAACTTTACATGAGCAGTTTTAACTTTTCAATATTAAGGTTATGAAGGAAGGACTGGACAACAGTAACCATTATTGAAGCCTTCTTTTATATTAATAATGAAACGTTGGTGATATTAAACTACTTCGTAATATTTGTAACTCTAAATATATTTGTAGGTCTAAATATATGAAGTCAAATACCTGTAATATAATTACCGTATATATTTATAAGGAAATAAATAAATTTTTAATGTGTTGTAACTTTGTTTAAGTAATGCACCTGTACATCCCTCAGTACAAAGTACAACATAAATTCTGTTAAGCTATTCATTGTGTACCATTTTTATTAAACACACACATTCTCTCTCTCTCTCTCTCTCTCTGGTATGACCTTGAAAGCGGAGTGAAGCAGTGAGGTTGTAACTTGTTGATAAATGGTGATGTGGGAGGCTGGGAGCTTCAGAGGGACGGTGGGAGACTAGATAATTATCGGAGCAAAGAGGCCTTATTTATTTCATCTTAATAACTTTTATCACAATTGCAATATTTTTGTGATGTTCTATAATGTACCTGGAATCATATTTTCAGTGCAGAAGGAATTATTAATGCCATGCCCCTATAAAAAATATACGACAAAACATTATTTAAATATTTTGGACCGTAGTTAAACTCTACTGAACGCAAGCATTAACATTTTCCCTACATTTCCTCGATTTTCTTCTTTTATATGCCTGGCATTATCCTTCTGCACTGAAAATATGATTCCAGGTACATTATAGAACATCACAAAAATATTGCAATTGTGATAAAAGTTATTAAGATGAAATAATATATACCTTATATATATTTTAAGATGGAAGGTGGAAGAAAATTTTTGGTGGATAATCATGTTGCAACTTGATTATCCAAATGAATAATTAATTGTAATTGTTACTTTGGCTTATAATTATATTATTATCATATATATCATCTTATTTCAAATAACATAGACCACAATATTAATATTTTAAATCAAAGCAAACGATATATAGCCTAAAAGTATTGATAAAATACGTCATAACAAAATGGAGAATTTTTGGTTGATAATCGTGTTTCAACTTGATTATTCTAATGAATGATGAGTAATTATTACTTTGACTTATTTAATATTCAAATAACAATTATAATTGAATTACTGTATTATGTGAAATACAAATTAACATTTTTGGCACTTATCTATATATATAATGTAATATAATAATATTATATTTATTTAAGAACAATGTCATATTGACCAATCACAGTCCCTCATTCATAGCCTACTCAAACTCTTGAACCCTATTGGTCAGACGAAGAATTATGAAAATTTAAAATGAAAATCCTTGCATCTGATTGGTTGGGGAGGAAATATGAAATTTTAAATACTTCACGTTGATTGGTTGTTAGTCACGTGACTGATGCTGTCAAAGGTATATAAGGAAGTGTACAAGGTGTGTTGACTCATTGCATACTACAACTCTGATATGGTGAGACATACACAAATGTACTCCCATAAACCCTACTACCATTTGACAACACAAACCAACATTAACAGGTAACAACCATATAACTATTATTAAATAACTAATTAAACCAATTGGATATAATAATATAACAAGAATAGAAAATAAGAATAAATTATGAAAAGTTACCAAGTGACTACAACAATAGTTAACGAAAGATATGTTTATCACCCAAACCTTATATAATTATATCATATATATAAATTTATTATTACTGTGTTCCTGCACTATTAATTAATACAATATTATACAGCTGTTGTATATTAATTAATTATAATTATATACCTCTTTACTAATAATACAATATTATACAGCTGTTGTATATTAATTAATTATAATTATATACCTCTTCACTATTAATACAATATTATACAGCTATTCATTGTATTTACTTGTATATTAATTAATTATAATTATATACCTCTTCACTATTAATACAATATTATACAGCTGTTTATTGTATTTACTTGTATATTAATTAATTATAATTATATACTTCTTCACTATTAATACAATATTATACAGCTGTTCATTGTATTTACTTGTATATTAATTAATTATAATTATATACTTCTTCACTATTAATACAATATTATACAGCTGTTCATTGTATTAATTATAATTATATTCTTCTTCACTATTAATACATATTCATTGTCTTTACTTGTATATTAATTAATGGTTATTTTTTTCCACAGAATGGCTCTTAATGACAACAATACCAACAAGAGACTACAGATGGAATTATTACTTCGTTCTTCTCTAGGGACTCACGTTTTTTACATATATCAAGGACATACAGTGGCTGACATACGAACATTTATCAGTCAAGTTGATTATATACCAATTAATGATATTAAATTATATGCATCTGGAGTATTACTAAATAATGATAATCAACTTTTGTCAACTTTAACCTCAGTAATTATTGATGTTAATGTATCACTGAAGGGAGGTAAAGTTCACGGCTCACTATCCCGTGCTGGAAAATTCAAAAACCAAACCCCAAAAATACTAAAGAATGAAAAGAAGAAACCAAAGACAGGAAGAGCCAAAAAAAGAAAACAATATAATAAACGATTTGCATAAGTATTATACTGAGGACACATTATTTTACTTTTAATTTATAATGTTTCTATTTTATAAACATGTAAATATTTAATTAATAGTAGTAATACAGTAGCTCTGTAATGTAGTATTGTATTGAGGAAACATTATATTAATTTTATTTTATTATAATGTAATAATTTGGTTTGTATATTTATTGTATCTATTACCCAAATATTTATTGTTATTTATGTTCTTATTATAATGAGTTTATTATAATTGTAGTTTTAACAAAGAGGACTTATGATATTTAATAGTGTTCGTAATAAATAATGTTGTATTATCGTATTTAAAATAAATTATTTTTTTCAATCTATGTTGTATTTGTAATCCTAATATTATATGTACCAAATATATGACAAGTGTTTGCTGTATTGTTCAAGAAGGGAATTAAATAATAATCCTTTTAAATAACTGGTAAATAAAATAATATAAAATCTTATGAGGGGAAATATTTTACAATGTGAAATGATATGAAAATGAAGATAAAACTCTTTATTTGTGGACAATTGTGGTGTTGGTGTAGCAGACTGTACCCTCCTGGTTCAAGGTCATGTAATGCTACCAACACATACACGGTGTACGTTTGGTTTTATTTATTATTTTCTTAACTCTAATCAGGACCCACACCTCCATTGTAGATGAATATAAAAGTAAATATATGGACACAAGAACACTTTTAACTTTACATGAAGTTTTAACTTTTCAATAATAAGGTTATGAAGGAAGGACTGGACAACAGTAACCATTATTGAAGCCTTCTTTTATATTAATAATGAAACGTTGATGATATTAAACTACTTCGTAATATTTGTAACTCTAAATATATTTGTAGGTCTAAATATATGAAGTCAAATACCTGTAATATAATTACCGTATATATTTATAAGGAAATAAATAAATTTTTAATGTGTTGTAACTTTGTTTAAGTAATCCACCTGTACATCCCTCAGTACAAAGTACAACATAAATTCTGTTAAGCTATTCATTGTGTACCATTTTTATTAAACACACACATGCTCTCTCTCTCTCTCTCTCTCTCTCTGGTATGACCTTGAAAGCGGAGTGAAGCAGTGAGGTTGTAACTTGTTGATAAATGGTGATGTGGGAGGCTGGGAGCTTCAGAGGGACGGTGGGAGACTAGATAATTATCGGAGCAAAGAGGCCTTATTTATTTCATCTTAATAACTTTTATCACAATTGCAATATTTTTGTGATGTTCTATAATGTACCTGAAATCATATTTTCAGTGCAGAAGGAATTATTAATGCCATGCCCCTATAAAAAATATACAACAAAACATTATTTAAATATTTTGGACCGTAGTTAAACTCTACCGAACGCAAGCATTAACATTTTCCCTACATTTCCTCGATTTTCTTCTTTTATATGCCTGGCATTATCCTTCTGCACTGAAAATATGATTCCAGGTACATTATAGAACATCACAAAAATATTGCAATTGTGATAAAAGTTATTAAGATGAAATAAATAAGGCCTCTTTGCTCCGATAATTATCTAGTCTCCCAATGTCCCTCTGAAGCTCCCAGCCTCCCACATCACCATGTATCAACAAGTTACAACCTTTTTATCATCAGTATCCAGTGTACTGTACTGAGATCACACACAGCATACTGTACTTTATAGAACAAAATATACTCTAAATTAAATTATATATCTAGAGTGCAAGTTATTGCTATACGTCGCGATACACCCTGTATATACCTGTAGTGGGTTTTGGTCCTATTACAACACACACACACACCAAAGACAATATATTACAAGATATTATAATAATATCGATCAGTCCTATATATACCTGTAGTGGGTTTTGGTCCTATTATAACACACACACCAAAGACAATATATTACAAGATATTATAATATCGATCAGTCCTATATATACCTGTAGTGGGTTTTGGTCCTATTACAACACACACACACACCAAAGACAATATATCACAACATATTATAATAATATCGATCAGTCCTATATATACCTATAGTGGGTTTTAGTCCTATTATAACACACACACACCAAAGACAATATATCACAACATATTATAATCCATATTGTCAGACAGCAGGTCGTCCTTCATAACCTTGATATTTAAAGGTTTTCTTGTTGTTTACGTCTGTAATTATTATGTAGTGACGTGCTTGTTGGTATAATAACAAAATAAAATAATTAACATTAAAGGGTATTTGTCTCCAGTGTTAAAACATGAAATGCAAAAATAGTATAGGCTAGGCCTATAAAAGTTACTTTTATAGTTCGAAGGTAATGTACAAAACGTTGTTACAAGTTGATATAGAGCAGGAGGTAGAAGAAAATAATTATTATTCCACCCATAATGTGTTATAACCTTAACAAATATGGTGTTGTAGTTTACATTTAAAGCCGGCCATACATACATGGAAGGAAATAATTATTATTCCACCCATAATGTGTTATAACCTTAAATATGGTGTTGTAGTGTACATTTAAAACCGGCCATACACACACAGACCGACGAAGAGACACACTTTACAAACACAGGTCGCCTCATCAATACAAATAGTAATTAAAATATGATGGACCACCGTAATGACAACGTAAATCTGTAGTTGGATATTTAATTGGTCCTGGAGGTCTTTGGGACACTTGTTGCCTATACTGATGACAATATATCACAAGATACTATAATAATATCGATCAGTCCTATATATATATATATATATACCTGTAGTGGGTTTTGGGCCAATTATAACACACACACACACACACACACCAAAGACAATATATCACAAGATATTATAATCCAACATTGCATATTGTCCGACAGCAGGTCTTTCTTCATAACCTTGATATTTAAAGGTTTTCTTGTTGTTTATATGTGTATGTGTGTGTGTGTGTGTGTGTGTGTGTGTGTGTGTGTGTCGTCCGGCCAACCCATTTCGTTGGCCTGACAGGCTGGATCTGTGTGTGTATAATAATTTATAATAATAATACAACAACTACAGATATGATATTCCCTGATAATCATGTTGAAACATGATTAATTTATTATAAAATTGATTTTATTTCATTACTCATATCAAACTTGATATTACCGTATTTAATTAAAAATTAATTGGTGTATTATTTGAATGGAAAATTACTATTTATACTATAAATATAATATTTTCTCTTTTTAATAACAAAGTCGTGTTGTCCAATCACAATGCTCAGTTCGAATTTAAACTCTTCAACCTCATTGGCTAGGCTACCAATTATGAATATTTAAATTCCCAATCCTTGCACCTGATTGGTTAAGATGGCAATGTGCCATACAAATACTTCAATCTGATTGGTTGATATCAGGTCACGTGACTAGACTATGATGAGCATCTTGGTTGATAGTCACGTGATGCTGTCCAAGGTATATAAGGAAGTGTACAAGGTGTGTTGACTCATTGCATACTACAACTCTGATATGGTGAGACATACACAAATGTACTCCCATAAACCCTACTACCATTTGACAACACAAACCAACATTAACAGGTAACAACCATATAACTATTATTAAATAACTAATTAAACCAATTGGATATAATAATATAACAAGAATTAATAGAAAATAAGAATAAATTATGAAAAGTTACCAAGTGACTACAACAATAGTTAACGAAAGATATGTTTATCCCCCAAACCTTATATAATTATATAATATATATTAATTTATTATTACTGTGTTCCTGTATTATTAATTAATACAATATTATACAGCTGTTGTATATTAATTAATTATAATTATATACCTCTTCACTATTAATACAATATTATACAGCTCTTCACTGTATTAATTATAATTATATACCTCTTTACTATTAATACAATATTATACAGCTGTTCATTGTATTTACTTGTATATTAATTAATTATAATTATATACTTCACTATTAATACAATATTATACAGCTGTTCATTGTATTAATTATAATTATATTCTTCTTCACTATTAATACATATTCATTGTCTTTACTTGTATATTAATTAATGGTTATTTTCTTCCACAGAATGGCTCTTAATGACAACAATACCAACAAGAGACTACAGATGGAATTATTACTTCGTTCTTCTCTAGGGACTCACGTTTTTGACATATATCAAGGACATACAGTGGCTGACATACGAACATTTATCAGTCAAGTTGATTATATACCAATTAATGATATTAAATTATATGCATCTGGAGTATTACTAAATAATGATAATCAACTTTTGTCAACTTTAACCTCAGTAATTATTGATGTTAATGTATCACTGAAGGGAGGTAAAGTTCACGGCTCACTATCCCGTGCTGGAAAAGTCAAAAACCAAACCCCAAAAATACTAAAGAATGAAAAGAAGAAACCAAAGACAGGAAGAGCCAAAAAAAGAAAACAATATAATAAACGATTTGCATAAGTATTATACTGAGGACACATTATTTTACTTTTAATTTATAATGTTTTTATTTTATAAACATTTAAATATTTAATTAATAGTAGTAATACTGTAGCTCTGTAATGTAGTATTGTATTAAGGAAACAATATATTTATTTTATTTTATTATAATGTAATAATTTGGTTTGTATATTTATTGTATCTATTACCCAAATATTTATTATTTGTGTTCTTAGTTTAATGAGTTTATTATAATTGTATTTTTAACAAAGAGGACTTATGATAATTAATAGTGTTCGTAATAAATAATGTATTATCATATTTAAAATAAAATTATTTTTTTCAATCTATGTTGTATTTGTAATCCTAATATTATATATACCAAATATATGACAAGTGTTTGCTGTATTGTTCAAAAAGAGAATTAAATAATAATCCTTTTAAATAACTGGCAAATTAAATTAAATAAACTGTTATGAGTGGAAATATTTTAGAATGTGAAATGATATTAAAATAAAAATGTGTGGACAATTGTGTTGCTGTAGCAGACTGTACCTTCCTGGTTCAAGGTCATGTAATAATGCTACCAACACATACACGGTGTACAGCCACAATCAAATATCCACCGACACTTTTTCATCGTGCAAAATAATCAGTATCATATCAAAATATCATCATACAACACTTTACGTCAACTAAACCCCCTCAATTATCATTATGAAGTGCTGTAAAATTATATACGTGAGGTTCTTTATTACCAAGATATTTACTACGATGGAAGGTAAGTGTCGGTGGATATTTGATTGTGGCTGTACGTTTGGTTTTATTCATTAGGCTACGTTTACACCAAGGTAAATAGAGCTACACCTCCATTGTACAGCCACAATCAAATAACCACCGACACATTCCTTCCATCGTGCAAATAAATCAGTATCATATCAGAATATAATCATACAACACCTTACATCTACTCAACCCCCTCAATTATTATTATGAGGTGCCGCAAAATTATTCACGTGTTGTTCTTTATTACCAAGATATTTTACTACGATGGAATGAAAGTGTCGGTGGATATTTGATTGTGGCTGTACATGAATATAAAAGTAAAGATATGGCTACAAGAACATTTTTAACTTTACAATGGTAAGGTTTTGAAGGAAGGAATGGAAAACAGTAACTATTATTGTATATAAACAGAGATGTGTATAATGACCACAAACATCCTTATAGTAGAGTTACATAGAGGTGAATATACGGATACAAGAACATTTTTAACTTTACAATGGTAATGTTATGAAGGAAGGAATGGACTGGGACTCATACACACACAGGCCAGCCTGTCCGGCGGCCTGCATAATTAATAAGCTGGTCCGTTCAGGCAAAACTCACCAAGTGTGGGGAGAAAATCGGTCTGTGCAGGAACACCTTAACCCTCCCCGTGGAATCTGTAGCACAGATTTTTCAATTCAGGCTCCGGTCAGGTTGAGGCCGTTTGAGTGAGTGTGAGTGTGAGTGTGTGTGTGTACTTGAGGCCATTTGAGTGTGTATGTGTGTGTGTGTGTGTGTGTGTGTAGGATACTTGAGGCTGTTTGAGTGTGTGTGTGTGTGTTTACTTGAGGCTGTTTGAGTGAGTGTGAGTGTGTGTGTGTACTTGAGGCCATTTGAGTGTGTGTGTGTGTTTACTTGAGGCTGTTTGAGTGTGTGTGTGTGTGTGTGTACTTGAGGCTATTTGAGTGTATGTGTGTGTGTACTTGAGGCTATTTGAGTGTATGTGTGTGTGTACTTGATGCTGTTTGAGTGTGTGTGTACTTGAGGCTGTTTGAGTGTGTGTGTGTGTTTGTATTTGAGGCTTTTTGAGTGTGTGTGTGTGTGTGTGTAGGATACTTCGAGGCTGTTTGAGTGTGTGCGTGTAGCCTACTTGAGGCTGTTTGAGAGTGTGTGTGTGAGTACTTGAGGCTGTTTGAGTGTGTGTGTGTGTGTGTACTTGAGGCCATATGAGTGTGTGTGTGTACTTGAGGCTGTGTGTGTGTGTGTGTACTTGAGGCTGTGTGTGTGTGTGTGTGTACTTGAGGCCATTTGAGTGTGTGTGTGTGTGTACTTGAGGCCATTTAAGTGTGTGTGTGTGTGTAGGTACAGTACTTACTAATTAAGACTGTCAGTCACTTGTGGACGGATAAATACATTCCATCATCATCATAATTAACACACTCGGGGATCAGTCCAGTTTCTAGTTGGAATTTATCGAAATTTATATAGACAATTTAATTGCTGACATTGGAAGATAAAAATCAAAGACTAATTACACTAACTATTGGACAATATACAACCTTAATTAACCAATATGTTTAAGTTGGGTAACAATTTTGACTCTCCTTTCATTAGGAAATGTTTCATTATGGATATAGCACTCTATATCTAATAAACTATCCAACAATCACGGGGGTGTTAGTTAACGGGAGTTTTGGCTGGTGAATAATACATAAAATTAACCAGTTAATCTTATTTGTTTAAATTAGCGAATGACTGCATCATAAAAATTCCTAAATCTATGGTTGTCTGAATCTATAAATTTACCATCATTACTCAGGCAGCGTGATAGTTGTTGTTGTTGTTGAAGTTCCTCAAGCTGTCTGGCGGCAGCGTGATAGTTAATATAATTACTTCAGGTTACATAAACTTGTCTTTATTTATCATCAGTATTATAAAGACATGAGGCTGACTGAACCATGGACTGACTTGTGTGTGTGAGGTGAGGCCAGTCACTTCAGGACACCGGACAGGCTGGCCTGTGTGTGTTTGGGACTCTTTATAGTAGACATACATACATATATATATACTGGTAAATATATGGACACAAGTTAGGTCATCAGGCCACCTCTTTATAGTAGACATACATACATACATACATACTGGTCAATATATGGACACAAGAACATTAACTTTTCAATAATAAGGTTATGAAGGAAGGACTGTGTGTGTTTGGGCCTCTTTATAGTAGACATACATACATACATACATGTCAATATATGGACACAAGTAAAGTCTTCAGGCCACCGGACAGGCTGGCCTGTGTGTGTTTGGGACTCTTTATAGTAGACATACATACATAGCCTACATATGGACACAAGAACACTGTGTGTTTGGGCCTCTTTATAGTAGACAGACATACATACTGGTGAATATATGGTGGAGGGACGGAGGGGGAGGGACAGACCGAGAGTGGGGTGGAATGATGGGGTGGGAGGAGGGACGCCAGTTGACGGGGAACAGGGGTTCATGGAGGATATTCATTTGTGGCCACACCTTCGGGGATTAAGGCGTCTGGCAATAGATAGATAGAACATTAACTTTTCAATAATAAGGTTATGAAGGAAGGACTTGACAACAGTAACCATTATTGAAGTCTTCTTTTATATTAATAATGAAACGTTGGTGATATTAATCTACTTGGTAATATTTTGTAAAGAATAAGTTACATAATAACACTCCATGTCACTCTAAACTCTAAAGTAAGCAATACACGTTGGATTCTATTACATGTTAAATAATAACATTCTATGTCACTCTAAAGTAAGCAATACACCTTGCATTCTGTTACATGTTAAATAATAACACTCCATGTCACTCTAAAGTAAGCAATACACCTTGCATTCTGTTACATGTTAAATAATAACACTCCATGTCACTCTAAAGTAAGCAATACACCTTGCATTCTGTTACATGTTAAATAATAACACTCCATGTCACTCTAAAGTAAGCAATACACCTTGCATTCTGTTACATGTTAAATAATAACACTCTATCTGTATACGGTAGTATATATTATACTGTAGGCTACCTACAGTATTGTATTACAGTATACAGTATGCCAATATTATTAATGTCTATACCTATACCTTTGTATATGTACAATACTAGCCTAACTATTGTATTATATGGTATGCTAATAGTAAATATTTAATATTAACCACAACATGACCAATAAATTACAGTTTTCCTTAGTAATTACTTTAAAACATATTTGTAAATTAGTTACAGTACTACCCTATCTATTTTAACATATAGTACCAATGATTTACTTTTATTTGTACAGTAGTTCCGCATATGCTATTAAGGATTTATGATTTTGTGTAAAACAGTTTACTTGATAACATTGTAATGTATTTCGTTTAGAGGTTTGGGTAATGTTTTATTGTGTACTGAACATAAAATTTAATGTAACGGGAAGGCTTTATTTTATATTTTTACAGTCACATTTGTATTATACTAAGTTAAGTCAAAGGTTTTTTTTCTTTGATCATAATCAATTAATCATAAACTCTGATAATTTTATGTATCATGAATTGAAGAGGCCTAACGTAAAGCATCAGCCTATATATTGGTGAAATTCTTTTACTTGAAAATGAACATTACTTTATATCTATTGTTTATTGTATAACGTTACATGTAAAGGTACTTTATGTGTTTAGTGTTAAGATAAAGTTACCATCATTATAATAAGTTGTGTATCGGTATATCTACGTAAGCCTGATGATATGTAGCAATTCTGATAATTCATATGCTCTGAAAGTTCCATATTAAAATTCATCTAGCCTAGCGTTAAGCAAGAGTAGTCAAATTACCAAAAAAAGCTTTACTGGAGATACAGCTTATACAATAACCACAGATTATCTCCCACATTAGAGTAGACAGTATAGCGACCTACTGTATCCTCAGTGGGATATATTTACTGTAAAGTCTAAAGGCTAAGTTAGGTAGAATATATTCCTACCTTTAATATTGCTCTCCACTTGCTAAATCTACTTCTATTTGGCTTACGAGTTTCCTATGATTTAATTAATATAGCCTATAGTACTTTACCTATGTGTATTATGAGTCACTTTACACCAAATTAATGAGAAAACAATAATAATTGTAGTTATGAAATACGACATAATAATGATGGAGTAGAGTAAAGAAAACCCCAGCTAACTTATTAAAGTGTTATAGGGTCGATTCCAGTGGTTGGTAGTGGTTTGTAAGCACGCAAACGAAAGAATCTTAGCTGTGTAAATGACTTATGGATGAATAATTTAATGAATAAGGTGAGTAAACTATGCAGTGATCATCAATATCTAACTGTTGGATAGATTTTGTGAGTGTGGATGCTCACCTTTTGGAAAATAATGAAGCCTTACAAGTGTGGTTGGTTGGGAAGCTAACAAACGAATACGACTGTGGAATCGACCCATAAAGTTATAGTGTACTTACCAATGTGGTGTATGAAGGAAGAATATGAAGTGTTTTACAGTCCACATCAGATACCAGGGAGTATAGGCCTAATGGGCATTTTGGTATGGCCGACTTATCCTTTAGAGACAAAATACCGGTGTTGGCATTTTGTCAGGCCGGCATTTTGACCAGACAGCGCCGGGGTAAACCTTCAGTTATATTATCTTCACTATAACTTTTAACCATTATATAATATTATATATTTGTATATAACACAACACAACCATAATAATTGCATTTATAGCCTATAATAACACACCACAACCGTAATAAAACACACCGGGGAGTATAATTATAATTATGCATGCCGGGGTAAATTTTCAAGTTATATGGTCTTCACTAACTTATAACCATAAAATATATTTAGAACACAACACAACCATAATAATTGTGTATAACTTATTACAACACACCACAACCGTAATAAATATTCTGATATCTAACACAACGTAAATAACAGTAATATACCATAATATATAACACAGCTAGAGTAACACACCCACACACGTCACAAGTTCAGAATCAACTGTAAAGTATAATTTTATTTCATATTTTGTGTGTGTGTGTGTGTGACTGTTTGTGTGTTATAACCACACCCACGGTTCCAATGGACATATTCTATTGGTTACCGTTCACACTTACCATCAATTATCATCCAATCACACAACACTAAACTAAAAGGGGCGGAGTCTATACTCATCCTCACAATATGTTGACACTTATATTAATTATTAATCCATTGTGTTTTTCAGTTTTTTCCGTGATCATATTATATCATCTTAATCATTATCAATACACATTTACTTTTTACAAGGTATGGAGTGACTTTAGTACCAGTGTAGGACCCCCAACACGTAATAATAAGGGGTCCAGTTCCGAGGCTAGCCTATAAATTTTAAAGTTTTGATGAACCTTAGTGGGTCTGTAGGATTACTGGCTCCCCTAGGACTCCTACCCTCTCTCCACCCCTATAACATTAGGGACTACAACTTACAAGAGATACTATACTACACCAGTGTACCTTCTGAAGAATGGTGGGAGATGAGGAGTCGCCACTTGCCTACTATTGCATCATAATTATATACCTTTGGTAAACACAAGCTGATCCCAAACAAAAATGTTACAATGTTAATATATAATATGGACAGCTGGGATTGTAAACAAATCCCAGTACACAGTGTGTATGTAGTTCTCACCAAAGTAAAAATAATAGCTTATTTTTACCTTGGTTCTCGTACCACCAAAAATGTGTGGATTCGGTGTGGTCTGGTCACAACCTGCCAATCTTCCTGCAGTAGTATTATAGTACAGTACTTCCCTAAGTTACACAGGCCAGCCTGTCCGGTGGCCTGAAATGGCTGGCCTTGCCATGGTCTCACCTGCTCACTCACGATTCAGTACATATGGTTCAGTCGGCCTCACGTCTCTAGATCTCAGTGTTAGCGAAACTGTGTATTGAGGGTAGCAATGGATGCTCCTCTAACCACTTTCTAAAACGGCCTGAACCTGACCGGAGCCGGACTAAAAAAAATTGTCGACGACAGTAGGCCCTACGACACACGACCCGTTTTCGTTACGACAGGCAGGCCACCAGCAGGCTTGACGCCATCAAGAATTCTTAAATGCATTTTAATTAATTAATGTAACTGTTCACACGACTCGTCGCCCTGCCGGCGGCAGCCATCCGTCGACTGACCGACCGACACGGATCGGATTCCTTCTGAAGAATACCTGCTGGCCCGATGAACGGCGCGGCGACTGGGTGATGAGTCGTGTGAACATGGACCCGTACATTTAACTTACTAAGCTTACCCACAGTCCCATACATTATATGACGGAACACTGCCACAGTGCCAGGCGATTGACTGTCTGCAGAGAATGTCGGTCGGGCCACGAACGGTCAGTGTGAATACGTATTATAGTTGTTAAACGGAGGTGAGCTGGCGGCCTGTCTGTTGGAACCAAAATGGGTCGTGTGTATAGGCCCCTTTAGTCTTTAGTTTGTTTCCAACTTACTGTAACCTTTTTAGTTTAGCTGTATGGCAGATGATTGTAAGGTTCCATGTCTGGTGTGATCCTACCATGTTCTACTTTCAACCAACAATGATAGAATGAATATGACGTCATGGCTACGGTGACAAATAAAGGAGTTTGAAGGGATGTTCATTGAACTTTATAGACAACGATCTTACATATGGAGTAAGGTTGTATACTATCTCCAATAATTATGACCAATCTTCATAGATACCTCTGTGTCCCGGGTGCCCCTTCTCTGCGTGACAGGTTATACGGGGGTACAGGGTGTCTGAGGGAGAGGAGAGTCTGGGAGGTGAAGGAGGAACTGTTGGGCGTTGGCTGGCGTTTGTGACGGTCTGGGGGAGAGAAGTAGGAGGGAGGAGTTTTAAAGTGAGGAGCATTTGCTGCGGGGGAGAACACACACACCCTAATAATAACACACATTTTATCACTCTAAATATATCGCCTTAATGACCATTACGTAGTATATAGGTGTTAAGCACAAATAACAAACCCAATTGATGCTATATCTTTGATTCAGAAGGTAGTATTGTATGTTCATTAACCTTTGTCAGGTTTTATCACATTATATAGGTTTGAGATATACGGATTTAGATAACTTGTATTCAGTGATCAACTGTCATACTATTTACCAAAGTTACACTTAATTCTGTAATATTGTGCTAAATTATTATATAACTAATTAAAAACATGATGTTTTACTCGTCACATGAATATGGCCTTGATCAACGAGGGTATTATCCTATCTGTATTAAATCATTTTGATAAGGACAATTTAGACAAGGAGGTGCAAATGACAAATGCTATCAATTTCATTTGATAGAACTATAGATATAACTGTAAACAAATTATATAGTTAGACACATTAATTCTACAAAGTTCATCACACATTCAGTTATATCACATACAATGGAAACTTCTTACTAATATTATATTGCATGTCATTCTTTCTGCATTTAGTTCAAGGGTGTCGCCAATAACATAACCACAGTAACGTAACGTATATCTATATTATAACAATGCTTTTTTTTTTTTTTTTTCTATTCCTCAACCTCGCGACTGTAGGCTGTCAGTAGCCCGTGACTCTTGCAAGGTACAGTCCAAGGTAAATATAGCTATATTTACCTTGGTAAAGTCAGCCTTGTATCCCCTACGAGTGAAGGTTTGGAACCCCATGCACTAAATAACAATTTCAATGAGCTGTACCTCTTGTCTGTCCACTGAGTCCTGTACTGGTGCTACAGCCTTCCTACCCCTTGTTAAAAAGGAAATGTGGTAGTGATAATGATGATGATGATATATAACAATATTCCTCTTAGGTGTTGATAGTAACAGTACCATAATAATCGTAGGTGTTGATAGTAACAGTAACACAATAATGTATCGTATAAATAACAATGTTCATATTAGGTGTTTGACACTCACCATAGCTGCCACAACCAGCACTACCATACCCTTGACACTCACCATACCTGTCACCACCACCACCACCATACCCTTGACACTCACGATACCTGTCACCACCACCACCACCACCATACCCTTGACACCACCATACCTGCCACCACCACCACCATACCCTTGACACTCACCATACCTGTCACCACCACCACCACCATACCCTTGACACTCACCATACCTGCCACCACCACCACCATACCCTTGACACTCACCATACCTGCCACCACCACCACCATACCCTTGACACTCACCATACCTGTCACCACCACCACCACCACCACCACCATACCCTTGACACCACCATACCTGCCACCACCACCACCATACCCTTGACACTCGCCATATCTGTCACCACCACCACCACCATCACCACCATACCTGCCACCACCACCACCATACCCTTGTTACTCACCATACCTGTCACCACCACCACCATTACCCTTGACACTCACCATACCTGCCACCACCACCACTTAGTCAGTAGGTTGGATTATGTGGTTCAATCACAAATGGGGCGGAGGTTGAGTTTTGTGTGAAGAGGAACAAAAATGTGGAGGCTATGATAGTAACAAGGTCAGGGGTACGTGAATATAATTATATCAATACTGATTCCAGTGTTAATGGTCAGTCTAATAAGAGAGCGACAGACAGAATAGGCTATAGGGTGTGGTAGAGGATGCCAAACTCCTCATTTCTGGATAGAACCAATTCTCACCAGTGGGAAAAGGTGATAGGGAGGTGGGACAACAAGCACTAACGAAATAGAAGGATCGAAGGGACAGTTGAAGAACTGAAAAGGATTGTCTGGGGCCGAAGGAGCGCACAAACCCTTAAAGTACTGCCCACATCACTGTAGACGAGGTGTTGCTGTGTGTGTGTGTGTGGTGTAGTCTTCCCTTCCTTCCTCCGAGCATGTAACAATCCCAGGACTGTCTTGCCTTATGCAAGGATAAAGGATTAACATTACTCGCCTCACACCCTCAATAAATATTGTTAAGAGCAGAGATATTTTCAAACCCGTCAATACTAATTTCGTCATATTTTGTATTGTCAATACCATCAATATCGCCCTCACACGATCAATATTTATTGTCAAATATTGACAATAAATATTGATCGTGTTAGAGCAAGACCACCGGAAGAGATGGTCTGGTGCATCGGCCGTGACGTCACACCATATCTGGTGCCGCTTTACGACAACCTCCCGCCCGCTACCCATTCATAGCATATAGGCTACTCTGCCTTTCCCATTCTCGCTCTCACAGTGTCTTATCGCGCTGATTCTCTGCTAGCATCACCGTGTATTATTAGTGATGATAGTTCAAGCAGTCCAATAAAATATGAAATTACTAATTTTGAGAAGGAAATCATGTAATGTACGTAAATGCTAACTTTTTTTTTGTCAGCGGTTATCGTGTTTTACCAAAAATATCATGGATGAAAAAATGAATAACACAGAATACTCCAGAGAAAACAGCGGTTTATTTATATATTTCGAATTAAGACTTTCATTTCTATTTACAGCAGTTTAATTAACTTACCAGTCATCACAAAATCCAAATTTCTCAGCAGTAGGCTGCACAGTAGTATAATGCCACAGTACTTTGAACCATTTCCTTACTTGGATTTTGAAAAGGCAGGGCTTAGTAAAAGTAAAGTGGAATGAAATAATGCCATGCACCATAGACATACTGTATCCCTTTATTTATAAATCTAATTATTGACCAAAACAAAATCATCATAGTACAAATACTATACCTCCACTTTAATTTTCTGAGGCAAAAATCTGTTTGTTTATTAATACTGTTGTTAAATTCACATTATCTTCAGGTCAGATACAACATAAATAATTAATTGTATGGGCCTACTCAGGTGGAGCCTGCATGAACAGTACAGTACTGTATTGGAAAACAATGTACAGTATTCATTTGGTAAGTGTCTCAAGTTTTCTTTTCCTGACCTTTCCTGTTGCTCTGGTCTGGGATAACACATTGTTTTCCTTTGAGCAATAGTTATTTAACAGGATGTTTGTTGATGCCCAGATAATCATTTTTTCCAGCTTGAGACAACTGTGTCCACTCTCACAAAAGTCCACTAGGCAGAAGGCAATCATCATCTGCTAGAGCAGTAAGGGTTTGATCTGTTGCTAGTGTTCGCTGTTTATTTGAATGTGTAAATATATCTTCCTTGGTCAGTTTATTGATAATGATATAGGTGTATGTTACAATGTTAACTGTAACAGGATTTGGGTGCAGGAGACCACTTCGGGAAATGCCTTTTGTGTAGTTATGACTCTCAGGTAGATTATCATAGGTATCCCTGTTATGGCAGAGGAGGTCTTGACACGAATTGCACTTCATCTTTTTGCATACATTATAGCAACAGTAGCCAGCAACATAAACAATAACTGGTAAAACATCATTACATTTGTCCACATCACTCTCCACAACATTCAAATCTATCTTATGTAAATCTCTAAAACTGTGTTGCTCCATATCTTCCCAGTTAGTTTCATCAAACAATTTTAGAGACTCAATTTGTCCATTAATAAGCAAATTTAGCTTCAACACTGACATCATCCTGAGTTTTTTTTTGACATTCAAATACCTGTCTTAAGGAAATATGATATTTACTAACAGCTAGCTGACGATACTGGACAAACCTTGCCTCAAGATTCTGTCTGAAACTTTCCTGGTAAAATGTATTTCATATTTAGTTCACATATGCAGTAACGAGTTAACTCTATCATTGCACGAGTTGTGTGTATTAATGCGGATTAGTCAGCATCCCTCCTCCTGAGTCACTTAATCTTTTCCACATTTCTAGCCAGTCACAGAACCTGTTCAGATACTGATACTTTACATCATCATCATTAACTGTGAGTGGAGTGGCATATTCATTCTTCAGGTGAACCCCCTTAAAAGGAGTTTTTACGTTCGTGATTGTCCACCAAGCATTAAAGATTTTTATGTATTCAGTAACCTCAACATATGAAGATAAAAATAACTTTTCTCCTGCAGTTAACAATGCCTGAATCAAATACTCATTAAAAATCTGGAGGACTAAATTGACATTTTGCTTCTCAAAGGTAGTGGGGGATATTGCTTTCAGTGAGAGTTTTTATGAGAGTTTAAGAAGTAAATCTGCTTTTGAATTATACAGTCTTTCAAGTGTTTTGAAAGGAGCATGCATGATTTTAGCTGAGTCGTCATATTCTCTGTTTGAGGGAAACTGGGGAAACCTCATTGTCTTTTCAGCATCTTTCTGACCAATCCAGTTGTTTCTAATACATTTTAGTAGATGCACAGAATCAAACATAAAGAACAAAGGTCTGTTACTCTGGGCAGGGGGAGGATACACAATTGACAGTTTAGGGGGGTTGGCAAATTTTGATAAAGCTTTCCCATTGATAGCATTGTTGTCAGTGATAACACAACAAACCCTAAAACCAATATCCTCTAACCCTAAAATCACCCATTTTATGAGTTCATGTAATGCATGTTCATGCATTTTGCTGGCAGTATGTGCACTACATCTTTGAATTTTGATCTAATACTACCTATCATGAACACAAAAGCACTAGTTGTAGCTGCACAACTGTTGTTGTTGTTGAAGTTCCTCGAGCTGTCTGGCCGAGCATCCCCGAGCTCCTGAGGAAGGTCATGGCCTGAACCGGGCTTTCCCACAGTGCCCTCAGAGAGTGTATGTTGTGTTGTTGGCGAGTGTGGTTGTGTGCGTTGCAGTCTTCAATAATGTGTTTAATAGAATGGGGTGCTGTGTTGCATCCCGGACAGGCATCCGCAATGGCTCCATCCAGCCTCTTCTGATATGTCAGAAGGGCCGGGTGATGGCCACACCGCAGCCTGGCCAGGTGGACTCTGTCCTCACGGGGAAGGGAGGATTCGGATGGGTGGATGTCAGGAGGTCGTGCATGCAGCTGTGTTGTTTTTGAGTGTTTGGATGGATTGATGAGTGATTTGAGTATGGATGTGTTTCTGGAGATTGGTTTGGGGTGGGCAGGGTGTAAGAGATGATAGTATTTGAGTATGGTATCGTGTACTGGGTGTTGTTTTGATGTTCCTTGGCATGTGTGGGTGTTGTGCCTTGTAGTGTAGTGGATGGTGTGGGTTTGTGGAGGCTGCAGCAAGTGTTTGTGTGCCTCTCATGTCAAGGTGATCCTTGATTTTGAGGACTTTGGTTTCATAGTGTAGGTGGTCTGTGGGTGTGGTAGCTGTGCAGCCTGTGATTGTCTTTAGGGCTCTGTTCTGTATGGTTTGAAGGGTGTTGTGATGAGTCTCAGTGAGGTTTGAAGCCCAGGCAGGGCTTGCATAATCCATCACTGATCGAATATATTGTTTGTATACTGTGGTTGTGGTTTCCTTGTTGAACTGTTGAATGCTGCACCAACAACATTTCCTCCTTTGTAGTCAAAATATGCTTTATATGAATTTCATCCAACATTACAGTGACTTTTTTATCTTTTTCTTGTAATAATTTGAATTTATTTATGTACAATAGGAAATTACTGTCTTGCTGCTCAATGTTGGGACTGCAGGTATTTAATCCAAAAATTCTTCTAATGGTGCAGTGTCCTGGCATGATCAAAAAATTCTTTTCTCTAAGAAGTCTATAACCTTGAGGAGAGCAGTTGTAAAGAAGAGATGCAAATATTAAAAATTCTGCTGAATAATTGAACTTCTTTAGGGTCATCAAGTACAGTTGTTCACATACAAACTTCAGAGTGGTCAGATACTGAAAAGACTCAACTTTTATGATGGCTAGCAAAGAGAGTACTAGTTGTATTATAGTAGTTGCACTACATGAATTACAAGCATTGTCGTCTGAATCACACTGTCTAACATACTGCAACAATTCATTGTGGGTGTGTGTGTCACTTATGGTGGAAGGAACTTTATAGTTTCCAATCTTCTGCACTTTCACATCTTTTAAGAAAACTTCTACACTACAAGTTGGCTTAACAACCACAGAGAACAGTACATATGGGTATGATTACTCTACTACATGACAAATCAAAAGTGAATAATCTTTTCTTATTACACTCCAATATGTTTCATCTATGAATTTGATTTTTTTCTCCAATTCAGAAACACTATGAAACTCTCTATCTTTTTTATATTGATCTCCATCTGCAACACTCTTCAGCACAGCTTTTCTCAGGGCTTCTTTTTCTTTTCTTTGCTTCCTCAAGTCAGGTGATGGTCTTGAGTGTTTGTGTGTAGATAAGTATGAAGGACAGTTGGGAAGGATACTTGGAACAGCATCAGGATGCAGCACACATTTCTTCAATGGGGCAGTCACTCTTTTTCCCGTCTGTTCATCTACTGCTGAGGTCTCCCTCCTGAAGCGGAAATGCAGTTCACACACCTGCAAAATATGATAAGTTTAATATAGTTGTAATGGTGAGTCATATGCATTTAGCTAGTGATCACAGTAAAAATAATAAAAATAAAAATTTAGTCATATGCATACTTTTAATCAAAATTCACATTTTTCAACATATGGTTTCAAGGTTAATTGATAGCTAAATTAATGGGATATAACATAAATTTGGAATTACACTATTATTTGTCAAAACTGTAGGATATGTGTAAGCGGCAGATAATCAGATGCTGAATACTTTCAGACTTTAATTAATATAAATGTGATATAAGGTAAATGTAATCAGGTGGATTCTCCCAATGAAAAATCCTCTTTATAGCTGCCCACTTTCCCTCTCTGAGCTTACCATAAATACCACTCATCACATACAAATATAATATTACGATACTCCTACTAGGGCAAAAGAAAAACATTCACCTTACCTAAACAGTTTAATACAAAAAATAGAAAATGCAAATGAAATTACAGTGTGCTTCTCTTCTCCACAAACAATATATGGTACCCAAGAAAATAAAGTACTGTACTGTATGGGCCCTAACTTTATCCTGATAACCCGTAACTATACCTGCCTAATAATTGCACTCTGTTATCACCTAAATCTCTTCACTTAGTACAACACAAAACATAAACCCTCAAAGTCACGAACACTGATCCTTTCCTCGTCTCCACCTGTTATTCCCCACCACAATACACCTCCCAACTCTCCACCCTGCACTTTCACAGACGATTGGGAAGCTTGCACTCTCTTCCCCAAATTACACCATACAAAGATATTCATCTCAACAAAACAGACTTATGTAACCCGGCTAAGTTTATTGTTGAAAGTTCTTTGTAATATCACCTTGCCTTATTCTTAAGGTTTAACTTTACACTTGGCTTATGACCCTGGACACAGCAAAATGCAAATATTCCCACTTCCTTGGTGGTTTTAACTTTTAATATGTACCAAAATGACTGTTTACCTATGTGTATTATAGTCGTAGTACTGGATTAATGAATCTCTCTTCTCTTCCTGATGCTAAGGCAGTGTCCATATTCCTAAATAATATAATTAAATAACACCGTTAACGGAAAATTCACTCCACGTCCACGTCCGCCATACTTTGGAATGCTGCACTTTGTTTTGTATAACTTTCCTGTATATTTTGATAATTCTAACGCTAGACTTACCATGGCACTTCTGTTACTGTTACATGATATTACTAATACCATAATTATCATTCTCACCTTACTACTGGCCGAGGGTGTGAAGTGATTTCTTCTGATAGCCCGTAGCCACTTGGCAATGACCTGCGACAAACAATTCAGCAATTTCATAATATTGCTAGGATGCCTGGTGTAGTAGGGGCAATAGATTGCACACATTGAAATTTTACGACCCTCAGTTGAACATTCAGAATTGTTTAGATGTAGGAAGGGATTTTTTTCATTAAATGTACAGGCGGTGTGTGGACCAGCAGATCTCCGTTTCCACAGTGTTGTAGCACGCTGGCCTGGGAGTGTCCACGACAGCAGAATTTTTAACAATAGTAGGTTGTGTGCTGATATAGAAGCTGGACTGAATCCCAATTATCATTTACTTGGTGACAGTGGATATGCCCTTAAGACATACCTCCTTACTCCCGTGTCATCCCCTAATAATGCTCATGAGGAAGCATATAATATTTCTCATGCAGCAACCAGGAACACTGTGGAACGGGCATTTGGTGTACTGAAAAGAAGGTTCAGTTACTTGGGAAAAAAAATTAGAACAGGGTTAGAGACCACACAAGCAATTATTGTTGCTTGTTTTGTACTGCACAATATAGCAGTGCAAACAAGACTTGTGTTTGCAGAAGAGGAGGAAGTGCTGGAAAACCTTGACAACCATGCCTTGCAAAATGTTGAAATGCTGGTACAGGGTAATAGAAACATGGCAGGGAGGTTGAAGCGACAGAATATAATTAGGGACAACTTTTAATATTGTATTATTGTGGATGGCCTTGGAGCCAAGCTGAGGTTGAATGGAGTAAGCTTGGTGGCAAGCTTATTTGCGGATGACACTGTGTTGATGGCTGAGAGTGAGAGAGAGTTACAAAAGGTGGTGGATGAGTTTCAGTCTGTATGCAAGCGTAGGAAACTGAAAGAGAATGTTGGTAAAAGTAAGGTGATGGTGTTTGAGAAGGCAGTAACTGAAGTGATTGATTTTGCTACACCATATAGAGTGGGAGTACCAACTGGGACTAAGTGTGAGATAACTCTGAGGGGTGAGAGGTTGGAGGAAGTGAAAGAGTTTAAGTACTTGGGTACAGTTTTATGTAAACATGGAAGGAGAAATTAGGGAGAGAGCAGTGAAAGGTAGACAGGCCATAGGATCACTGTGGAGGATCATGAAGGGTAGAAGTGTGAGTATGGAAGTAAAAAGGGGACTGAGAAATAGTATAATCCTGCCAACACTGACATATGCATCAGAGACATGGATGTGGAATAGGGCCCATCAGTCAAAAATAGGTGCAGTGGAAATGAGTTATCTGAGAGCAGCGTGTGGACTTACTAGATGGGATGGGGAGAGTAATGAGAGTGTGTATGAGTGAGAAGGCAATTGGTATAGAATGTGGGGTGGTTGAGATTGTATTCTATATTTCAATTGGTATAGAATGTAGGGTGGTTGAGATTGTATTATATATTTGTAACATCCTGGTGGATCAAAGAGCGGAAACCCTGTTACACAAGTAAGGAGGGATTACTGTAGACAGATATATAGATAGATAAAATATTTCACATGTGCAATACATCTTTTTGAAATTTATTTTGTTTGAAAATGGAGAAAATATTATAATAAAAATAAGCAAAGTTATAATCAACTGTATTATGTTGCACATCTTTATTGTTGGTTACTGATGTTTAGTAATGAGAGTTATTGTATTATACTACCCTTTCAATATCCTGTTGTATTTTCTCAATGTTGACATGCCTCTCCCATTCCTGTCCATTATTAGGAGAAATAACCAGTGTCATGTACTGTACAAATATTTATTTATGATTTCTAGTTCAAAGGAAATGTGTGGGGCGTGTGAAGAGGTGTGTGGGGTGAGGAGAAAGGGGAGAGGAGTGAAAGGAACAGCACGGTGGAATGAGTTCTTTAATAGTTCTGTAAAAAATAATTAGTGTAATAAAACATAAACAACAATTTACACTCATGTTCTCACCAACTACAGAAAAATATATAAATAAATAACATGTATCCGTGGTCCACAGGCCTTGCTGCAATTAGTTACCTGTGAAATCACCTACCGGTCTCATCAACTCACACAGAATATGCTGTAGTCAATACCTTCAATAATCTGTGGGGAATATAAGAGATTACTCATTAAAGGTTTAGAGTAAACGCGAGGACTTGTCTGATAGAGATAGAGTTGGAGGGTACAATTAACAAGTATAAAGACATGGTAAGCAGCTGTAAAGCAACATCCCTTTCTACTGTACAACAATTACTTAGTTGACCAATAATGATATAAGTGGTTAATTCAGAATAGGAACAGTATAAATTGTAAATGAAAATGGAGTAACTGGCAACCAGCAGCCACCCTGCCATCCTCCCTCCCTCCCTCACTCACTCACTGTACACCTCATCCACATATTTTTAAATATTATTTCCCCCATAAACAGGGCCTTAAGAAACATATCTTATAGAGTATATATTTTTCATTGATAAATTCCTGTACTGTATGTAAAGTTATGGCCAAAACATCTGAGACACCCTGTATGTGGGTTTGGGTATGAATAACATGGGTATGGGTTTGATTTAATTTGGTATTGATGTGGCTTATTAGGATATGGATAAAGATTATTTGGATGTGGTTTATTTGGGGTTACAAAACTAACTTAAATTTTTCAAAACTCGAAGTTACCACTGTACTGTACTGTACTGAATATTTTATCCTGAATCACACACGGGGGGGGGGGGGGTGTAGTTTAAAGCCAAATTGGCAGGCTCATCTCTGCTGCCTTTGCCTCAGCAATCTGCCTATTTATTTGGCTTTCAATCAATTTATTTTTTTAAATTTTGTCATTCATTTCTCTATTTTCTTCAGCTTCTTCTAATTTCTCTAAGGCTAACTGCCTCTGATATTCAGC
This sequence comes from Petrolisthes cinctipes, assembly GCA_033782935.1. Taxonomy (NCBI): domain Eukaryota; kingdom Metazoa; phylum Arthropoda; class Malacostraca; order Decapoda; family Porcellanidae; genus Petrolisthes; species Petrolisthes cinctipes. Next base: position 291,330 of record JAWQEG010001796.1, read on the forward strand.
CTCTTCCAGCCTAACCTCTGCCTGTCTTTTTTGTATATCAAGCAGCGTTTGCCTATGAGTTATTAAATTTTGCCGCATGTTTATCTCTTTCTGTGTAGTATTAATTACTTCCTCTGGACCTGCATATATGTCCTCGTCATACAAAGACCTCCTGATTCTCCGTCTTTTTCTGGTTGTCGATGATTTTCCATGGACGCTCAAAGGAATACAGCCACTCGCACCAGTTGTATCCCTTGAAGGCCCAGGAGTTTCAGCGGAAGTCACGACAGTAGCTGTTGGCATGTTGACAGGCTCAGGGTCATCTGGGTTGACCTCCAAGATTACGGCCTCTTGGGTAATTGTACCAAAGGAGTAGGAGTTGGCTGTAAATATATAGTAAAAATTAGTAAATATATAGTAAAAATTAGTTGCAGTTGAAACACCAAAGTAGTAAAGCACTGAAAAGCCGGAAGTATATGAAGAAAAATGAATTAGACATGTATGATAAAGCAAGACACCCTACCAAATTACTAGTCACAAAAACTTTAATTAAACACTAAATAAAAGAAATCTATCAAAAATGCAAAGCATCACGCATGCTTATGGGTATGTAATTCCTTACCTCCCACAATGAAAGTCTTGGTAAAGTGGAGGAGTCGACCATGTAGGTGCAAAAGATATAGTTAATGAATTGGAAGTACATTATAAGTACTACCATCTTACCTCTAACAATTCTGCGAGGACGACGTCTTGCACCGGCGAGGGCATCAATAACCACATCCAGACGTTCTTGGTCATCCGAATCAACCAGTAACTGATGTTGCCAATCCATTATTTCAGATAACTGGAATATGGACAATATAAATCAGATAACTGGAATATGGACAATATAAATAACAAGTAACATAAATATAAAATAATATTAAATAACAGTGAGGTGGCAGGGAGGGACTTGTACGAAGGGAACAGCGAAAACTGAGGAAAAAATAAATAATATTAGCAATATCCTAGTTTACCATCTGGATTAAACTTTATTGTATACTAAATATTAAATACCTAATGAATACTTTATTAAATACTGAGATGGGGTGACTATCGGCATATTTAATGATACATAGAGGTTAGGTACATAGAGGTTTAAAAGTAGGCTAATATAAAATTATAATAAAAGGTCATTCATTACCTTCAATAACAGTGGTGGAAATCGGTGAGGTGGCAGGGAGGGACTTGTACGAAGGGAACAGCGAAAACTGAGGAAAATATCAATAAATATTAGCAATATCCTAGTTTACCATCTGGATTAAACTTTATTGTATACTTAAAACAATATGGAACAACCAGTGCCTTACACTAATCATTTTCCAAGTCAAATTGGTTTCAAATTCACACATTTCTTATACCAAACTGGTATTCTTTTGTTAAAGATTTCAAATTTGAGTTATGAAGTATAGGTAAGGTCAGATGGGCTAGTCATAAATTTTGTTTGGTACAGTAAAAATTAACCAGTGTTTAGTCTTAAATTTATGTGTGTTGAAAGCTGCACATTTACTATTTTATTCTTGGGGCTACTGGAAAGCCAGCAATAGTAGAATTTGATCACCTTAGACCTAATATTCTGACAATTCTCTATAAAGTATTGAGAGAATAGATATAGCCTAATTTTACTACACCATGCCTTGGCCCATTGTATACTCAAGACTACTCATCACATCAGAGCTCCCCATATGGCAACTACATACTGTTTAGCTAATTTATTACAAAGATTGGAGCTTCGTTACTAATTACGAAAAAAACATATCAAAATCTCATCATTATTGGTCCACTATAGTAAATACAGGATAAAATATTCGTGAATACATTGTGGGGCACATGCCTCAAAAGCGTTGTTTTGGTAAGACACTATTTTGGATAATTAGGATGACGGCATATTTAATAATACATAGAGGTTAGGTCAACCCCAAAATACTTAAAAAGTAATATAAAATGAACATAAAAGGTCATTACCTTCAATAACAGGCCGTCGCTTTCGGTGGTCGTCGTTAGAGCCCTTTTACTATTTTTCATTCCTTCTGGGTAGCTGGCGAGATCGCCTATTCGCCTGATTGGGTGGCACAAGAAGGGAGGCAACTGTTGATGTGTTCATTGGCTCTGGGTACTGTACAGCCACAATCAAATAACCACCAACACTTTCCTTTCATCGTGTAAATAAATCAGTATCATATCATATTGATTGTGGCTTGGGGTACGTGACCTTGAGCCAGTTGTCCTCTCTTCCGTTGCCTTCGACGAAATCTCACTATCTCCCTGGCTCTCTTTTGGAGGTCCGAGCATCTGCTTTGTGTCCGATTTAGGTAACTGAGTTTATCAAATATTATTGAGACAAGTGTATAAATAGTTTTACAAAGCGGAGAGAGAGAGAGAGAGAATCAAGCCGTGCTGGGCTACTGCTAGGGCCTAATCCATTTCAGGGGCAGTGAGTCATCATTTTTCGTAAATATCTTTCAAACTAATTAATTGATCGGAATGGTACTGTCACGATTACACGTACTGTTCACCACTCACTGTGTGTGAATTCATAGGTACGGTACAGGTTCTTTTACCAAATACACTTTAATATCAATTTACCGATGAGTCTTCATCAGTGATTAAGTCAGGTTCAGAAAACGCTACATACGAGTTATATAATTATATTAGTACAGACAGAACTCTTGCTTACTTAAACATTTAACTGGACAATATTATACCCACAATCCCCGATCTTAATAGTAGAGTCACATTAACAAACCACCATCATAATATATCATTAATTCTAGAGTAACAATAATGGTCCAAACAATCCTAATATCCTTAAATCTATAGAGTAGCAATATCCTTAAATTTAGAGTAGCAATAACCTTAAATCTAGATTAGCAATATCCTTATATCTAGAGTAGCAATAACCTTATATCTAGAGTAGCAATATCCTTATATCTAGAGTAGCAATAACCTTAAATCTAGAGTAGCAATAACCTTAAATCTAGAGTAGCAATATCCTTAAATCTAGAGTAGCAATATCCTTAAATCTAGAGTAGCAATAACCTTAAACCTAGAGTAGCAGTAACCTTAAACCTAGAGTAGCAATAACCTTATATCTAGAGTAGCAATAACCTTAAACCTAGAGTAGCAATAACCTTAAACCTAGAGTAGCAATAACCTTAAACCTAGAGTAGCAATAACCTTAAACCTAGAGTAGCAATAATAAATTATACCGGCTTACCGTGTGACCTTCACTGGAGTGGTCTATGGGTCGGCCCGTCTCATTTCAGTTACCCACAAATACCGCCCACTGGGAAATAGGGTGTGACTCCCTAGATACTGCCCAACCTTAACACCAAGTTGGCCTTTACCAGCACCTTCACAACCCCCACTATAACACTTCTCCCTTAACATGCGGCAGGGCTTTCTTCTGAATCCACAATGACAGGGCACAGTCACCCCAACACACTACCAACTCCAGTGAAGCTCTCACGTTTCTGTCCTAAATGCTACTGCCTGCCCAACCCTGTAAAACCTCCAAGTCACTTTGGTGTGAACTATAAACAGTTTGAACGAGTCGCTCCGAGATTCAAACACATTAAAGAAATCAGCAGTGCGACCTGCTCGAAACTATCATGAATTATACTAAACCAACCCAGATTCATGACAGGTACTTTGACACAATGTACAAGACACCTTCCACTAATGTTTGATAATATAGGGCATTGCCAAATGGTGTTAGTGAAGGCGTTTACTTTTGACACACATGGCGTTGTCTAACATCACCAACATCATACATATGAACGTCCATTGTCCCCCATCCCATCCACATTTTCTCCAAATCTCTCAGGCTACGTGCCCTCACCACTTACTGCTGGGCCAAAATCAAGGTGGTTGGAAGGAGAATAACGCTTGGGTTATAACGATAAAACCAACCATGGGATAATCTTTGAAATAGTCTCATTCTCTCTCCCAGCTCATTTTACCATTAAAATACTTAAACTAACATGACATAACCTAACCTAAACTGTACCTAACTTAACCTAACCACATCAAGTTTATACCCGTATAAAGTTCACGAATATGCATCCCGTCCCTTCCTCCCTGTCCACTCTATTATGTTATAATAATTAATAGTGGACGTCATAAATATGTTGGTGTTTGTAGAATGTGTGTTAATTTAATCATTATTATTGTATGTCCTAAAGTTATTTAAACGGGAGTAGCCTAGACTAAAGAGGGTATGACCATCACCTTATTTATTCAATATAATGTACTTATTATTACCATCTATTATTGTATGTCCTAAAGTTATATAAACGGGATTACGGTAGCCTAGACTAAAGAGGGTATGACCATCACTTTATTCACTCAATATAATGTACTTACTATTACCATCTATTAATTCCTTTACCTCGCCGTATTGACGCGTTTACTACGAGCAGGTAAGATATGGTATCCAAAAAACCTTTACATATCAAGGTTATAAAGGAACACCTGTTGTTGGACAATAGACAAAGTTGGATTATATAAATATAATATTATAGTATCTTGTGATATATTGCCTGTGTGTGTGTGTGTGTGTGTGTGTGTTGTAATGGGACCAAAACCCACTACTGATATAGGACTGATCAATATTAGTATTTTGTGATTTTATCATCAGTACAGGCAGCAAGTGTGTGTGTGTGTGTGTGTGTGTTGTAATAGGACCCAAACCCACTTGGTCTACACTATTGGTACGGGACTGAGGGAAGGGATAGGGGAGGGACTCTTTTATTGCTCATTGCTTCACTCCGCTTCAAGGTCATACCAGAGGGAGAGAGAGAGTTAGTTTAGGGCTTTAGGCTAATAACAAATGGTACACAATGGGTCCCGTGATGGACTAATTAATAACTGCACCACGGTCCTGAGTTGATCGACTAATAATAAGCGCCGCAACAGCTAGGTCATATAACGCCAGAAAAAGATGATAGAGGTGAGACAGTAAGTAGGAAGGAAATAGAAAGAAAAGAGGGATAATTGAAGAACTGAAAGGGAGTAGCTAGGGTCGAAGGGGCGCCCAAACCCTTAAAGTATTGTTCACATCAATACAGGCAATACTCCCCCTACGGAACCCAGGGTCCAGGGAATCTACACAATTAATAACTGACTCTTCGCTCCCTCCGGGAACTTCCCTCAAGAGGTGGTCAGTGATGGACTCACTTTTGAAAATTACGGAATAAACAAAACATACTACAGTACTTTATATTATAATTTTTTGGGTTATGAGGTATAAGATTAAAATGTATTCAGGAACATAATATAATACAAGACTGCACTGTGCCATGCAAGACTAGGGGCTGTGTTGTGTGTGTGAAGTTTTATCCAGGAATATAAGCATAAGAAAGTGTACTGGAAGGGGGCCATGGCTTCATTCGAGTACTGGGCCCCGGGGTCTTAAAAGAGGGATGTTTGGGCCCTGGGCATAATGATGGTTGTAACCACACACTTTTATTGGTACGAGAATCACATACACAGTGAAGTTTGTTTATATTATCATTTGCAGGAATGTTTATATGAACCTTAACATTGTAACATTTTTGTTTGGGATCAAATTGTTTTATACCAAAAGTGTGATCTGTGTGAATAAATTGGAAACCATTGGATTAATAATTAATTAAGTGTCAAGACACAGACATGTTGACTCCGTCCAAGGCATGGAGGTAGAATGGTCCAAGGCCATCTACTATTTAGAATACATAAATAGCTTTGCTCCGTCCCCTTGGATTTGCTCTTGTGTGATTAGACGATAATTTGTGGAAAGTGTTAACGGGAACCAATAGAATGTGTTCATTGGTGCTGTGGGTGTGGTCACAGTACACACACTGACACACACACACACACACACACACACAGCTCCTGCCTGGTTCAAGCTGGTTGGTGTAATGTGTATGTGTGTATATGACCGGACAGGCAGTGTATGTGTGTATATGACCGGACAGGCAGTGTATGTGTGTATATGGCCGGACAGGCAGTGTATGTGTGTGTATGGCTGGACAGGCAGTGTATGTGTGTGTATGGCTGGACAGGCAGTGTATGTGTGTATATATATGACTGGACAGACAGTGTATGTGTGTATATATATGACTGGACAGGCAGTGTATGTGTGTATATATATGACTGGACAGGCAGTGTATGTGTGTATATATATGACTGGACAGGCAGTGTATGTGTGTATATATATGACTGGACAGACAGTGTATGTGTGTATATATATGACTGGACAGACAGTGTATGTGTGTATATATATGACTGGACAGGCAGTGTATGTGTGTAAATATATGACCGGTTGTAGCCACAGTAGAGGGTGAGGGAGATAGAGACTTTACGTACAGCTTTCTGATTGGCTATATGGATATGATATAAGTCTTACTTAATTACTTATTAAGTCTGGGACATTAAAATATGTCCCTATATACATACAAAGTGATGCTACTCTATTATAATACTAAAATATTTGATAAGTTGATAAATAGTATACTAATTTGAAATTTTGAACGAATTTTCTCTCCATTGAGCAGTGTTGCTATTTATAGAAATTTTCACGCCAAACATGGCTATATATAGTTACTAATACAAACTGAGTTATATAAAATATTAATGATGTCTTAGGGTTACTTATATGATATTATAGTACTTGACAGACATTATAATACAATACTTAATTATCAATATAATTAATACAGTACTAAGCAACAAATTGGGCTATAGTTATTGATATAAACTGAGTTATATAAATGATGTCGTAGAGTTACTTATATGATATTATAGTACTTGACAAACATTACTTATATTAACAGAATAAAATACCAATATAATTAATACAGTACTAAGCAACAAACTGGTTATATGTGTGAATATTTGGGCTAGTTTTGGCTGGATATTGGGCTGGTTTTATGTAGGAATATAGCCAATATTTGGCGCGCACCACACCGGTGTCTGGCGGCGGCCATATTTAATGATCAGTTTATCACTAACTTGTGTATGGTGAAGGGTTGTCATTCACGTTTCATATTCCACAATAATTATTACTGTATTTGTTCACAATATAGAAAGATTAGAAACACCAAATTGAAATTGGTGTTAAAAGTTGTGTATGTGTGTGTTAAAAATAATAACTTATACATTTCTTTATGATTTCTCGAGTGAATACAAAATAATATATAATTAACATAATGTATAAAGTTAATTATTATAACTTTAAATACTACCTGCTAATGTGAAAAGTTGTGCGAACATTAAGGCCTTTAAAAAGTTACTGAAAACGTATTATATTTGTTGAAGAAATATTACGACTTGGAAGATGGCACTGTGACAAGATTATAAGTGTTAGATAACTTATTAAAGTACGTCTGTGACGAACGTTACATTTATAGTAGTGACAACATTATAAGTGTTAGATAACTTATTAAAGTACGTCTGTGACGAACGTTACATTTATAGTAGTGACAAGATTATAAGTGTTAGATAACTTATTAAAGTACGTCTGTGACGAACGTTACATTTATAGTAGTGACAAGATTATAAGTGTTAGATAACTTATTAAAGTACGTCTGTGACGAACGTTACATCTATAGTAGTGACAAGATTATAAGTGTTAGATAACTTATTAAAGTACGTCTGTGACGAACGTTACATCTATAGTAGTGACAAGATTATAAGTGTTAGATAACTTATTATTAAGTACGGCTGTGACGAACGTTACATCTATATAGTGACGGAGCTCGGCCCAGAAATTCCACACCAAGTATGTAAGTATACTTAATATAAGTTTGTGTCTTATGTGGATAGTATACTCCATGGTATGTACGATGAAGTAACTTGATTCCTCCAAAGTATACCATGGTATGTACGATGGAGTAACTTGATTCCTCCAATGTATACCATGGTATGTACGATGGAGTAACTTGATTCCTCCAAAATATACCATGGTATGTACGATGGAGTAACTTGATTCCTCTAATGTATACCATGGTATGTACGATGGAGTAACTTGATTCCTCTAATGTATACCATGATATGTACGATGGAGTAACTTGATTCCTCCAATGTATACCATGGTATGTACGATGGAGTAACTTGATTCCTCCAATGTATACCAGGAAACAGAAACACATTAGGCAATAATTAATACTGTTACTTGGAAACATTTGTAGGAATTATTTATTAACACTTATTAATTAAAATGATAAGATGATTCACCTTATATGTAAGTTACATACCGGTACATTAAGTTAAAGTTATCAACACTATTATCTTCCTTATTAATTAAAATAAGATGACTCACCTTATGGGTAAGTTAGGCTACATACATTAAGTTACGTTATCAACACTATTACCTTCCTTATTAATTATAATGATAAAATGACTCACCTTATGGATGGGTAAGTATGGGTGACAGACAGGTGGTAAGGTTATACATACCGTACTTGTACAGTTGACAAGTTGAATATTATTATGAACTAATTATCATTTTATTGGTGAAATGAGGAATGTTACTTGTGTTATTATTGTTATTATTATTATTATTATTAAAATAGACCAGAGACACAAAGCTGGGAGAGAATGTTATGGTTTTCCAACAATATTATAAATGTGTTAATACTGAATGTAAGGGGTGTTGGTCTGGTGATAGGGTGGGAAGGTTCTCTATTAGTGTAGGCACCAACAACCTATATAGGCTACCAATGTTGTCATTCGACACAAATTAATACAACAACCTGTGGTAAAAATTGACAATTACGCCTCAAGTTTTTTTCGTTTTTTTATTTTTTTTATTATTGCCTTGAAATGCCTTTATTTCATGGTTTTTGTATCCAATGACTTTCGGAAATGGCATATGCATTTTGTTACTTTTAATTTCCCCCTCTTACCCCTACAATCTTGAGGGAGAGCGTTGGGAATTCGGGGTTTTGGGTGGGTGAAAACACGTAAATTAGCTTATTCAGCTTATTTACTGGTTTGTTGACCTGCATTAATGTTATATATTTAGTTATTGGGAGATCACTTATGTAAATCGTTTATTATATTGTTTTCTTTTATTGGCTCTTCCTGTGTTTCGTTTCTTCTTGTCTTTTTTTCTTTTGTATTTTTGGGGTTCGGTTTTTAACTTTACCAGCACGGGACAATGATCCATGTACAGAACTTTACATCTCTTCAGTGACACATTAACATCAATAATATCAGCACGGGATAATGATCCATGTACCGGTACTTTACACCTCTTCAGTGACATATTAACATCAATAATAACAGAGTTAATGGTTGTACTTTACACCTCTTCAGTGACATATTAACATCAATAATAACTGAGTTAATGGTTGTACTTTACACCTCTTCAGTGACATATTAACATCAATAATAACAGAGTTAATGGTTGTACTTTACACCTCTTCAGTAACACATTAACATCAATAATAACAGAGTTAATGGTTGTACTTTACATCTCTGCAGTAACACGTTAACATCAATAATAACAGAGTTAATGGTTGACAAAAGCTGATTATCATTATTCAGTAATATTCCAGATACATATAATCTAAAATTTCATTAATGGGTATATCATCAACTTGACTGATAATAAGTGTATGAATATCAGCCACTGTTTGTCCTTGATTGGCCTAGGCTATATGTGAAAGACGTGAGTCCCTAGAGAAGATCAAAGTATTAATTGTATCTTGAGTTTCTTATTTGTATTGTTGTATTAAAAGTGTCATTCTGGGGAAGTAAACAACCATTAGCCTAATTAATATACAAGTAGACAGCGTGATGGATAATATAATTAATTACCTCACGTTACATAAACTTTCCTTTATTTATATGTAGTATATGAATACCTTATAAAGTATATCCTTAATTAAGTAGTAAAGTTGTTAGAGGAATATCCGTAGCCTCACTACACAGAGATAGAGACGTAAGGCCGACTGAATGGTGTGTGGACAGGTGAGGACAGTCATTTCAACCATATAGGTAATGCAGGTATTAGTGTTGATTCAAACAGTTTGTTTTAATGCACAAGTCAATAGAATTGTTACCGTAATAAATAAACAAGATGCGCTATAAAATAAAAAAAATAATATCATTATACATTTACTTCATGGTTCCTTTAATGAACGAACTTATGGAATGTTATAAAGAAACTAATAATTACAAAGAACAATTTTGAAAACAAATATAATGATACATTGACACAACCATTAATAAATTAAAATAACAATTTACATTTGGCGACCGTAGGAAAAAATATTATCCTTTGTTGATGTTAAAAATCTAAGTAGGCCTACACAAACTTACTACATTACAAACATAAAATAATTTAAAAAGTAAATATAATTAATAATTATATACGTGGAACCAAATTAAATGATAATAATAATAATAATAAATAAAGATAAACACATAGCCTAGCCTAGGCCTGGGACGTAGCCTGTAGCCTATTTGTCCCGGACCTTAGGCCGTTGTCACACTATTTGGAGCCGTGAATTGTGTATTGTGTTACACTGTATAGTGGTATTGAGCACAATTTGTATTATAGGCCGTTGTCACACTATGTGGAGCCGTGAATTGTGTATTGTGTTACACTGTATAGGCCTAGTGGTATTGAGCACAATTTGTATTATAGGCCGTTGTCACACTATGTGGAGCCGTGAATTCTGTATTGTGTTACACTGTATAAGTGGTATTGAGCACAATTTGTATTAATATAAGTATATACATACGGTACATGACAAATTATGTTACTCTATATAAGAGTTTAGGAATAAAATTATTCTTACCTCTCATTTCTTTCTGTTAACTCCAAGTCAAGTCAGTTCTGGTACAAAATTTCATCTATGTCAATCCATGACTTTTCCTTACAATGTTTATTACAGTGTTCTTTTGCCCTTGTTTCCCCAAAGAACTGACTTGTCTTGGACACTTTGAATAAATATATCCACGTCAAACATGGTAATAAGTTATTTACAAAGGGAGCTCCGGTGAGACATAGCAGGACAGTTTGTCCATATAAGGCATATAAAACTGTACAGTATAACAGTGTGTGTTTTGTCCTTATATACGGCGAGTTGTGGCGTGGTGCAGTGGCGCCGCAGTGTGTGTGTGTGTGTGTGTGTTGTAATAGGACCAAAACACACTACAGGTATAGGCCTATAGGCTAACAGTGTGTGTTTTGTCCTTATATACGGCGAGTTGTGGCGTGGTACAGTGGCGCCGCAGTGTGTGACACCTCTCATTTGTGTGTGTGTGTGTTGTAATAGGACCAAAACACACTACAGGTATATAGGCTAACAGTGTGTGTTTTGTCCTTATATATGGCGAGTTGTGGCGTGGTGCAGTGGCGCCGCAGTGTGTGACACTTCTCATTTGTGTGTGTGTGTGTGTTATCGCCATTCTGCGGCGGCGCCGTATAGTGTGACAACGGCCGACAGACAATTATTTGGTTTCAATTGATAATATATTTGTATTAATTAAAGTAGTTTTTGTATGTTTGTACTGATATTTAAACATAAACATATATTATCACCACAAAATATCCATAACGTCAATAATATTCATGAATATTGAAGTTTTAATTAAATTGAAAAATGGTAGAGAACTTTTCCATGACAATCCTGTTGTAACTTGATTGATCACGTGTTACTTTGGTAATTATTATATTGTTTTGTTTTACTGCATTACTCGAATTAAGCTTGTTCTTATTTTTTGATAAATTAATTGGTGCATTATTTGAATGAAAAATTACTAATTTGACCTTCAAATATTAATTTTATGATTTTAATAACAAAGTCGTGTTGTCCAATCACAATGCTCAGTTCAAATTTAAACTCTTGAACCTCATTGGCTAGGCTACCAATTATGAAAATTTAAATTCACAATCCTTGCTCATGATTGGTTAAGATGGCGATTTGAAATTCAAATACTTCAATCTGATTGGTTGATATAAAGTCACGTGACTAGACTATGATCAGCATCTTGGCTATAAAAGGAATGTGCGTATGTGTATTACATCATTGAACTTTGTAACTGAGAGACGTACCCAACTACACTCCAGTTATCTTTCACTCTGGCACTGCAATTGGATACCAACAAACAACATTAACACATAATAAGAATTAAACAATCTATAAATAAGAGATTGGAAGAATTTAGACAAAGACTTGTTACGGTGTGACATCTTCACTACCCATGTGTTATGGTGTGACATCTTCACTACCCATACAGGGAAGGATTCTGTCGCATCGCCCTTTATGTTTTGGTAGAGAAATGTATATTAACATCTTCACTATTAAGTGGAAGAAGAGTATGATGTGACATATTTTCACTACCCAGATTATGTCACATCATTATGTTTTAGTAAAGTAACATCTTCACTATTAAGTAGAAGATGATTACGATGTGACATATCTTCACTACCCGGATTATGTTACATCGTCACACAAAAAGTTTGTATTTTAGTACAGAAGAGTGTTGACATCTTCACTACTGAGTAGAAGATGTCACTACTTTATTTCGTTATATTCCAAAGACTAGTTCTAGGATACCTACAAAATGTCATATAGAGTTTAGAAAGACATTGTAGAAGGAGGGTAAGATCACGGGGTGACACAGAGATATAGGCTTTGGAGAAAAGATGGATAAAATAAAGCTTAGAAGCTTTACAAGTGTTTGAGTTTGCTCTTCCTCTTGTGGTTAATCTGATTGCGTGCCTCAGTCGGCCCGGGACTGGGGACGTAACAGAATATAGAGAATATAGATAAAATAAGAGTAAAGTAAGTTTACTGGGAAGGGACTGAAGTAGCCAAGAAGATTCCAATATCAGTTCATTTATTCCATCCACATTAACTATCACTCGTCAAAATGAAGAAGTATTGGGGAGTTGTTGTTGGTCTGAAAAAAGTTCAAGTAGAGGTCGGGAATGGTAAACGTGTAAAAGTAATACGGTCCCAGAAAGAGTTTGAAGAAGATTGTAAAGTTTTAAAATGTATTGGTTCTGGAGGTTATGGTGATGTTCATTTGGTTACTTATAAACGATTACTTGCAGTGAGAAAGATAGCAAGGAATAAAACAATGCAAGATATGTTTATTGAAGAAGGATTAATATTATACCACCTTCAAGGTGTAGGTGGAGCCCCTAGACTGTTGGGACTTAGCTTGAAAACACCTTTAATACTCATGAGTGTTTGTCAAGGATCACAATTAGACGATATAAAGCCTGACTTAAGCCTCATTGACACTTCCTCTTGGTGGTTGACCCTCTTTACTTCAGTGGTTAATAATGTTATGGAACTTCACTCAGCAGGATGTATCCATAATGATATTAAAAGTGATAATGTAATTGTTAACGCTAGCAACAAAACATCTATAATTGACTATGGTATTGCTCGGATGGGAAACCGTCCCATAATGTCCTTCATTGCTGACAACTTGCCTACTGTTGAAGAAGTTGACGAATACCAAGATAAATACCAACATTATGCCCCAGAACTATATTTCAAAGGCATATCTTCGGCAGCTAGTGACGTGTATGGTGTGGGTAAAATGTTCCAAGACATCTTTTGTGAACATAAAGATACAGGCCTGGACACACTGTGGCAAGAGGGACTGGGGAATCTGGTAGAATCCATGACTTGTTCCAAGGCTAGTCAAAGGTTGTCCCTCACTCAAGTGTACCAAGAACTGAGTTGTCTATGTCAACGCCAGCCCCTGCAACCATCTGGCCCTCAGAGACAAAGAAGAAATACTGTATTGTTTGTCCAGCATTCACCTCAGAGTGAAACAACCCACCAACAGTCACCTCAGAGTGAAACAACCCACCAACAGTCATCTCAGATTGAAACAACCCACCAACAGTCACCTCAGATTGAAACAACCCACCAACAGTCACCTCAGAGTGATACAACCCACCAACAGTCACCTCAGAGTGAAACAACCCACCAACAGTCACCTCAGAGTGAAACAACCCACCAACAGTCATCTCAGAGTGAAACAACCCACCAACAGTCATCTCAGAGTGATACAACCCACAAACAGTCATCTCAGATTGAAACAACCCATGTCATGTCAACCCACCAACAGTCGGTTCCACTTCAGCAATGTCGTTCTCTATACAAGATTGTCACAGCCTGGGCCTAAAGGAAACACAATAGATTGAAAATGACGTTGGTTGAACTAACCATTAAGATATTCATTAAAATAGTCTCATTGTCTTTACCAGCTCATTGAACTTTGAAGTAAGTGCCTACCTGTATAGCTTAGCCAAGGCTACAAGTACGAGAGGGAAAGGAATATCATGGATTATATCTTATTATATTATTTTAATAATTACAGTACCGTAATTATCACATGTACAGTACGGTACTTCTTTTGTTTGAGAAGTCTTTATATTATTAAATGTATATTTAACTGCATTATGATATTTAGCCTAATGGACTAAAGAAATATTATAATTTTCTTTTGAGTTGTAGCCTATTGACATTATAGGTACTGGGATGTTTCCATTAGAATTTTGTTTGAATTGTCTTTACATTATTAAATGTATATTTAACTGAATACTGATATTTAATGGATAAAGGATATAATATAATTTACTTTTGAGTTGTAGCCTATTGACATTATAGTTACTGGAATGTTTCCATTATAGTTTTGTTTGAGTAGGCTAGTATTTATAATATTAAAAGTATATTTAACTGAATACTGATATATAACCTAATGGACAAAAGAATGAATTTTATTTACTTTTGAGTTGTAATCTATTGACATTATAGTTACTGGAATGTTTCCACTATAATTTTTGTTTCTTTGAAAACATGTTATACAGTACTCATGTATTCTTACATTATTGTAATATTACCATATGTGAAAGTAAAAGGACAGTCAGTTATTTGTTGTTGTTTTTTATTTACTTGGGTAATATTATGATGTCAGTGATTTATAAAAGGACATTTAGTTATTTGTTATTGTTTTTTATTTACTTGGATAATATTATGATGTCAGTGAATTATAACCTTATTTTACTATTTCTTTGGTGTATTGCTTCAATAGTTGGTCTTATGTTATGTAATAATATCAAGGTCAACAAATATTTACCTGGAAGTAAATTTATGTTGTTTGAATATTCCTCTTCTTCAATACAATGGAAAAAATGATTTGTACTTGTCAATTAAGTGTATTATTTACCATTATATTTTGTAGCTTTGTTAAGTACAACTCTCGTCAGTCTCGTGGGTATTGTCTTTAAAGATGGTTTCCATACATTAGGGCCTTGGCGCTCCTTCGGACCTGAGCAGGTTATCTTTCTCTTTTACATTTCATTCTTCCTTTCTCATTTCCTTCATATTTGTTTTCTCATTCCTTTGGTACAGTACCGGTACAATATACTGGTGTTGTAGCCCGTAGTAATACTTTAAGGGGTTTGGACGCCCCTTCGGTCCCAGACACAGTACAATATACTGGTGTTGTAGCCCGTAGTAATACTTTAAGCCTTTAAGGGGTTTGGACGCCCCTTCGGTCCTAGACACAGTACAATATACTGGTGTTGTAGCCCGTAGTAATACTTTTAGGGGTTTGGACGCCCCTTCGGTCCCAGACACAGTACAATATACTGGTGTTGTTGAAGTTCCTCAAGCTGTCTGGCCGAGCAGCCCCGAGCTCTTGAGGAAAGCTGTGGCCTGAACCGGGCTTTACCACAGTGCCCTCGGTGAGTGTATGTTGTGTTGTTGGCGAGTGTCGTGTGCGTTGCAGTCTTCCATAATGTGTTTAATAGAATGGGGTGCTGTGTTGCATCCTGGGCATGTATCTGTGATGGCTCTATCTAGTTTCTTTTGATATGTCAGGAGAGCCGGATGGTGGCCGCTTCTCAGCCTGGACAGGTGGACTCTGTCCTCACGGGGAAGTGAGGATTCTGATGGGTGGATGTCAGGGGGTTGTGCATGCAGCTGGGTGTTGTTTTTAAGTTTTTTGATTGGATTGTTGGGTGATTTGAGTATGAATGTGTTTTTGGAGACTGATTTGGGGTGGGCAGGGTGTAAGAGATGATAGTGTTTGTGTATGGTATCGTGTACTGGGGGTTGTTTTGATGTTTCTTGGCATCCCTGGGTGTTTTGCCATGTAGTGTAGTGGGTGGTATACTGGTGTTGTAGCCCGTAGTAATACTTTAATTAAGGGGTTTGGACGCCCCTTCGGTCCCAGACACAGTACAATATACTGGTGTTGTACCCCGTAGTAATACTTTGAGGCCCCCTTCACACGACGCGGCCAAGGATATTTTGGCGCCATTCCTACCACTCACGGTCTCGTCATGGAGGTGGAAGAAGCGGCAATTGTTAGTGCGATGTACTCAAAATTGCGCAAGCAAGAAAGAGAGAGAGAGAGAGATTTATTGATGAAGATAGTAAACAATAAAGAGAGATAAACAGAAATAAAGATAAAGACACACTGGAAGTGATGTATAGATGGAGATAGTAAATAGAAAAGTGAGATAAACAAAAAGAAAGCAAGACAGAAACAGGTAATAAGAACATATATAATACCCAAAATCAACACGTAGGATATAAATCCAGGAAATAAAAGAAAGAAGTGTATGAACATATTTTAACACATTTAAATTCCCAGCTATAGTGACATTGGTTGAAGGAGGCTTTGAGGAAAATAATCAAGTGAAAATTTCTAAAGCACATTATTTCCTCCGTTCTGTAATATCATACTTTCATGGGCTTCCTCCGTCCTCTGGTCAAATTAGTGGGAGAGATTCTTGTGAGTTAATTGGAAGTCTACTGAATCCTCCAAACTATGTCACAAAGTGTTACACATTCCCTATTACAAAATATTGATGTGAATTGTTTCCTGGATTAGTTAGAGCAGGCCTCGATTGAACTTCCACAATAAAATGTTCAGTATCAAAGTCTTCCTCCATGATCACACACATCTGCTGGTCGCGCTGATGGTCGCGCGACCAGGTTGGCCGCTCACTTGGTCGCCTTCCCTGGCGACCAGAAATCTGGTCGCGCTGCCAGACTTGGCTGCGCGACCCCGTGTGAAGGGCTCCATCTAAACCAGCGTTTCCCAACCTTTTCCGACCATAGCACCCCCTGTTGTCATGTCTAAGCAGTCCAGCACCCCTAACTAATATCTTGTTATTAGATTTTAGAAATTTAGAAGGATAAAAGAAAGTGAAGTGTCATCACTTCTTTTACAGATGAAAATATGAAACGACACATGAGAGAGAGAGAGAGAGAGAGAGAGAGAGAGAGAGAGAGAGAGAGACTTTCCAATGGATTTACCAGTATTACTGGAAACAGAAGATAGACTCAGCTATGCAGACAAAACTCAAATATGTAGGAGCTGTACTGTTTTGTTGGACTGCTACTGATTAATTAACTACAGTGCTACTGCCTGGCTGCCGCTGGTCCCATAGTCTCGCCGGTCTCGTGTCAGATCCATAACTTGTATACGCACCGAACGTGTACCACATTTGGTCGCGCCTTGCTAAGACGTGATATTTTACTGCCATGTGTGCATCACTTCCCAGCACCCCCTATAATTGATTTCAGCACCCCCAGGGGGTGCTAGCACCCCAGTTTGGGAAACGCTGATCTAAACCAATACAAGCATATGGTCGCGTGGCCATGGTCGCGTCGTGTGAAAGGGGCCTAATAAGGGGCTTGGACGCCCCTTCGGTCCAAGACACAGTACAATATATTGGTGTTGTGGGGAAGTGTTGTTTATGGATGAGGCTATGGTGGAAGCATCAACATATTTCCATCCGTGATGTCAACGTCAATATGTGGTTAGATATTTTAGAGGTTCTGGAGGTCTTTGTTATTAATTAAAGATGATGCATATTCACAGTACTCATGGTTACACTCCAAATATATAAGTCATAGCATGTCGTCACTGTCAGCTTGAGGGGCGGCCTGACCTCAACTTGCACACACACACACACACACACACGGCAGGCCTCGAACATGGAGCTATAATTAATTATATTATATATATAACTCCATGGCCGCGAAGGAAGATATTTAAAGCTCCGACTGATTTTCATCCGGCCGTTGGAACAGGCCTGGCGGGATGAAACACACCCACCCCCTTGTTAACACACAGGCCGCTTCAACTACTAATCCATTTCAGGGACAATTAATCATCGTTTTTCACAAATATCTTTCAAACTAATTAATTGATGGGATTGGTACTTTGACACAATGTACAAGACACCTTCCGATAATGTTTGGTAATATAGGGCATTGCCAAATTGTGTTAGTGAAGGCGTTTACTTTTGACACACAAATATCTTTCAAACTAATTAATTGATGGGATTGGTACTTTGACACAATGTACAAGACACCTTCCGCTAATGTTTGGTAATATAAGACATTGGCAAATGGTATTAGTGACACACATGTCGTTGTCTAACATCAACATAATGCATATGAACGTCCATTATCCCTCATCCCGTCCCTTCCTCCCTGTCCACTCTATTATGTTATAATAATTAATAGTGGACGTCATAAATATGTTGGTGTTTGTAGAATGTGTGTTAATTTAATCATAATTATTGTATGTCCTAAAGTTATTTAAACGGGAGTAGCCTAGGCTAAAGAGGGTATGACCATCACCTTATTCACTCAATATAATGTACTTATTATTACCATCTATTATTGTATGTCCTAAAGTTATATAAACGGGATTACGGTAGCCTAGACTAAAGAGGGTATGACCATCACTTTATTCACTCGATATAATGTACTTACTATTACCATCTATTAATTCCTTTACTACGAGCAGGTAACATAAGGTATCCAAAAATAAATCACACAGTTTAACTTACAAACCAGTATATAATGCACACTACATAATAGGATGGTAAGGGAATTATGAAATCTCTCTCTCTCTCTCTCTCTCTCTCTCTCTCTCTCTCTCTCTCTCTCTCTCTCTCTCTCTCTCTAACACACATTATAATCATAATAGGTGGAAAAGTGATGCAAACAATTGGACATATCACATTAAGTTTATTCACAGCCTTTGTCACTATTAATTAAGGAACAAATCATCCTGGGAATTACTCTCCATGTTGATAATTACAGGATGTACACGTTTGTAGATGTTATTAGTTCACCAGTGCTCATCCTTGAAGTGTCACTACACCTTCCCATGTTGATAATTACAGAATGTACACGTTTGTAGATGTTATCAGTACACCAGTAGGCTACTCATCTTTAAAGTCTCACTACACATTCACACACCTCCATTGTTGTGATAAGCTTGGCCTTCAGATGTACACGAGTAAATCACTACAGTGGAGGAGACTACACGTGTGTTTTCATGGAACCCCAGACCAACACCAATAGATTAGTATTCTATTCGTCTTGCCTCAGACCTGACTCACCACGTTGGCAAGAGTTAACCATTATTAAACCATTATTATGGTTGTTAGGTCAAACCACTTTTAAATTATCTCCTACTATTGAATAATATAATGGTAAATGGTATTATTATTACATACAGGTAATTGAGGTAATGATGAGGGAAGGGATGGAGGTAGTGGACGTTCCAATGTGTAAATTCGTAGCCTAATGGCCAATCATACAACTTTGTATATTACATACAAGTAATGATGAGGGAAGGGATGGTGGTAGTGGACGTTCCAATGTGTATATGTATATTACATACAAGTAATGGAGGTAATGATGAGGGAGGGAGGGAGTGGCAAGGGCCATATGGAGGTAACGGACGTCTTGGCGTCTCGTGTAGCCTAACTTTGCTTTTAAATGTCAAGAGTAAATGCCTTCACTAACACCAATTGTCAATGTCCTATATTACCAGAAATTAGCGGAAGGTGTCTTGTACACTGTGTTAAAGTACCATTCCGATCAATTTAATTAGTTTGATAGATATTTGTTAAACACGATGACTCACTGTCCCTGAAATGGATATTAGGCCCCAAGCCTATATGTTACTTTCACTACGGTATAAACTATTTATAAATAACTTGTAACTTTTCAAGGTTATAGAAAGGAGTCTTATTTACTATACTAAACTTTCTCTTCAAAACTAACTATGATAGGCTTACTATATGTTACTCTAACAAAGTTTCACTACGTAATAAACTATTTATAAATAACATGTAACTTTTCAAGGTCAAGGTTATAGAAAGGAGTCTTATTTACTATTCTAAACTTTCTCTTCAAGACTAACTGGGCTTATATTAT
Organism: Petrolisthes cinctipes; assembly: GCA_033782935.1. Lineage (NCBI taxonomy): Eukaryota > Metazoa > Arthropoda > Malacostraca > Decapoda > Porcellanidae > Petrolisthes > Petrolisthes cinctipes. The sequence goes on from JAWQEG010001796.1 coordinate 311,567, forward strand.
GTTATTTATATCCTGACTATAATATACCTATTACCTTCTAAGCAATATGACATTAGATACATTCAAGCATTTGTAAGTTAAAGATAGGATAAGTATTGAGATGTGTATAATTTATTGTGTATTCTGTCGTCACTTGCATTAAATTAATTAGGGAACTTGTAAATTTTCTCCCATAAAAATATTGAAAGTAGTTAACATTGTAAAAGCACACATTCTCATAAGGACCATTAGGTTTGTTGTGTGATGGTCCTTTGTATTCCTTTGTATTAATTTATAATGTGACTTTTGTTGTATATTATTTTACTTGTTTATTACCTCATGTGTGTATTATGTAAGCTGCATATTACTTAAGCTGGATATTTTAGCAGTATATTTTCCTAGCTGTATAGCCGAATGTAATATACCTTCGTTATATATTTTATTAACTGTAGGCTATCTATTTTCTTACACTATATAGCAGTATATTATTTTAGCTGTATAATATCTTTGCTGATTATTATTAACATCAGTTATAATTGTTATCAGCTTTTTTAGCTGTATAATATCTTTGCTGTATATTATTAACCTCAGCTATAATTGTATTCAGTTTTTTTAGCTGTATAATATTTTTGCTCTATATTATTATTAACAGCTATAATTGCATTAATCTTTTTTATTAATCTTTATTTTTTCCATTACCGGTACTGTTTTTTTATCAGTCAATCAATCATATAATTTTTTGCTCCCTTCAGAATGTACTATCCATTCTTTGTGTCACTCCAGACAACATGTGACCCAACCTATCATAGTCAAATACAATATACCGGTATTAGTAAGATCAGAATATACTATCCTTTCTTTGTGTCACTCCAGACAACATGTGACCCAAGCCTGGCTATCATAGTAAAATACAAAATATTAGTAAAGTTTTTAGGTCATCTGATTAGGCTACTTTTTCTTGGATGGAATTTAATACGGAACTTTCAGAGCATAATAATTATCAGAATTATTACATATCAGGTTGTAGAAATACACAACTTATTATAATGATTGTTACTTTATTTTAACACTAATCACATAAAATATACAATAAACAGAAAGTGTAGGTGATGTTCATTGTCACTGAAGTAAAAAGATTTCACAAATATATAGGCTGGTGCTTTATTATATACAAAGAATTGAAAATAAAGTAAATCTTTATGTAAACTTAATGTGAACATAAAAGTAACAAATACATACATCCTTCAATATTATTACTAATGGAACCAAACATTTATTAATATATAAGTGGGTTAGGCTATTTATTATAATATATTACGTAGTACTCTGTGTCCTGGCAATACTTTTGGTACTGTGTATAATATAATGTATTACGTAGTACTCTGTGTCCTGGCCTTCCTCTTATTATATAGTTGTCTTCAAAAAAAGTACAAAAGGCTTCCTTTCCTGGCAATAGTTTGTTATATTTTGTAGTTTTTGCCATGTTAGTTCCTTATGATATGTAATAACTTTGGTAGATAATGTGGATATACTGTCCAACACTTGGACACGTGGGTCACGTGTTATCTTTCCTTCCTTTATGTAGCCCACGGTATAATGACTACCGTGATGTAGCCTATCCTCATTACTCTCTCCAACTCAGCGCTGTTCTCTGTGGCATTCACATCAAATGAGTTTTAATTTATATTGTCAGATCAAATGAGTTTTAATTTATATTGTATTCTTTTTCTATGGTCCGGGTCCAGTACTTTGGAGAGAATGGGTTCAATCCTTTTTATACGTTGGTCAAATCGATTCCTGTCTCAGGCACACTGCATCCACAAACTCTTTCTTGCTTCTTGATAAGCAAATTGCCACTGTAAGAGACGGTGTATTTTGACGCCATCAAACTGTACTAGCTGCTTGGTCTGTGGTGACACGTCCTTCACTACCATTTTATCCCACTTCTTGTTGATCTTATTCACATAGGAATTTATTGTGGTAGGTTCATCCTCATCTGACTCTTTACTGTCTTCATCCTCATCTTCGGACTCGTTGCTGTCTTCATCCTCATCTTCTGACTCGTTGCTGTTGTCTTCATCCTCATCCTCTGACTCGTTGCTGTCTTCATCCTCATCTTCTGACTCATTGTTGTCTTCATCCTCATCCTCTGACTCGTTGCTGTTGTCTTCATCCTCATCCTGGTCGACCCACGATAGATCAAACTCCACTTCGTCTTCCTTTTCCATAATTTGTGGCTTGGTATCTAATGTTGGTGCTTCCATAATGATGTCTGGTGTTGTTGCTTCTATAATGATAATATTATCTGGTGTTGGTGCTTTCGTAATGTTATATGGTGTTGGTACTTCCGTAATAATGGTGTATTGGTCCGCTCTTGATCACGTCTGGTGTGACATTGGCTAGGGCGTGTCGGCAGAGTCGCTTTATATAGCCAGTCAACCTTGGTCCGGGTGGGCTATAATGGCTATACCTTTGGCTATAATAATATAGTGGCGTCCTACTGAGCTGCTAAATTTGTAGTCAGTCTGTTTGGGCTATAATAATGTCTGGATAGGTGATATTTTCACGTATTAAATATTATAGTTAAAATAAATTAACGTGGATCCTTGGCTATATGAACTTAATAGAGTATCCTTGCCTTATATAGTGGACTTGGATATTGGGCTATAAAATGGGCGTCAAACTGGAGCCCGGGCTATAAGGGCTAGTCTGGCTTGATTCAATGGCGTCATGTTCGAACTTGTTGGGATATCCCAGCCTTATGGATCAAAAAAATTATTGTTCGTCTGATAATAAAATATAATAATATTGAGTGAACTAATAATGGAGGGAGGCTTGTGATGATGTTATGATGTGTGATGATGAGATGTGTGATGTGTAGAAATGATGTGTTATGATGATGAGATGTGTGGAAATGATGTGTTATGATGATATGTGTGGAAATGATGTGTTATGATGTGTGATGTGTGGAAATGATGTGTTATGATGTGTGGAAATGATGTGTTATGATGTGTGGAAATGATGTGTTATGATATGTTTATGATGTTATAATAACCTTAAATATCCAGTTTATGAAGGAAGACCTGCTCTCGGACAATATGCAATGTTGTATTATAGCCTTTGGTGTGTGTGTTGTAATAGGACCAAAACCCATTACAGGTATAGGACTGATCGATATTATTATAGTGTGGTGTGTGTGTGTGTTGTGTTGTAATAGGACCAAAACACACTACAGGTATATATAGAACTCATTGATATTATTATAGTATGTGTGTGTGTGTGTGTTGTGTTGTAATAGGACCAAACCCCACTACAGGTATATATAGAACTCATTGATATTATTAAGGCGGGGTCACACGAGTCATTTTTTCGTCAATGTTTCACCGTCAATATTATTATTCACCGTCAATTTTAACTGTGTCTGGTCACACGAGCTAGTCGAGATTTGAGAATATTTCGTCAATTCGGTGTCACGTGAGCATCGGAGGGAGTGGTAGCCTAAAACATTTTTCGGACCAAAGAGGCCTTATTTATTTCATCTTAATAAGTTTTATCATGATTTCATTATTTATGTGATGTTATATAACGTACATTGAATCATATTTTCAATGCAGAGGGATAATACCAGGCCCCTACAAATAATATTCGACGAAATATGATTAATATCTTTTGGAGGTTAGGTAAATTGCAAGTCTTAGCATTTCCCTACATTTCACGGATTTTCTTATTATACAGGCCTGGTATTATCCCTCTGCATTGAAAATAAGATTCAATGTACGATATAGAACATCACATAAATATTGCAATAATCATAAAACTTATTAAGATGAAATAAATAAGGCCTCTTTGGTCCGAAAACATATTAGGCTACCACTCCCTCCGACGCTCACCGCCATTTGACAACACAAGTTAAAATAGTTTTTATCAGTATTCATTGTACTTTACTGAGATCACACACAGCATACTTTATACAACAAAATATACTCAAAATTATATTTTATATCTCTCTGGTGTAAGTTAATACTATACGTCACGATACACCCTGTATATTGGCTCTTAAAGCAACGTGTCCAAACTTCTTATATCTCAGATGTTTTGATCTATTTTGCCTTAAATAAAATATCTGACACGTTATTATGTTTTTAATATAACAAATATTATTATATAATTGCCAAATGACAAGGGAAAACTGGGTATAGTAGGGAAATATGGCTGGTTGTTCATTAGGCTCGGGGGTGCTGTATCGTTCGAATCCATTCATTTTAGGTCAAGATACACCGTAAATATAAATTAAGCAAAGTTAATGCATGTTATTTTTTTGTAATTTTGATTATTTTTTAACAAGATTAAATACAATTTGCAAATATAAAGCCTGCAATAGCCTCAAGAAGTAACTAAAGAAGTTAAAGATAACGACCAAGTCATAGCTACAACGGAAGAACGAACACAGTGTTGGCGGGAAAACCAACACCACCTCTCTCTCCCGTCGGCTAGCCTAGTACCTTCTAACTTTTTACTCTATTTAGGTTAGTTTCTTTATTTGTAGGCTTTTCACCGTGTTGGAACAAAGAGGTATCAGAGGTCTGGGTTCACAGTACTTTGTTGTTATTTGTCATAACAATAACGACAAGAACAATACAGCAGTAGGATCTGAGGGGGTAAATACAGTATGTCGTCGTCGTTGATGAACTTTATTTGTTTTCCCGCCAAGCGGGACCACCACAGCCATTTTCTGCTGCATCCTTTTGGTCAATTTTTGTCATTTCAACAGCACACATGTATTTTAATATAATTTTCTAGGCTTAATAACATTACAGATGGATCATCAGCGGCCATATTTGTTCTCGATATCGTCAACACTTGACGCGCAGGATCGTGTCGTGAAAATTGACGAAATCTCGTCAATTTAAGCCAAAATTTAACCGAGTTGATATTGACGGTGAAAAATTGACGAAAAAATGACTCGTGTGACCCCGCCTTTATAGTGTGTGTGTGTGTGTGTGTGTGTTGTAAAAGGACCCAAACCCACTACAGGTATATATAGAACTCCTTGATAATATTATAGTATGGTGTGTGTGTATGTATGTGTGTGTGTGTGTTGTAATAGGACCCAAACCCACTTGGCCTATACTACTACTGGTACTGGACTGAGGGAAGGAAGGGATAGGAAGGACACAACAGTGCTCACTGCTTCACTCCGCTTTCAAGGTCATACCAGAGAGAGAGAGAGAGAGAGAGAGCGTGTTTTTGTGTGTTTAATAAAAATGCTACACAATGGATAGCTTAACAGAATTTCTTTTGTACTTTGTATTGAGGGATGTACAGGTGGATTATTTAAACAAAGTTACAACACATTAAACATTTATTTATTTCCTTATTAATATATATGGTAATTATATTATTTGACTTCATATATTTAGACCTACAATCAAAACAATACACTACAAGATAATAAATCAAAGTTTTAATTCATTGACATTACATTACTCCAATAAATAATAGTAGATGCATATTACTAATATTCTCTTACTATTATATTAAATTACATTACAATAATATAGGTCTAGGAATATATAAATACCGTACTGGTATATTTTGTTTTAAAGAACTAAATCAGAATGCGAACATTACAATAAATTATGTCAATATAACTCAAAAGTAAACTTGATAATTACTTGTTTCCTTATGTTAATATTGATATGAGTCAAGTGGGCGAGGTGTGGTGACAGGATGGGAGTGTTATGTTACTGGTGTTATGGTGTTACAACAGTATTATAATGTGTTAATATTGATATCAGTGAAGGGTGGGTGGTGTAGTGACAGGATGGGAGTGTTATGTTACTGGTGTTATGGTGTTACAACAGTATTATAATGTGTTAATATTGATATCAGTGAAGGGTGGGTGGTGTGGTGACAGGATGGGAGTGTTATGTTACTCGTGTTATGGTGTTACAACAGTATTATAATGTGTTAATATTGATATCAGTGAAGGATGGGTGTGTTATGTATATGTACACTTGAAGACTGTTACTCGTGTTATGGTGTTACAACAGTATTATAATGTGTTAATATTGATATCAGTGAAGGGTGGGTGGTGTAGTGACAGGATGGGGTGTTATGTATATGTACACTTGAAGACTGTTACTCGTGTTATGGTGTTACAACAGTATTAGGACCTATAATAGTATCAAGGGACGTGGTGTGGTGACAGGGTGGGTGTTGACAGTCAACAACAAGAAGTCAATTTGTCATTGTACGCATATTAATAGTTTTATTTCAATTCTCATATGACTTTCGCTTAGACTTTCTTTTAACTTATCAATTAATTAAAAGAATTATTATTTCATTCCCTTTTTTCTTGAGCAAAAAAGGGAACACTTGGTGAGTTTTGCCTGAACGGACCAGCATATGCAGGCCGCCGGACAGGCTGGCCTGTGTGTGTATGAATCCCAGTCACAGAGCTACAAACATAGAGCGATCGACCCTGCTGTGTTATTAGATAGGGGAGGAGTGTCACCAAAGGCGATCACTCTATGTGTATAGATAGCTCTGTGCTTTGAACTCCCGTACGTACTTGTATAGTATGTTTCTATCCACAGTTATTGACATTTCCCTGATTTGTAAAGCATTGTATCTTGTTATTTAATTATGCAGGTTTTGTTAAATCAATTAACAAGGCTAAGATAATGTCTATACGGAAAATTATGCAAAGAAATTAAACTTAAACTGGATTATTAAACAAGACAAATATATATAACTGTAATCTGTCTCCCTCTCTTACCTTACATACATACATACATATTACTCTAGTGTGACATTCATACATACATACATATTACTCTAGTGTGACATACATACATACACACATTCTAGTGTGACATGCATATATACACACATATTACTCTAGTGTGACATACCTACATTCATACTGAACAATGTGAACATAAAATACTGATCATAATAGAGATTAAGTACGTTGTATATATATATTATAAGAAGGTGAGTGTGGATGAGAGCCAACGATAGTTTTGTTTATCTAACTCATTTCACCTATTAACCGAAATGTATTTATATTTAATCAGCCATTCACTGATATATCGGTTAAAGAAATACTTATTCATATATTGTGAGTCACTATAATGTAGTTAATATACCATATCATCAATGAAAGACCGAATAAATGAAATAATATCTTACCCTGGCATAAGCTACCAGGGCTGGCGGGTTGAGGGGAAGGGCACGTATCATGGCCGCCAACCCACTTCCGGTGGTGACACGCCAGGGGGGGGGGGGGGTTAAGCGCTCTATGTTTGTAGCTCTGTGGTCCCAGTCCATTCCTTCCTTCATAACATTAGCCTACCATTGTAAAGTTAAAAATGTTCTTGTATCCATATATTCACCTCTATGTAACTCTACGATAAGGGTGTTCGTTGCCATTATACACATCTCTATGTTTATATATAATATAATAGTTACTGTTTTCCATTCCTTTCTTCATAACCTTACCATTGAAAAGTTAAAAGTGTTGTTGTTCAAGCTGTCTGGCCGAGCATTCCGAAAGTTAAAAGTGTTCTTGTGGCCATATCTTTACTTTTATATACAATGGAGGTATGGGTCCTGATTAGAGTTAAGAAAATTATAAATAAAACCAAACATACACCGTGTATGTGTTGGTAGCATTACATGACCTTGAACCAGGAGGGTACAGTAATAAGCCACGGCAACACCACATTAACTTAGGCTGCGTTTACACCGAGCGAGTCTCGTCTCGTCCAAGGTTAAGACTTTTAACCTTGGTCTCTGTCTTAACCTTGGTCTCGTCAAGTCAATGCAAGTCAAGCCGCTTCATGACTCGCCACCCCAGTTCACATTTGATTTATATGGCTTTGTGAAGAAGCCGTTTACACCATATTCTACCTCCATGGTTTACACCGAGCGAATCTCGTCTCGTCACGTCGGGTCTCGTCTCTTCACAGATAGGGCTGGACCCATTTTTTCATGAGTCACAGAGTATCATCAGTGGTGTTAACATGAAAGTGGAAGTCCTAATAAACCTAATTCGAGAGTACCCTGCTATATTATGATGCAAGTGATAGCAGCCACCGAGATGGTGATGTCATGGCTGCTCTGTGGAGGGAGGTTGATGCTGAATTAAAATGTACAGGTGTCTCAGAACAATTTCATTCATTATGGACTACTGTATATATTATTGGATCACTCTGTGGAGGGAGGTTGATGCTGAATTAAAATGTACAGGTGAGAGAACAATTTCATTCATTATGGACTACTGTATATATTATTGGATCACTCTGTCTTGCCACTCAAGAGCTCCACCTGGGGAAACAAAATAATCTTTCAAGATATCACGAACTGCCATGGCTTCTGCTGTAGGTCTTGTGCTTCAAGCGGGAAACTGAGCAGTGACTCTCATAATTATCACATTGATTTGACGAACATTGACGAAGTCGGTGTAAACGGGGTTAAGTCAAAATGACGCATGTCAAATGACTCACACTGACTTGACGAGACGAGACTCGCTTGGTGTAAACGCAGCCAAATAAATAAAACCAAACGTACAACAACAATCAAATATCCACCGACACTTACCTTCCATCGTAGTAAATATCTTGGTAATAAAGAACCTCACGTATATAATTTTGCAACACCTCTTAACAATAATTGAGGAGGTTGAGTTGACGTAAGGTGTTGTATGAAGATATTTCGATATGATACTGATTATTTTGCACGATGAAAGTAAAGTGTCGGTGGATATTTGATTGTGGCTGTACACCGTGTATGTCTTGGTAGCATTACATGACCTTGAACCAGGAAGGTACAGTCTGCTACAGCAACACAATTGTCCACACATTTTTATTTTAATATAATTTCACATTCTAAAATATTTCTCCTCATTAGAGTTTATTTAATTTAATTTGCCAGCTACTTAAAAGGATTATTATTTAATTCTTTTTGAACAATACAGCAAACACTTGTCATATATTTGGTACATATTCGATTAGGATTACGAATACAACATAGATTGAAACAAATAATTTTATTTTAAATACGATAATACAACATTATTTATTGCGAATACTATTAAATATAAATAGTACTCTGTTAAAAATACAATTATAATAAACTCATTAAACTAAGAACACAAATAACAATAAATATTTGGGTAATAGATACAATAAATATACAAACCAAATTATTGCATTATAATAAAATAAAATAAATATATTGTTTCCTCAATACAATACTACATTACAGAGCTACAGTATTACTACTATTAATTAAATATTTACATGTTTATAAAATAAAAACATTATAAATTAAAAGTAAAATAATGTGTCCTCAGTATAATACTTATGCAAATCGTTTATTATATTGTTTTCTTTTTTTGGCTCTTCCTGTCTTTGGTTTCTTCTTTTCATTCTTTAGTATTTTTGGGGTTTGGTTTTTGACTTTTCCAGCACGGGATAGTGAGCCGTGAACTTTACCTCCCTTCAGTGATACATTAACATCAATAATTACTGAGGTTAAAGTTGACAAAAGTTGATTATCATTATTTAGTAATACTCCAGATGCATATAATTTAATATCATTAATTGGTATATAATCAACTTGACTGATAAATGTTCGTATGTCAGCCACTGTATGTCCTTGATATATGTCAAAAACGTGAGTCCCTAGAGAAGAACGAAGTAATAATTGTATGTGTAGTCTCTTGTTGGTATTGTTGTCATTAAGAGCCATTCTGTGGAAGAAAATAATTATTAATTAATATACAAGTAAATACAATGAATGATATGTATTAATAGTGAACAGGTATATAATTATAATTACAATGAACAGCTGTATAATATTGTATTAATAGTGAAGAGGTATATAATTATAATTAATTAATATACAAGTAAATACAATGAACAGCTGTATAATATTGTATTAATAGTAAAGAGGTATATAATTATAATTAATACAATGAACAGCTGTATAATATTGTATTAATAGTGAAGAGGTAAATAATTATAATTAATACAATGAACAGCTGTATAATATTGTATTAATAGTAAAGAGGTATATAATTATAATTAATTAATATACAACAGCTGTATAATATTGTATTAATTAATAGTGCAGGAACACAGTAATAATAAATTAATATATATTATATAATTATATAAGGTTTGGGTGATAAACATATCTTTCGTTAACTATTGTTGTAGTCACTTGGTAACTTTTCATAATTTATTCTTATTTTCTATTAATTCTTGTTATATTATTATATCCAATTGGTTTAATTAGTTATTTAATAATAGTTATATGGTTGTTACCTGTTAATGTTGGTTTGTGTTGTCAAATGGTAGTAGGGTTTATGGGAGTACATTTGTGTATGTCTCACCATATCAGAGTTGTAGTATGCAATGAGTCAACACTTTTTTTTTTTTTTTTTTTTTTTTTTTTTTTTTTTTTTTTCCTGGCCTATCGACCTTGGTGTTGGTCATTAAGGCCTTTATTTTATTTTATATTATTTATTTTTATTTTATTTAATTTTTTGAAATTTACTTATTTTATTTATTTATTATTATTTTAAATTGAACTTCTTGCATATTATTTTATGCATTTATTTTTATTATTATTATTATTATTATTATTACATTGAAACTTAAAATTAAACTTATATACTAATTGTTTTTGTATTATTTTTGTAAGTTTATACAAAATTTACATCCTAGCTAATAAACTAATCTATGTGCCTACTCAACCAATAGCTAACTAGACTAATACCTATTCCAGCCAATCGCTAAACCTAGACAGACAAATCGCTAAACCTATTTTAGACAATCGCTAAACCTAGCTAATACATCATATATATACACAATACACAACACAAAACATATAATATTCATAATTGCAAAAAATATACACAAAATGGTAAGAACAATAGTAATAAAAAGTCACATCACTCTGATCAGTTCGGTCTCCCTCAAGAAAGTCATCAATTTATCAGTCACACCACCATCCCCATCACCTAAGAGAGCTGAGAGTGTGAAGGGGACTTTTACTGCATCACAGTAACTTATGAGGGAAGCACGTTCCCCCACAAATCGCCGACAATGCAGGATGATATGACTGATAGATAACACCGCATTGCAGGTGTTACAATGCGGTGGAAAACGTTTGTCTATATATGGTTCTAAGTGTGTTATCCTGGTGCAGTTGGTTCGCACTCTTGCGAGGATTCTTTCTTCTAGTCTATTGGGCCTGTTGGCAGTGGCCCAATTACCCAGTTGAGGCTTGATGGTAGAGATGTTAAGTCTGGTCCACTGACCTTGCCACAGAAGATTAATTGATTTCTTTCCGAGGGATAGACACGACTGTAAATCACGAGGGACGTCCCAAGTAACCTCGAGCTCTACAGCCGATTTTGCAAGTAAGTCTGCCCGTTCATTGCCATAAATACGACAATGCCCAGGCACCCAGATCAGAGTGAAGGACTTGTTGCATAAGTGCAACTTATTAATGATGCGACCCTGGATTTCATTAGAAATAGTTTGACATGAGTTAATTGCCTGAAGGGCTGACTTGGAGTCTGAGAAAATGACTATTGAATTATAACGAGAATTTAGTGCATAGTCTATGGCTTTGTCTATAGCGAAAAGTTCAGCTGTAAACACAGATGTATGTATCGGCAATCTGTACCTATGTTCACATTCACTCGACCATACACTCGCACCCACACTTTCATCTGACTTGGAGCCGTCAGTGTACACGTGATGAGACCCCAGGTGACTGCGGATGATACCACCAAACAGGTGGTGTATCTCCAACTCCGGCGCCTTTTCTTTCGATGATGGTAACCACGATGTGTTGACGCCGAAGTTGGGTGTCTCCCACGGTGGTATCTCGTTGATGGTAAACTTGTCGCAGTCCCCAAGGTCTATTTGTAGTTGTTCGGCTAGCAGGTGGAGGCGCACAGCCAGTGGCCTCCGTCTTCCGTGTTGAAGGTGGTGATGTTGTTGGAGGGAGGCACTGGCTACGTTGCCGATCTCCGACTTCCGGATCGTTGACATAGCGGTGTTGAGTGCGAGTTGATCCCGTCGAAGTCGGAGAGGAGGTATGTTCGCCTCCACCTCCATCCTAGCTACACGTGTACACTTCAGAGCTCCCAAACACACACGTAAACATTTATTCTGAAATACATCCAATCTTCCTAGTGTTGTATCTGATGCCGATCCATACACCTGTGAGCCATAGTCTAGCTTTGTACGAATAAGGGTCTTATACACCATTAATAAAGATTTCCTGTCGGCTCCCCATGTGGTACCTGATAGGTACTTAAGGACATTTAAAGGTTTTTCACAACGAACAAGCAAATTATTAACATGATGTGTAAAATTTAATCTTTGATCAAAATGAATTCCTAAAAATTTAACAGAATTATGAAATGGTACCGGTTGGCCATCTAACGTTACGTTAATTTGAGGTACTCTACGTTTACTGAAAATTACTCCGGTACACTTAGGAACGGAAAACTTAAAGCCCCACTGTAAGGCCCATTGGTGGACAGAATCAAGCGCTGCTTGAATCCGTCCTACTGAAAACTGTGCATTACGTGACGAGTGCCACATTGCACAATCATCAGCATACAACGAGTATTTAAGATTCCTGGGAACTAGAGCTGATGACAGAATATCATTGATCATGATGTTAAAAAGTGTTGGACTAAGCACGCTTCCCTGTGGCACCCCGTTCTCTTGGACAAAAATGTCCGATGTTACGTTACAGGGAAGGGTGACAGAAAAAGTTCTGTCACGCAAAAAGTTGTTGATGAAAATGGGCAAATTACCTCTTAAACCATAACCGTGAAGCTTCATCAGAATACCGTGTCGCCATGTCATGTCATAGGCTTTATGGATGTCCAAGAACACCCCTACCATGAATTCTTTATTGGCAAATGCCTTTGAAATGCAATGTTCCAGGTTCATCAAGTAATCAACTGTGCTCCGGTGTTTCCGGAAGCCACATTGTCGATCACTCAATAAACCCTTCGCTTCTAAAACAAAAAGTAGCCTATTATTTATCATTCTTTCCATGACTTTACAGAGGCAGGAAGTCAACGCAATAGGTCGAAATGAACTGGGATTCACAAGACGACCAGACTGTTTAGGTATCGGTATGATCCACGCAAAGTGCCATGAGTTTGGGAAGATGTTAGACACCCAAATCTCATTGTACACTGCTAGCAACTTGACCAGGTTATCCCGGCCAAGATGCCGGATCATACCGTACGTGATGGTGTCAGGTCCAGGACTGGTGTCTTTACAGGATCTTAGGGCAAGGAGAAGTTCGTCTATCGTAAACTCCCGGTTGTATGGGTAGTCTACGTCTTCTGTGGCAAAGTCTATCTCTTGTAGTTCAGCCATACGTTTGTGATGGAGAAAACGTTGGTCGTAATTGGCTGAACTACTTACTTTTGAGAAACTCCTAGCAAGTACGTTTGCTACGTCCACGGGATCGTCGTAGGTGTTGTTATCCACTTGAAGAGTGGTGATGGGGGTATACGGGCGTTTGTTATTTAATATTTTTATAGTGGACCAGACTTTTGTAAGTGGTGTAAAACGATTCACCGTGGACACAAACGACCGCCAAGAGTCCCTTTTAGCTCTATTAATTACTCTCCTTGCCTCAGCCCTCGCCCGTTTGTAAGCTATAAAGTTGTTCTGAGTGGGCTGTTTGTCAAAAATCCTGTATCTCCTATTACGTTTCCTTAATGCCTCTCGGCAATCCGTTGACCACCAATGTGCTTCACGCTTATTTCGAATTATAGAGGTTTTGGGAATAGCAACCTCAGCTGCGTGTAAAATGTTTTGTGTTACATTTCGCATCTTTTCATCTATGGTCTCCCCGGATATATCTAGGTCGACGATCCTCCCGAAAGACCCCCAATCTGCTCTCTTAAAATTGAACTTTGGCACCAAAGGGGCCGAAACAGTATGACTTGAATAAGAGAGACAGATGGGAAAGTGGTCACTACCAAGGGAGTCGGACTCAGGATGCCAAGAAAAATCCTGGTGTATATCCGGGGAGGCCAGAGACAAATCGATAGACGAAAAGTTGCCAGAACGATCGTCAACCCTGGTGGCTTGGCTATCGTTCAGGAGGCAGAGGTTGGATTGTAATATAATGTCTGCCATCTGCCCTCCGCGAGCATCAGTTCTTAAGCTTCCCCACTGACAGTGATGGGCATTAAAGTCGCCCAGTATTAATTTTTTACCAATAAGTTGACCAAATAAATTATGAAATAAATCACTGTCAATGGGGCCGCGTGGCGGACAGTAAAGAGAGCAGATGGATATGTAGGTGTTGTGTAATTTCACTCTGCAAGCAACGGCTTCCAGAGTAGTGTTTAATGTTATTTGTGTCTGTGGATATGATTTGTGTGTGTATATTGCTACTCCGTGTCCATCGTTTCTCCTGTATGCGTTGTAATGTTTAAATTGTGTTGGGTCAGAGTGATTCTCCAACCCTGTCTCCTGTAAACAGACGACGTCTGGCCTGTGTGTGTGTAATAATATTGATATGTTGTTCAATTTATTCCCAAGACTTCTACAATTCCACTGTAGTACAGTGAACATGGCGATTTAAGAGTTACGGGGTCGGCCTGCGTGCTTAGTCTTCTTGTGCCGCCCACCGCGTGGCGAGTAGCTACCGGGGGACCTTTCCCGGTTCTTGCGTCCGGAGACATCCATTGATTCCTCATCAATGGTGAGTCTCCCTGACTCCACCGAGGAAGAGCTATCCCTTCTCTCCCCCGATGAAGTGGGAGTAGGGTGTGTGCAAGGAAGTGACTTTGGTTTTAGGGTGGTGTAGTTTACTTTATCTTTCTTGTCTGACTTCTTCTTTTGTTTCTCTGACTGCAAAGCAGCTGCAGCCTGAGAATAGGAGTTAGTAGATTTGGTAATAGTCTTAGAGGGGGTAATAATAGTAGGTGTAGTAGTAGATTGTTCAGCCTGTTCGCTCGGCTCTGACTCAGTCTGAGTACTGATAGTACACATCACGGGTCGAGATATCACCGCCGATGCATACGAGACATTGGGTGATGGGGTCGCTTGCGATCCCATCACCGCCTTCCTCGCATCATGATAAGAGATACCTCGCACTGCCTTCACCGAGCAGACCTCCTTCTCCAGCTTCCACTTGGGGCAATCCCTCGAGGAAGTGGAGTGAGTACCCTTACAATGAAAGCAGGAGAGCTCCACTGATGTGCACTTTTCCTCAGCATGGCCAGGCGTCGCGCACCTGCCACACACTGGAGAAGAAGCCTTACAAGTACGATTTCCGTGTCCATAAATCTGACAGTTCAAGCATCTAAGAGGGTTGGGGATAAAGGGTCTTACTTTAACAATTTCATAACCAATTTTGACAGTTTCAGGAAGTGAAACTTTGCCAAAAGTCAAAATTAGGGTTGCAGTCTTCTTCCTTATACCATCCTCTAATCGTGTAATAAATCTAGCATCAATTATATCTTGATTCCTCATTTCCTCAATTATTTCGGTTTCTTCCATCATCATTAAATCCCTACAGGTGATTACTCCCCTGCAGGAATTCATGGCTTGAGGAATCTTGGCTTCAACTTCATAATTGTGGATCTGACGAAGTTTCAGCAAACTTGCTACTTGTTTTGAATTGAAAGTTTTTACTAAGAGGTCTCCAGATGCAAGTTTTTTAACAGATTCAACCACACCAGCCCAGCAATCAATAACCTTTTGAACAATGAAAGGATTGAGGCCGGCTAGTGGGGCCGAACCAGTGGCATGAAACATGACAAACGAAGCATTTTTAACGTCAAGGGGTGTTCGAGTCTCGTATCGTCCGTCGGTTCGTGGTGGTGGTGGTCGGTCATGGCCGCCTCCTCCGCTATACGGAGGAGGGGTTGGGAGGGAAGGCAACATAGTAACCACTTCCCCCAAGATGGGGGGAAGTGGGAAGAGGAAAAGAAAACACCAGAAAGGGATTTATACCAGCCCTAATTAACTAATGATTGAGATCAACCTCTCAACCCACACTAAGGTGGTCCGACTGTGTTTAGTCACACCCAGAGCTATCAGTGGGGGAGTCCACCATAGGTAGGAGGCAAAGTTGATCTCAATATAAAGATATAGACACCTACTATATCTTCTACCAGCTATGGAGGGAATGAATACTAGCTAATCCTAGTCGTCACCAGAAGGGTGAAAAAAAAGAAACTACTGCCGGTGCGGCAGGCCCTGGCAGCTAGAGGAGAGAGCATAAACACATACAACCTCTCTCTCCACGACCCAGTCTCAAAGTCCGAGGCAACACTTTTTTTTTTTTTTTTTTTTTTTTTTTTTTTTCTGGCCTATCGACCTTGGTGTTGGTCATTAAGGCCTTTATTTTATTTTATTTTATTTATTTTTGAAATTTATTTGTTATTTTATTTATTTATTATTATTTAAATTGAACATCTTGCATATTATTTTATGCATTTATTTTTATAATTATTATTATTATTATTATCATAATTATTTCTATTACATTTAAACTTAAAATTATACTTATATACTAATTGTTTTTTGTTTTCTTTTGTAACTTTATATACAAAATTGTACATCCTAGCTAATAAACTAATCTATGTGCCTACTCAACCAATAGCTAACTAGACTAATACCTATTCCAGCCAATCGCTAAACCTAGACAGACAAATCGCTAAACCTATTTTAGACAATCGCTAAACCTAGCTAATACATCATAATATACAATATATACAACACATAATTTATAATATTCATAATTGAAAAATAGTCATACAAAATGGTAACAATAGAAATAAAAAGTCACATCACTCTGATCAGTTCGGTCTCCCTCAAGAAAGTCATCAATTTATCAGTCACACCACCATCCCCATCACCTAAGAGAGCTGAGAGTGTGAAGGGGACTTTTACTGCATCACAGTAACTTATGAGGGAAGCACGTTCCCCCACAAATCGCCGACAAAGCAGGATGATATGACTGATAGATAACACCGCATTGCAGGTGTTACAATGCGGTGGAAAACGTTTGTCTATATATGGTTCTAAGTGTGTTATCCTGGTGCAGTTGGTTCGCACTCTTGCGAGGATTCTTTCTTCTAGTCTATTGGGCCTGTTGGCAGTGGCCCAATTACCCAGTTGAGGCTTGATGGTAGAGATGTTAAGTCTGGTCCACTGACCTTGCCACAGAAGATTAATTGATTTCTTTCCGAGGGATAGACACGACTGTAAATCACGAGGGACGTCCCAAGTAACCTCGAGCTCTACAGCCGATTTTGCAAGTAAGTCTGCCCGTTCATTGCCATAAATACGACAATGCCCAGGCACCCAGATCAGAGTGAAGGACTTGTTGCATAAGTGCAACTTATTAATGATGCGACCCTGGATTTCATTAGAAATAGTTTGACATGAGTTAATTGCCTGAAGGGCTGACTTGGAGTCTGAGAAAATGACTATTGAATTATGACGAGAATTCAGTGCATAGTCTATGGCTTTGTCTATAGCGAAAAGTTCCGCTGTAAACACAGATGTATGTATCGGCAATCTGTACCTATGTTCACATTCACTCGACCATACACTCGCACCCACACTTTCATCTGACTTGGAGCCGTCAGTGTACACGTGATGAGACCCCAGGTGACTGCGGATGATACCACCAAACAGGTGGTGTATCTCCAACTCCGGCGCCTTTTCTTTCGATGATGGTAACCACGATGTGTTGACGCCGAAGTTGGGTGTCTCCCACGGTGGTATCTCGTTGATGGTAAACTTGTCGCAGTCCCCAAGGTCTATTTGTAGTTGTTCGGCTAGCAGGTGGAGGCGCACAGCCAGTGGCCTCCGTCTTCCGTGTTGAAGGTGGTGATGTTGTTGGAGGGAGGCACTGGCTACGTTGCCGATCTCCGACTTCCGGATCGTTGACATAGCGGTGTTGAGTGCGAGTTGATCCCGTCGAAGTCGGAGAGGAGGTATGTTCGCCTCCACCTCCATCCTAGCTACACGTGTACACTTCAGAGCTCCCAAACACACACGTAAACATTTATTCTGAAATACATCCAATCTTCCTAGTGTTGTATCTGATGCCGATCCATACACCTGTGAGCCATAGTCTAGCTTTGTACGAATAAGGGTCTTATACACCATTAATAAAGATTTCCTGTCGGCTCCCCATGTGGTACCTGATAGGTACTTAAGGACATTTAAAGGTTTTTCACAACGAACAAGCAAATTATTAACATGATGTGTAAAATTTAATCTTTGATCAAGCGCTGCTTGAATCCGTCCTACTGAAAACTGTGCATTACGTGACGAGTGCCACATTGCACAATCATCAGCATACAACGAGTATTTAAGATTCCTGGGAACTAGAGCTGATGACAGAATATCATTGATCATGATGTTAAAAAGTGTTGGACTAAGCACGCTTCCCTGTGGCACCCCGTTCTCTTGGACAAAAATGTCCGATGTTACGTTACAGGGAAGGGTGACAGAAAAAGTTCTGTCACGCAAAAAGTTGTTGATGAAAATGGGCAAATTACCTCTTAAACCATAACCGTGAAGCTTCATCAGAATACCGTGTCGCCATGTCATGTCATAGGCTTTATGGATGTCCAAGAACACCCCTACCATGAATTCTTTATTGGCAAATGCCTTTGAAATGCAATGTTCCAGGTTCATCAAGTGATCAACTGTGCTCCGGTGTTTCCGGAAGCCACATTGTCGATCACTCAATAAACCCTTCGCTTCTAAAACAAAAAGTAACCTATTATTTATCATTCTTTCCATGACTTTACAGAGGCAGGAAGTCAACGCAATAGGTCGAAATGAACTGGGATTCACAAGACGACCAGACTGTTTAGGTATCGGTATGATCCACGCAAAGTGCCATGAGTTTGGGAAGATGTTAGACACCCAAATCTCATTGTACACTGCTAGCAACTTGACCAGGTTATCCCGGCCAAGATGCCGGATCATACCGTACGTGATGGTGTCAGGTCCAGGACTGGTGTCTTTACAGGATCTTAGGGCAAGGAGAAGTTCGTCTATCGTAAACTCCCGGTTGTATGGGTAGTCTACGTCTTCTGTGGCAAAGTCTATCTCTTGTAGTTCAGCCATACGTTTGTGATGGAGAAAACGTTGGTCGTAATTGGCTGAACTACTTACTTTTGAGAAACTCCTAGCAAGTACGTTTGCTACGTCCACGGGATCGTCGTAGGTGTTGTTATCCACTTGAAGAGTGGTGATGGGGGTATACGGGCGTTTGTTATTTAATATTTTTATAGTGGACCAGACTTTTGTAAGTGGTGTAAAACGATTCACCGTGGACACAAACGACCGCCAAGAGTCCCTTTTAGCTCTATTAATTACTCTCCTTGCCTCAGCCCTCGCCCGTTTGTAAGCTATAAAGTTGTTCTGAGTGGGCTGTTTGTCAAAAATCCTGTATCTCCTATTACGTTTCCTTAATGCCTCTCGGCAATCCGTTGACCACCAATGTGCTTCACGCTTATTTCGAATTATAGAGGTTTTGGGAATAGCAACCTCAGCTGCGTGTAAGATGTTTTGTGTTACATTTCGCATCTTTTCATCTATGGTCTCCCCGGACATATCTAGGTCGACGATCCTCCCGAAAGACCCCCAATCTGCTCTCTTAAAATTGAATTTTGGAACCAAAGGGGCCGAAACTGTATGACTTGAATAAGAGAGACAGATGGGAAAGTGGTCACTACCAAGGGAGTCGGACTCAGGATGCCAAGAAAAATCCTGGTGTATATCCGGGGAGGCCAGAGACAAATCGATAGACGAAAAGTTGCCAGAACGATCGTCAACCCTGGTGGCTTGGCTATCGTTCAGGAGGCAGAGGTTGGATTGTAATATAATGTCTGCCATCTGCCCTCCGCGAGCATCAGTTCTTAAGCTTCCCCACTGACAGTGATGGGCATTAAAGTCGCCCAGTATTAATTTTTTACCAGTTAGTTGACCAAATAAATTATGAAATAAATCACTGTCAATGGGGTCGCGTGGCGGACAGTAAAGAGAGCAGATGGATATGTAGGTGTTTATTTTCACTCTGCAAGCAACGGCTTCCAGAGTAGTGTTTAATGTTATTTGTGTCTGTGGATGTGATTTGTGTGTGTATATTGCTACTCCGTGTCCATCGTTTCTCCTGTATGCGTTGTAATGTTTAAATTGTGTTGGGTCAGAGTGATTCTCCAACCCTGTCTCCTGTAAACAGACGACGTCTGGCCTGTGTGTGTGTAATAATATTGATATGTTCAATTTATTCCCAAGACTTCTACAATTCCACTGTAGTACAGTGAACATGGCGATTTAAGAGTTACGGGGTCGGCCTGCGTGCTTAGTCTTCTTGTGCCGCCCGCCGCGTGGCGAGTAGCTACTGGGGGACCTTTCCCGGTTCTTGCGTCCGGAGACATCCATTGCTTCCTCATCAATGGTGAGTCTCCCAGACTCCACCGAGGAAGAGCTATCCCTTCTCTCCCCCGATGAAGTGGGAGTAGGGTGTGTGCAAGGAAGTGACTTTGGTTTTAGGGTGGTATAGTTTACTTTATCTTTCTTGTCTGACTTCTTCTTTTGTTTCTCTGACTGCAAAGCAGCTGCAGCCTGAGAATAGGAGTTAGTAGATTTGGTAATAGTCTTAGAGGGGGTAATAATAGTAGGTGTAGTAGTAGAGTGATCAGCCTGTTCGCTCGGCTCTGACTCAGTCTGAGTACTGATAGTACACATCACGGGTCGAGATATCACCGCCGATGCATACGAGACATTGGGTGATGGGGTCGCTTGCGATCCCATCACCGCCTTCCTCGCATCATGATAAGAGATACCTCGCACTGCCTTCACCGAGCAGACCTCCTTCTCCAGCTTCCACTTGGGGCAATCCCTCGAGGAAGTGGAGTGAGTACCCTTACAATGAAAGCAGGAGAGCTCCACTGATGTGCACTTTTCCTCAGCATGGCCAGGCGTCGCGCACCTGCCACACACTGGAGAAGAAGCCTTACAAGTACGATTTCCGTGTCCATAAATCTGACAGTTCAAGCATCTAAGAGGGTTGGGGATAAAGGGTCTTACTTTAACGATTTCATAACCAATTTTGACAGTTTCAGGAAGTGAAACTTTGCCAAAAGTCAAAATGAGTGTTGCAGTCTTCTTCCTTATACCATCCTCTATACGTGTAATGAATCTAGCGTCAATTATATCTTGATTCCTCATTTCCTCAATTATTTCGGTTTCTTTCATCATCATTAAATCCCTACAGGTGATTACTCCCCTGCAGGAATTCATGGCTTGAGGAATCTTGGCTTCTACTTCATAATTGTGGATCTGACGTAATTTTAGCAAAGTGGCTACCTGTTTAGAATTAAATGTTTTTACTAGGAGGTCTCCAGAGGCAAGTTTTTTTACTGATTCAACCACACCAGCCC
This sequence comes from Petrolisthes cinctipes, assembly GCA_033782935.1. Classification (NCBI taxonomy): domain Eukaryota; kingdom Metazoa; phylum Arthropoda; class Malacostraca; order Decapoda; family Porcellanidae; genus Petrolisthes; species Petrolisthes cinctipes. The sequence goes on from JAWQEG010001796.1 coordinate 333,036, forward strand.
AGCCATCAATAACCTTTTGAACAATGAAAGGATTGAGGCCGGCTAGTGGGGCCGAACCAGTGGCATGAAGCATGACAAACGAAGCATTTTTAACGTCAAGGGGTGTTCGAGTCTCGTATCGTCCGTCGGTTCGTGGTGGTGGTGGTCGGTCATGGCCGCCTCCTCCGCTATACGGAGGAGGGGTTGGGAGGGAAGGCAACATAGTAACCACTTCCCCCAAGATGGGGGGAAGTGGGAAGAGGAAAAGAAAACACCAGAAAGGGATTTATACCAGCCCTAATTAACTAATGATTGAGATCAACCTCTCAACCCACACTAAGGTGGTCCGACTGTGTTTAGTCACACCCAGAGCTATCAGTGGGGGAGTCCACCATAGGTAGGAGGCAAAGTTGATCTCAATATAAAGATATAGACACCTACTATATCTTCTACCAGCTATGGAGGGAATGAATACTAGCTAATCCTAGTCGTCACCAGAAGGGTGAAAAAAAAGAAACTACTGCCGGTGCGGCAGGCCCTGGCAGCTAGAGGAGAGAGCATAAACACATACAACCTCTCTCTCCACGACCCAGTCTCAAAGTCTCATCTCGAGTCAACACACCTTGTACACTTCCTTATATACCTTGGACAGCAGTAGTCATGTGACTAACAACCAATCAACGTGAAGTATTTAAAATTTCATATTTCCTCCTCAACCAATCAGATGAAAGTATTTTAATTTTAAATTTTCATAATTCGTCGTCTGACCAATGAGGTTCAAGAGTTTGAGTAGGCTATGAATGAGGGACTGTGATTGGTCAATATGACTGTTCTTAAATAAATATAATATTATAATATTACATTATACAGGGTGATTCAGAAATGCGTGCCGAAAATCAGCAGGTGTATTCCTGGCACATAATTGAATGTAAATTAGTCAATAACGATTTTGGAAATTCTCAATAGTTTATAAGTTAGTGCCTTCAAGGTTTGAAGAGTGTTTAAATCTAGGGATTGTACCATAATCTTTCAGACACGTGTGAAATTACTTAACTCCCATGAAGGCATTGGAAACACAGTAAAAGTTACTAAAAAATATGACAAAAGCTGTAGAGTGTACAGTCACAGCAAAATGTCTGGAAAGATTATGGTACAATCCCTAGATTTAAACACACTCTTCAAACCTTGAAGGCACTATAACTTATAAACTATTGAGAATTTCCAAAATCGTTATTGACTAATTTACATTCAATTATGTGCCAGGAATACACCTGCGGATTTTCGGCACGCATTTCTGAACCACCCTGTATATATAGATAAGTGCCAAAAATGTTAATTTGTATTTCACATAATACAGTAATTCAATTATAATTGTTATTTGAATATTAAGTAAGTCAAAGTAATAATTACTCATCATTCATTAGAATAATCAAGTTGAAACACGATTATCAACCAAAAATTCTCCATTTTGTTATGACGTATTTTATCAATACTTTTAGGCTATATATCGTTTGCTTTGATTTAAAATATTAATATTGTGGTCTATGTTATTTGAAATATGATGATATATATGATAATATAATTATAAGCCAAAGTAACAATTACAACTAATTATTCATTAGGATAATCAAGTTGCAACATGATTGTCGACCAAAATTTTTCTTCCACCTTCCATCTTAAAATATATATAATGTATATATATTGAAGTTGTGTATATTTTGTGGTGACATATGTCTATAATAAATATAACAATTATAATTGTGTACAAAAACAATTTAGATAATAACAAATGATAATATAACTTTAGCCTAGCTGACATATACAGTGTGTATCGCGACGTATAGCATTGACTTACACCAGAGATATAAAATATAATTTTGTGTATATTTTGTTGTATAAAGTATGCTGTGTGTGATCTCAAAGTACAATGAATACTGATAAAAACTATTTTAACGTGTGTTGTCAAATGGCGGTGAGCTTCGTAGGGAATGGAAGCCTAATATGGTTTTCGGGCCAACAGGGCTCTCACAAGCAGAGATAGCCATTACCTTAGATGTTGTAACTTTTTACCCTAGATTTCAGCAAATTACTTTAGAATTGCTGGATCATTACCTTGAAAATTACCTTAGATTTTTGTGTGGAAAATATGATTATATTCTTAACAAAAGTGCACATTCTTTGTTCACAATACTTTTAATGGCATTTTCACAACTGAAAAGGTCTAGTTTTAGGTAGCAATCAACCTCGATATGCATATAAGAATCTTTTAATAAATCAAATAGGGTACATTACAACTTTAAGAAAATAAATGCTCTTCCCTTCAACATAAATACTGGTAGGCTAATACTTATCTTAACAAAATACAGTAGAAATAAAAGAACATTTGCAATTACAGTGTACTAAGTAACAGTAAGACTGTCCAAATTGTTATCACACCCATTAATAATGCTTATCATTACATAATGCAAAGAAAAACACATATCAAATACAGTACTGACACTTGACAGTAAGACTTATCACACTAGAATGACTAGTTCATCAGTAGGCCCTTAATACTTATTACATAATACAAAAAATTTAAAGATTGTCCAATATGGAAATACAAAAACAGTTCCTTTTTTAGCTTTCATGTATAACAACTACTGAAACTGCTTGGATATGAGATTCTTGGCTTCCTCATCTGTAGCATTACTCTTTTTAAATCTAACAGGAGTTGTCTATCTGCAATCAACTGATGACTAGAGATTCTCTTCCTTTCAAGACCATTTTTGGTATGCAACAAACTTACCAGACTAGTACTTTTCAAAATACATCTGATATCAGTTTTAATTCTTCGTAGATGACTAAAGAGCCTTTCCACAGATGCATTGGAGTGTGGCAGGGATAATGTACAAGCAACTACCTTTCTAAGATTGGGGAATTTTGGCTCTCCTGTCTCATTTTTCAACAGTTGTTTTTTCCAGAACTCACCAGCATCTTTCTCCCCCGTGAAACTGGCAGTCTAAGCGTCCGCAACGGTATACATATAGGGAGTTATACGACTCCTGAACTGGTTCTTTACGTAAAAATATATTTGCGATTCAGAGCATACTGGCGATTACTGGGCCTGTTTTTCAGCAGAACCATGAATATTATTAAATTGTGGCTGGTAAGTCTCGATTACGTTAGAATTACCTTAAAAATTGCATTACCTTAAACATTACCTTAAGAGTACTTTAATTACCTCAAACCGAGGTAATTACCTTGAAAGTGAGAGCCCTGCGGGCCAAAGAGGTCTTATTTATTTCATATTAATAAGTTTTATCATGATTGCAATATTTATGTGCAGTTCTATAACGTACATTGAATCATATTTTCAATGCATAATGATAATACCAGGCCCCTATAAATAATATTCGACGAAATAAGATTAACATCTTTTGGAGGTTTGGTAAACTCTACCTGCAACTTATACAAGCCTCAGCATTTCCCTACATTTCACGGATTTTCTTCTTATACAAGCCTGGTATTATACCTCTGCATTGAAAATATGATTCAATGTACACTGGATCAAAAAAGTATCGCGCAGGTGGGGTCCGATGGTTCTGTAAATGATCGCTACAGCTCATGATAAACAAGCTCGTTTTCAGTAGTCATCGTCTTAAGTGTCAGAATGTTTCACGAGGGAAATGCGCGATACTTTTTTGATCGAGTGTACGTTATAGAACATCACAGAAATATTTCAATCATGATAAAACTTATTTATGAAATAAATAAGACCTCTTTGGTCCGAAAACCATATTAGGCTTCCATTCCCTACGAAGCTCACCGCCATTTGACAACACGCGTTAAAATAGTTTTTATCAGTATTCATTGTACTTTGCCGAGATCATACACACCATACTTTATACAACAAAATACTGCCTCGTTTCTTGGTGGTGTTGGTGGTAGTTGTTTGTAGATCAGGAGAAATGGCTAATGGTGGTAAGCCATTTCTCCTGAAGATGTCAAGGAGGAGGTCAGAGATACGACCCATCCTTTCAGCAGCTAAGGCAACAGCAGTCTTGGTACAGACGGTGACGATGTCTGCCTGTTGCTGCCGTTCCTGCAATGGTTGAGCGTCGGTAGTCTTCCCTCCACGGGTATGGAGTGAGCCGAGGACTTTACCACCATCAAGTCCGGCTACTTTGGTAACTTCCACGACCTTCCTCCCTTCCTCCACAGTGAAGGACATCTCTCCATCCCTCAGTGATGGTGATAAGGTGGTGGGAACAGAGAGAAGGATATCCTTCCTGTGGACTCTGTAGTAATCTTTGTTGTTACTCGTCACAAAGCCATAACCTTTGTAGTTTCCTGATTGGCTATGAATATGATACGTCATACTCAACACATAATAATATCAAATTTGTAACTCTACACCTAAATAACCTTTCCACCCAGTGACTAGACCACTCCCCTTGACAACAATATCAACACATTATAATAACATCAAATTTGTAACTACACCTACATAACCTTTCCACCCAGTGACTAGACCACTCCCCTTGACAACAATATCAACACATTAGAGGCCTAATAATATACGGATGGAAATTCATATCACCAGTAATGTTACAGTCTAATGCTATGTGAAGTCAAAATATCTTTTAAATGATGATAATCTGTGACTAGGAGTATGGTGAAGCGTCAGACTGAACAAAAGTTAGAAGTAAAGTTATAAATTACTCTTGAAAGGTAGGACAAAAACAACCTTATATATTATTATACTTAAAAGGAAAAACGTATGTTCAACAACAACAACAATAATAACAGAACATACACAAACACAGTTACTTTAGACCCTAACACAAAATGACAACATAGAGATTTACCCTTATCACCATTAGAACATGTCAATACACAACTTGAGAATTTTCTCTACACATTTCCATTTCATATAAATTACAGTAATAATATAATGTCTCGGTTTATAATACTTAACATGAAGAAAAAGAGGATTCTCGCTGAATCCTACACTAATTTATACTCCCTGTTTCTCGGTTCTTTCTCCCACGTCACAACACAACGGTTACTTCTTCTTCTTCTTCTTCTTCTCAGTTTTATCCCTATTCGGTTACTTTTCAGGCCCAACCACCACCGAGATATAGTCCAAGTTACTGCTGGTAGAATACTGATTCCTCCAACTTGGGGAAAACACCTCGTAACCTTCGGAACGATACCCCAACATATCAGTCCGGACCTTCCAGGACAGTTCACAGTTTCACAGTTCATATTTTCCAGTCGGGAACAATCCCTTAGATGTCAGACTGGACTCCTGGGAGGTTCGTACTGCTTGTTCCGTTTTCAAGTCAGATTGTTTAAAAGGGGGAGGGGGGCGTAACAGTAACAACACCTTACCTCACCACAAGTTTGGGTCCATAATAATATACTGTTGGAAATTTATAACACGAGTAACAACACCTTATTACCTCACAACAAGTTTGGGTCCATAATAATAACATCAAACTTATCAACACTCTACAGTCTACACCTACATAACTTTCCCACCTTGTCACCAGACCACTCCCCTTGACTCCAATATCAACACATTATAAAACTGTGTGAATATTCACTACACTCCTATCTTACTATAGGTCTGATCGATATTAGTATCATTGTGTGTGTGTATTATAATAGGACCAAAACTCACTACCAGTACTGTAACTGTTATAGGACTGAAGCCGGGAGGGAGAGGAAGGACACCACGGTGATCACTGCTTCTACCCACTTTCAAGGTCACACCCTTCTTGGAGAGAGAGAGAGAGGTTTGCCTATGACGTCTCAGAATGGTCCAGCCAGTTAGCGCACCTATGATTAGTGGATACAAGTATGTATTTATTATAGATATAACGTCTACCATATTGAATGTAGCTAGATAGTAGTGTAGTGGGTTATAACGTCTGTGTGGAATACTGCGTATCGTGAGTTCGACAATTGTGTTGCTGTAGCAGACTGTACAGAACCCTCTTGGTTGATTTATATTAAGGTAACATGTACTGTACTGTAGTAATAGTAACAATAAGTAGGTTATAATATCCTAACAGAATATAACATAGGCTGATTTATATTAAGGTAACATGTACTGTACAGTAGTAATAGTAACAATATGTACCCAATATTCTTGATATTCTCCCTCTCTCTCTCACACCGCTTTATAAAACCATTTATACACTTGTCTCATTAATATTTTATAAACTCAGTTACCTAAATCGGTCACAAAGCGTTTTGGAGATTAATTATGTCAAATAAACCTCCACCATTTAATCCAACCTAACCGAACCAACGAATTATAACCTAACTTTGATTATGTTTGGTAAGATTTCTATTCCCGATGTGACCTTATTTAATTATTAAGCCTAACAAAGGAAATATATCTTATAGGCCTATCTTCGAGCAGATAATGTGAGTTACTGTACTGTACTATGGTCTTATTTAATTATTAATCCTAACAAAGGAAATACAGTATATCTTAGAGCAGATCTGAAATTACAGACCCAAAGAGTACAATACATCGCTCCTCAAGTTGTATAATAGAACTCAGTGGTAAATGTTTTGTTAATACCAGTGTAGCCTAAATCAGAAGGTGGAATATCTCTGGTTTACACTGGTGTAAGTCAGAAGGTGGAGTATCTCTGGTTTACACCTGTGTAAGTCAGAAGGTGGAATATCTCTGGTTTACACTGGTGTAAGTCAGAAGGTGGAATATCTCTGGTTTACACTGGTGTAAGTCAGAAGGTGGAATATCTCTGGTTTACACTGGTGTAAGTCAGAAGGTGGAATATCTCTGGTTTACACTGGTGTAAGTCAGAAGGTGGAATATCTCTGGTTTACACTGGTGTAAGTCAGAAGGTGGAGTATCTCTGGTTTACACCAGTGTAAATCAGAAGGTGGAATATCTCTGGTGTACACCGGTGTAAGTCAGAAGGTGGAATATCTCTGGTTTACACTGGTGTAAGTCAGAAGGTGGAATATCTCTGGTTTACACCGGTGTAAGTCAGAAGGTGGAGTATCTCTGGTGTACACCGGTGTAAGTCAGAAGGTGGAGTATCTCTGGTGTACACCGGTGTAAGTCAGAAGGTGGAATATCTGGTTTACACCGGGGTAAATGTTTTGTGGATACCAGCACAAAGTGTGTGCCATTACTTTATTAACAGTATTAACATAGTAATATTAACAGTAGGTCAAGACACAAGCCTCCATCAGTGTCTTGGACACCTCAGGTGTACCAACCCTACAGTAATGAAATATTTAACTTCAATGGAATTTTATTTCAATATTGGTGGTCCCAATACTTTTTTTGCCGACTGTACGCTAGCAATCCACAGTCAATCCCTAGCCTACCAGAGTCGAAGCAGGTGGTTTCTGGACGACAGCCCAGCCAAACCATCATGACACACACACACACACACACACACACACACACACACAGCCCACCTGAGTCGAAGCCCGAGATCTGAAGCAGGTGGTTTCTGGACGACAGCCCACCCTAACCATCATGAGGACACACACACACACACACAGCCCACCTGAGTCGAAGCCCGAGATCTGAAGCAGGTGGTTTCTGGACGACAGCCCACCCAAACCAACATGACACACACACACACACACACACAGCCCACCTGAGTCGAAGCCCGAGATCTGAAGCAGGTGGTTTCTGGACGACAGCCCACCCTAACCATCATGAGGACACACACACACACACACACACAGCCCACCTGAGTCGAAGCCCGAGATCTGAAGCAGGTGGTTTCTGGACGACAGCCCACCCAAACCAACATGACACACACACACACACACACACACACACAGCCCACCTGAGTCGAAGCCCGAGATCTGAAGCAGGTGGTTTCTGGACGACAGCCCACCCTAACCATCATGAGGACACACACACACACACTTTGGGTGTGTATGAAGACTATGGAGACGGTATAGGTAAACTGGAGTGCTTCATATTCCTCCAAATGGATCAATAAGTCCATCTCGTATTAATAACATGGAGTTGGTCTGTTGTGTTTCGTGGCATCGTTTGGAAGAATCAGTTGCCTTTCAATATACCGTCAAAAGTATTTTTCGTTATTCTCTTATTAGTAAATTAGAAGGTGTGTGATTCCTCCAAACTATACCATGAAACAAATCACTACAATGTTATTAATAAGAGTTGTATTGTTTGGAGGAAGTAGTAAGTCCTTCAATATATACCATGAAACAAATCATTTCAATGTTATTAATAAGAGTTGTATTGTTTGGAGGAAGTAGTAAGTCCTTCAATATATACCATGAAACAAATCACTTCAATGTTATTAATAAGAGTTGTGTTGTTTGGAAGAAGTAGTAAGTCCTTCAATATATACCATGAAACAAATCATTTCAATGTTATTAATAAGAGTTGTATTGTTTGGAGGAAGTAGTAAGTCCTTCAATATATACCAGGAAACAAATCATTTCAATGTTATTAATAAGAGTTGTGTTGTTTGGAGGAAGTAGTAAGTCCTTCAATATAACTATACCATTAAGAGTCTTTACACTTTTATTTAATTAATTAAGTGTTATTTATTTATTATTATGGTATAGTTTGGAGGAAGTAGTAAGTACTTCAATATAACTATACCATTAAGAGTCTTTACACTTTTATTTAATTAATTAAGTGTTATTTATTTATTATTATGACATAGTTTGCAGGAAGCAGTACCGGTAGTCCTTCAATATATACCATCAAGAGTCTTTACCATTTTAATTAGCCTGTGTTATTTATTTATTTATTATCATGATATAGTCTGGAGGAAGCAGTAGTCTTCTGAAATAATTATACCGTCAAAAGTCTTTACCCTTTTAATTAATTAAGTGTTGTTTATTTATTTATTATTATGACATAGTTTGGAGGAAGTAGTAGTCCTTCAATATATACCATCAAAAGTCTTGACCCTTTTAATTAATTAAGTGTTGTTTATTTATTATTTTATCAAATTTTATTATGACATTATTATTCATTGTTATTATACCGTCTACTATTATAGTCTTAGTGTTATAAAATATTCATTATTTTTGTAATAAAATTATTATTATCACCATTATATTATATCCATTAATCATTATTGTCCATCATTATTATCATAATGTTTATTACAACTACTACCACTACTACAACAACAACAATAAAAACTACTACTGTACTGTACTACTACAACTACTTCATTAAAGAGAAAGAAAACAATATAAATGCTTAGCAAAATATTTATTTATTGTAATGACAAATATTTACCTTTATACTAACAAAACAATGAGAATAATGTATACTATTCAAATAATAATAATAAATATTTACCTTTATACAAACCAAAGAAAAAGGTAATGAATATTTTTAAATTTATAACAATAAATATTTACCTTTATACAAACCAATGAGAATAATGTATATATAATATTCTGAATTAATTATAATAAATATTTACCTTTATATAAACCAATGAGAATAATGTATAATATTCTGAATTAATCATAACAATAAATATTTACCTTTATATAAACCAATGAGAATAATGTATAATATTCTGAATTAATCATAACAATAAATATTTACCTTTATATAAACAAAACAATCATAATAATGCATACTATTCAAATCATAACAATTAATTCCTTTATACAAATGAAACTTAAATATTACAATATATGAAATAAATGATATTCCTTGATACAAAGAGGAGTATAGCGTTATTATCTGTTATAATAATATAGATTTTGTAACTATGCGCTCCATCATCTTACATATTACAGAGGTCAGGCTTATTGGGCGGTAATTTAAAGGATCAGACTTGCTACCCTTTTTGAAGATGGGTGCTACATGGGATACCTTCCACGAGGGGGGGGACCGACCTCAATGTCAATGATAAATTGAATAGAACTGAGAAGGGTCCGGCAAGTTCAGCAGCACACTCTTTTAGTAGACGGGGGTGAATACCATCAGGACCCATAGCACTGTCTGTTTTTAGTGCCTTCAGGTACATCAAGACATCAGAAGAATTAATGGTCACCCTGTCTAGCCGGTTAACACCAAGTTGGTGGGGAAATGGATTCATGGGGACATTTGATTCGAAGACCCCGGAAAAGGCCTCTACAAAAGATTCGGATATCAACTCTGGGGAGTCAGTGAGGGTGCCATGGATCTTCAGAGGCCCAACACCTGTCCTGCCTACTTTTTGTTTCGAATGTAAGAGTGGAAGAGTTTATAGGCTTGGTTTTTTTGTCCTTGAGCAGGTCTCCTTCGTAGTTTGCCTGCAAGGCCATGGTGGTTTGTTTGAGTCTCGCATTTAGGTTGTTGAGGTTAAATAAACATTGTAGGGCTTGGTGAGACTGGTGACCATGCTGACGTCTGAGTTCCTTATACTCTTTCCAGATGTTTGTTCTAAGTTTGGTGAGATTTTTAGGAATTCTTCTCAGCCATGGAAGAGTACGGACTTTAGACTTCATAGGTGGGACGAATAGGGATATAAGGTCATGTAGGGTGGAGGACAAAAAGGAGTCAAGGCTGGTTAAGTCTCTAGATAGCAGCTCAAAGTCCCAGTCGATGTTACGCAAGGAGTTACGAATCCCTGCATAGTCGCCTCTAGCCCAGTCATATCTTGTACCAGCGTGAGGATTGGTGAAAGGGGGTTGAACTTGGAAGACGTAGTCAAATTTTATTATAACATGACTGCAATGGGGTAAGGGAGGACAGGACACAGGTTCAAGTACACGATCAGGCTCTGTGGTGAGAACAAGGTCAAGTATATTTTGAGAAGGGAGATAAGTAGGCTCACGTACCCATTGAGTAAGCCCAAGCATAAGAAATAGATTGAGAAAATTTTGATCTCGTCGCGACACTGCATAGGACAATTCATTTAGATCCCATCGGATAGAGGGCAAATTAAAATCTCGTAAAATAATCAGTTCCTTACCAAGACTATAGTTTGCAATATGATTGATTAGAGCATTATCATCATCAGTGGTGTAGGAAGGAGGACGATACACAGCAAGAATGTGGAGATTAAATGTAGGCAGGTATAAAGCAAGTGTATTTGGAAAATCCAAATTAGGAGAGTGGGAGACTTTGATTGAGTCTTTGACATAGGCACAGACTCCATGCTTAGGAATACCTGAAGGAGAATCACTCCTGAATATGGTGAAGCCACTAAAACTAACACAGCTGTCGGAGATACGGGGCACTAACCAGGTTTCCACTATACATAAAATAGCAATATTTGATTCAAAACACAAGTGGTTGACTAGAGATACTTTGTTTGTCAGACAGTTTAGATTGGTTACGGCAATTTTCAAAAGGATAAAATTAGGACCAGAGTGGGAACGTTGAGGAGGGTAGGAACTATGAGGAACAGAAACGTCTACTGGTTTTTTGAAGTCTGCACTCTGCAGTGAAGCTGCAACAGCGGCATCGAGGGAAGAGACATCATCGGCACCACTATCTGGGTTAGACCCACCCGAGCCAGAAGCCACCGGAACATCACCTCCGTCCACACCACCACCACATGCTCCATTTTTCCAGACAGGACACGAGCTAAGATCTGTTGATCGGGTATTTTGTGCAGGAGGCCCAGAATTATCTGTCTTTGAGTACAATTCTCGAGTTTTAGTGGAACGTCTTACTTACCGAAATAATTGAAAATATTCTATAACCAGTTGATCATCGCCTATACGTAGTCTTTCAGTTGGTAGTAGGGAGCAAGACCAATAACACTAAACAGCAGAGGTCTTTTCAGCCAGTGGTACTGCCGCTACTGCGCAGATGTAGTGACGTCATGGCGTGGTGGACTTCCCCGCTGGATTCACTAAACACTCCCTTAAGTGCAAATATAATGTTTTGTAGAGCTTTCTCCTTCACTGTTTACAAAATAATAATGTCAGCTGATGGGAGATCCTTGCGTCTGATTGGTTGGACTCACAGAGCTAAAAACATAGAGCGCTTAACCCTGTGTTATTAGGTTCAGGTTCAGGTTCAGGTTGATGGCGGAAGTTATGCCTTTTGATCGGCACTTCCTGATGTGTTCACTATTATAAGTTCTTGTGGTCTGGGTCTAGTTTTAATTTTTCTGTTACACTAAGGTTTTTATTTTATTCTCCCTTATTTTCCAGAATTTATATACTGTTTCTCTATTTTTCTCAATGGAATTATTTTCAAACAAAAGACTGCCTATAACACTGTCTTCATCCTCGCCAAACGGTTGTTGTAGCACTTGATTTTTTCTTCTTTCTTCGCTGTAGGCTGGGCAATGGAGAAGAAAGTGGGGTAAATTTTCCATTTCACCGCCACACATCACACAACTTGTTGGGAGGTTTTGAAATCTTTTTCTGTCTCCAAGTCCTAGGTTATTTGTGCGGCACCGGAACATGATACTTGATGCTTCACTGTTTTCGTAGATTTCGTCCTGCCCTCCAATTTCCTTTCTCCACTCCCTATACAATTTTAAACTTTCTTTTTCTTGTAATTCATTTTTCCAGTTATTTGTGTCCCATTGTTTCACCCTATCACTAATTTCTGCATTACTTATTTCCACCCCTCTTATTCCCACTAATCTTCTGTTCTCCAGCAGACTTTTTATCCACTTATTCTTATTTTCTATTCTCATTTCATCTATTGTTCTTTCTAATAGCTCATTATTCTCACCTCTTAATATGTATTGTAGATATTTTATTTGTCCCTCCATTATTCTACTTTTCATACTCGAGATTCCTATTTCTCCCCTTATTGCAGCTTCTTGCGTATAGCTTGGTGCTCCTAGTATCTTTCTTCCCACACTGTTTTCCACCCTTTGTAGTTTTTTGATGTCTTCTTTTGTAAAATCTAAAACATTAGCCCCATACAATATTATTGGAAGAGCTATACTTTTCCAAAACACCTTTCCAATTGTTAGCCTGGCACAACTTCTTGCTACAACAGAGTATGTTAAATTTGCCATTTTATTTGCTTTTTCTATCATTAACTGTTTTTGCACTTTAAACATGTTTCTACTGTCATTAATAGTTATCCCCAAGTATTTTAATTTATCACTCACTTTTATCCCTGCAATTTCATTAGGCTTTTCTTTCATATTGAATATAATTATATTACTTTTCTGTTTGTTTATCTCAAGCCCACATTCCCTTCCCGCTTTAATCACTTGCTCAATCACCTTTTCCGCGTCTTTCTCATTCCCTGCCAGTAGCATTCCGTCATCTGCATAGAACAGGGATGTTATGTTGAAGTTTTCATCTTTATATCCTCTATCTACCCTCTCTAAATGCTGCATAATTTTGTATGTAACTAGTTTGAATAAGGTGGTTGATCCCGTACATCCCTGTCTTATCCCGCTACTAACTGGTATATTGATCTCTTCATCCTCATTAAGTCTAACTTTGGTTATGTCCCCATCATATAGTTTTGTTATTACATCAATAGTTTGTTCATTTATTTTATAATCTATTAGAGTTTTCACCATTAAGTCTCTCTTAATACTATCGAATGCTTTTGCAAAATCGACCGAAATTACAAGTGACTTTTTGTTCTTAAATGTCTGCTCTACACAGTGTCTCAAAATTAAAATATTATTTTCAATTCGAGCTCCTGTTGTAAACCCCGCCTGATTTTCCTTTCCCCAGTCATTTCTCCTTATTTGCTCCTCAACACTTATTCTCACCACTGCCATTAGTAATTTATAGCCTATATTTGTTAGAGCTATGGGTCGAAACTCATTAACTTTAGGCTTTCTTGTTTTGGGGATCATTACCGTTTTACTTTCCTTCCATCCTTCTGGTATCTCACCTGACTGTAGGGTGTGTTTGAATGTTTGCACTAGTGTTGTTAGTAGATGCCTGTTTTCTAAGAATACTTTGTAAAATTCTGGTTTTATCCCATCTGGGCCTGCTGCCTTTTTGTTTTTCAGCTTTGCTAAACACCTTAGATAGGGGAGGCGTGTCACAACAGCGAGCGCTCTATTGAGTCTATTGTATAGATACTTGCCCATTGAACTCCCGTACGTACTTGTATAGTATGTTTCTATCCACAGTTATTGACATTTCCCTGATTTGTAAAGCATTGTATCTTGTTATTTAATTATGCAGGTTTTGTTAAATCAATTAACAAGGCTCAGATAATGTCCATAGGGAAAATTATGCAAAGAAATTAAACTTAAACTGGTTTATTAAACAAGACAAATATATATAACTGTAATCTGTCTCCCTCTCCCTCCACTTACCTTACATACATACATACATATTACTCTAGTGTGACATTCATACATACATACATATTACTCTAGTGTGACATACATATATATTACTCTAGTGTGACATACATACATACAGTCGTGGTCAATAATAATCATCCACATATAGGTAACTTTAACAATTTACTGTGTAATTTTTTCATGTTCACATACTATTTTATTGTTTTAAGTAGTGTGTAGCTGTTTGTATTAAATTAAACGATGGCACTATACCTATTTATTGGAATGTTTATCAGCTAAGGAACAGAGGGAAGCTGTCAAAATCTTACGTGAGTTACTCCTATATGGATGATTATTTTTGACCACGGCTGTACATTCATACATACATATTACTCTTGTGTGACATACATACATACATATTATTCTAGTGTGACATGCATATATACACACATATTACTCTAGTGTGACATACATACATTCATACTGAACAATGTGAACATAAAATACTGATCATAATAGAGATTAAGTACGTTGTATATATATATTATAAGAAGGTGACTGTGGATGAGAGCCAACGATAGTTTTGTTTATCTAACTAATTTCACCTATTAACCGAAATGTATTTATATTTAATCAGCCATTCACTGATATATCGGTTAAAGAAATACTTATTCATATATTGTGAGTCACTATAATGTAGTTAATATACCATATCATCAATAAAAGACCGAATAAATGAAATAATATCTTACCCTGGCATAAGCTAACAGGCTGGCGGGTTGAGGGGAAGGGCACGTATCATGGCCGCCAACCCACTTCCGGTGGCGACACGCCAGGGGGGGGGGGTTGCGAGCTCTATGTTTTTAGCTCTGTGATGCACACCATCCTATACTCCACGAATGTTCTTGAATATGGCCCCAAGCACAAGTAATAACTTGCATTTCTCTGGGTATTACATTAATGCAGTGATAGTGTATACACCTCATAGGTAAATTTAATTGTATTTCCAATAATTTTTAAACGAAATTTGTGGGATGAATTTACCGTGGGACGAAATGTATTAATACGAAATCACCAACCTGACAAAAACAAGAGTTCGGATCAGTGTTGCCAACAACGGTGAATTTTGTTTAGATATAGAAAATTTGAGGTACCAATGTGGAAATTATATACAGATTGTTCAAGAGTATATGGAGAATTGTATAAAGAATGTTCAAGAATAAGTGGGGAAATTATAAAAAAGATTGTTCAAGAGTAAATGGGGAAATTTCTACCAGACAAAATATAAAGAAGATGGTAAATGTGCGACTATCTTCAGTATAAAAACAGGGAATTTCTGAGGTAAAAAGAAAAATTCTGCTGATGTTAAAGTTGAGGTAAAAAGGGAAATTCTGATGTTACTGAAGTTGGGGATATCCGGATATGTCGTCAAGCAAACCTGGCAACACTGGATATCACCGTGTTATTGTATGCCATTAAAAGTAAGGACTGTAATTATTTACATTTATACTTGGTTATATTACAAATTTGTGAACATATATTGGCTATTGAAACTTTGGACCATAAATAGCCTTGAAGTGAGATGACAGACTACTATGACGACTACTACTAACTACTATTACGACTTGATACGCATTGCTTCATTATAACTATAGAATGGAGACACATTGCTGCATTATAATTAAGTGTGAGAAAGTTTATTTACGGTAGAATTGAGACTCATTGCTTCATTAAGTTGATCTACTTGACACTTTCAACACTTGACCTACTTAGATGGTTTTCCAAGTTTTGATCCATTCTGAGACACGTATATTTTGTGAATTTTAAATCGGGAACTGAATATACTCTCAGGATGGTAAATATTGAAAGAATTACCGTTATTGCCTACGGTTTTTCTACCTTCATTACCCACTTATTTAGACAATTCTAAGACTATTTTCTTCTATGGCATTTCCTCCGCAAATGCCAGATTTCCAAGATATATTCAAATGGGGCATTTTGATATTAGCCTGACCTTACCTAACCTAACCTAGACCGCATCAGACTACCGGGACCTAACCTGGGCAGACTACCGGAACCTAACCTGGGCAAACTACCGGGAAATAATCGTGATAAAGTACAATAAATGACTGGGGCAAAATACTGGGACCCAACCGGATCTGGCAACACTGCTGCAAAACGGTAATTCTTTCAATAAATACCGTTGATACCCTAAGGATTAATGATATTCACTGTTGATTGTCTATATAAAATGACAACTCACTTAGGTATTTATTGAAAGAATTACCATTTTGTAGCAGTGTTGCCAGATCCAGCTAGGTCCCAGTATTTTGCCCCGGTCATTTCCTGTACTTTACCACGGTTGTTTGCCCAGGTTAGGTCCCGGTAGTTTGCCCAGGTTAGGTCCCGGTAGTCTGATGCGGTCTAGGTCAGGTTAGATAAGGTCAAGCTAATTTCAAAATCTTGGAAATGCTATAGAAGAAAATAGTCTTAGATTGGTCTAAATAAGTGGGTAATGAAGGTAGAAAAACTACATGCAATAATGGTAATTCTTTCAATATTTACCTTCTTAGGCCTAGGCCATCCCACAGTGTTAAGGGGGTCATAATTATACTCTTGGTAAATTGGAGTACCTTGATTCCTCCACAGTATGTGAGGAAACAGAAGCAAATTAAACAAAATAATGGTGTCCTGTTGCTTCGAATAGTTTGGAGAATTCAGTTGCTCCAAATTTACCAGCAATGTACTTATGTTAGGCCTACCCCCTTAAGTTGCTGCTCTATAAAACCTCAACAGAACTTGAACATCCAGACTGGTTTATTTTTATTTGTGTAAAGATGTGTTGACTTTTAAGCAGTGTAGAATGAGAGTTACAAAGTGGTATGATCATAGTACTGTACTGTATGTAGCATTGAGCCATTCAATTTATGACAAATAATGTGCAAGTGAATGACATATATACTGATGATGCTGGTACTGTACTTTGTATTCTGAGGGTATGTTATGTTAAGCCATGTAAAGAATTGGAGGCATTGTATACCAGGAAACAAGGGTTTCTTGTACTTGACATCAATTACTAATATTTTTGTCTTAATTACAGATGTGGGGCACATGTAGTAACTACAGCAGAAATGCCTTTGAATAAATGGTTTAAGTTACAGTAATTGAGGAGCAGTTTTGAAGAGCTACCAGTACTTGTTACCACCTTGGGTTACTACACGACAGGATAAAATTTATTTATGATCAAGATACCTAAATAAAGTAAGGTAAGATACAGTATTGTATAATGTATTGTACTGAGAAAATAATAAATTATCATAATCGAGTTATGGTTGAAAAAGTGAATACTGTTTACAGTATTTCTAGATATGTTTGTGAGTATCACATCTCTAATTTACTGGACTGTTATTCGTTGATGTACGGTATGATTAAATTGAATTAAGTCAATGTTTTCACAGTTCACAAATATCTGTCAATATACAGTTTGAGCTTCCCATACATAGCTCTACTATGACCTAAATTACTGTATGTGATTTTACACTTGTAGATTTCCTATTTTCGATATTCCTTCTTGTATATGAATAATTATGTGTACCTATGTGTAAAGTAGAGAAGGGCTGATAACAAATTTTCATGAACTCCTTTTAATTTAAACCTACGGTAACTATACAATTTCTAAATTTACAATGGGTTTCGAGAAACATATTCCGATCATATCAGTACAGTATAAATTTCAATATTTAAGCAGGATTTTTTAAAACAGTACCAGTATGATTAAATTAGTCAGAATTTTGATAAGAGTAAAGGAACAAGATTGGTGTAAATTATTTCAGAACATCTGAAGGTAATGCTACGCCTTATTACCCTTGATGCCACCAACACCATCCTCAAGTAAGTACACAGTATAAATATGCAGTAGGAGATCTTAGTTAACTGTGGTATAGATTCATTACATTATGTAGGCTAATTAAGCACTCACTAATTGGAGTACTGTATAACCTGTTTCTATTGTAGAACTTTCTTTTAATAATCTGCATCATCATCAAGCCCCCATTTCCCTTTTTCAATTACTATAATGATCTAAAGCACTTTATGAAATGAGGCTTAATTAAAGTAGATAGGCTAGAATGAGTGCAATATAGTACCGTACATTAGAAGTGTCATTTAATCTGGCAAAGTATAACCCTACTGTTTGACTAATAGGGGGAAGTGGCAGTATGAAAGGCCAAAACTTTAGAGTATGAAACTCATAAGGTATTTCATACTTTCAGAAATACTGTAAGTGCAAAATGAAAACAAAAAGTTCAAGGATTTCATACTGTTGCCAAGTAAATTTTCGAGTGAGAGAAGTCTGAGATGGAGTTCCATTCCAAATCAAAGTAGTTTCTGGATGTTTAGAATTTGAAACAGTAAGGTTTTACTATACAGTATTATTTAAACATTGGTATGTAACTACTGTCCTGTACAATGAACAATGCTAGGGTGTATACTAGGTTTTAGTGAGTGCCAGTACATGTGGTACGTGTACTGAATCATTGATCAATTTCGTTATAATCAGATTTTTAATATCTGACAGATCGTTGGGTTTAGGAATTTTATGTTAGCAATATTTCAAGCTGATCATAACATAAGAATCAAGACATCACCTATTTTGCCCATTGTACCTTTTCTTATTGTAGTAATATGACTTACAATTTTATCATGAACAACACTTTTTACAGATGTTTCTCATCCTTCAATAGGTTCAAGGGGTCTGTAGCAGAACAGTATGCAGCCATTGGGAAACTGTATGGTCTGAATCCTGATCCACAAAAACTGACTACTGCATTTAGGTATTCATGTTGGCCAGTTTTAGTGAGTAGTTTTTGTCAGTGTACAGTATAATGCCATATATAGAGAAATACCATAGAATAATACATACTTTTTGTCATCTACTTACATCAAGACATGTTTTATAATGATCAATTATTTGACAAGTGATGAAGACTGATTTATATTGTATTCAGGCACAGTTGACAAGATAATACCAAAGAGAGATTGTTTGTTCTGGCTGTCATTTCACGTCATCTTTTCCTTCTTTTTATTACCGTTTTTAGTGTCTTTTAAATTTACACAGACCCTCCCTCAACATAACACCGTCCCCCACCCCTCAATTTTCACTATTTTTAATAATACAGTTATTTTTTTTAGTGTATTTTATCATCTTTTAAAAAAATTTATATCCTTTTTAGTTAAATTCATAGGTTTTATTATCAATTCTCTTTTTTTATATAACTGACCCCTGACACAAGTTAGGGGTTTGTTTCCGTTTTATTCCTTCCTGCAGCCGTGCAGACTGTCTCGGTACAGGGGTAAGTTTGTGTTGTACATTTATATTGGTGCTTTATAAACATGTACAGACACACCCCACACAAAACAACATACACATGTACACTAACAATATTCTACACATACTGCTCATTAGTTTTAATACTCTACAACACTGACAATAAAAACACTGGCTGCACACATACCAACACACTAGACTCACTAACACCAGACATCTACACCCACACCTCCATATACACA
The DNA here is from genome assembly GCA_033782935.1 of Petrolisthes cinctipes. Taxonomy (NCBI): domain Eukaryota; kingdom Metazoa; phylum Arthropoda; class Malacostraca; order Decapoda; family Porcellanidae; genus Petrolisthes; species Petrolisthes cinctipes. Next base: position 352,796 of record JAWQEG010001796.1, read on the forward strand.
CACCTGTTTGGGAACCTGGGCACCCCTAAGGGCCCTCAAGGGTTAAAGGTGGCTTGCCTCAGCAATCTCCGGGGTGCCCTGTTGCTCCTTATGTTGTGTGGTGACACAGGGGCTCTGATCAACCCTGGCCCCCGCGCCCCAAAGTACCCCTGTCAATTATGCCGACGGGCGGTCAAATGGGGCCAGCGGGCCATCCAGTGCGATCGCTGCTGTGAGGTTTCCCAGCATGCAGGCTGGTATCATGTCAGCTGTGTTGGGGGCTGCACGGCGGCGTTCGATGGATTGGAGGGTCGGAGCCTTTCGTGGATCTGCTGGGACTGTGGTGTGCCCAATTTTACCTCCTCCCTTTTTCACTCACCAATACACTACACCAATAGATTCAGTTTATTAGACACCACCACTTCATCTTCACCACAACCCACAACTCGCAACACACCTCCACCATTAGATAGGATCACCCGACGTTTAGGTAGACGCAACAGAGACAATTCCTCCCCTACACAAAACCGACAGCAAGACATGACTTCCCTTAACTCCACATCATCCACTCCTCCACTCCCAAACCATTCTACACCCAACCAGACTCTCCATAGTGCACGCTCATTCTCCATAACACCAATCACCATCCCTAATAGATCATCCATCCTCACACCCCATTCTACCACCAACACCACACTCGACTCCATCACCACACTCGACTCCATCACCCATAAAAAACTGTCTTCCCTCCGTACCCTAGTCATCAACTTCCGCAACATCATAAACAAAAGAGCCGCCTTTCACCAAACCCTCCAGACCTATGACCCCGACATTATTATAGGGACAGAGACCTGGCTCACACCTGACATCCAGGACAGTGAAATCTTCCCGACGGACAGTCCCTATAATATGACCCTACACAGGAAGGACAGAATAGACGATAACCATGGCGGAGTCCTAATTGTGACAAAGCCAGGACTAGTTGCGACCCCAGCCACCGAACTGAACGCGGACTCTGAAATTATATGGACTAAAATACAGATACAGGGCTGCAGGACACTCATTATAGGATCCTTTTATCATCCCCCAAATTCAAACTTAGAATACCTGCAGACCCTTGACGATTGTTTATCTAAAATTGACCCCTCCAAAAATATATGGTTGGCTGGTGACTTTAACCTTCCCGACATAAACTGGACAGCACAGGCGACACTGGACAATTCCACCCATGAAGGCGACTTACTATTACAGACTGATAGGAAACTCTTACATGAAAATTTCATTGACATCATTAACACCCACTCACTTACCCAAACAGTACTCGAACCAACACGCACACAAGTCAGTGTAGAAAGACATAATCCTAACATAAGACACGGGGTCACATCCAACATTTCCTTAATTACACGGACACGAGTACTACCTGGTCTTAGTGACCATGAGATGGTACTCATTGACGCAAACATCAAGCCAACAACACAAAAACAATTACCCAGGACAATTTACATGTACAACAGAGCTGACATGGGTGGCATTACCCAAGACTTAGTTGAATTTCGTGACTCGTTCCTTGACTCAGACCCAATGGCCAGCTCTGTGGAAACAAACTGGACCAGACTTCGTGACTTTATACGTGACACAATGGACAAGCACATACCCACAAAAACCATCACACATAACCGGTCATTACCATGGTACAATAGACAATTAAAAAGACTACACAGAAACAAGGTAAAGGCATACAACAGAGCAAAACGATACAACGATACAGAACACTGGTTAGAATACAAAAATATACAGAAAACACTACAGAAAGAAACTAAACAAGCAGAAACTAAATACACATCCACTTTCCTCGCAGACAACACACAAAACCACAAAAAATTCTTCAGCTTTTTTAAAGCACGCAAACAAGACTCGACCGGTATTACAACATTACTACACAACAATTCCTTGGTTACACACCCACAAGACAAAGCCAACGCCCTTAACACACAATTCCAGTCCGTTTTTACCCATGAACATGAACACTTACCAGACATGCCAACACCATCACACCCACCTATCCCTCCCATTCATATAAACGCCCAAGGAATTGAGAAACTCTTATCTGAGGAAGACATACACAAAGCGACTGGACCAGACAATATACCCTGCAGGATATTGAGGACTAACGCTAGCGTTCTTGCCCCTGTCCTGCAGGTTATATTCTCACAGACTTTACAGACCGGTGAACTCCCCCAAGACTGGCTTTTGGCAAATGTGACCCCAATTTTTAAATCCGGAGACAGAACCCTTCCCATTAATTATAGACCTATTTCACTTACCTCAGTCCCCTGCAAAATTTTAGAACACATTATTCATAGACACATAATGGACCACTTTGATAGGCAAAATATACTGACTGACAATCAACACGGTTTTCGGCCTAAACGCCCGTGTGAGACGCAGCTACTGGTAACTACTAATGACATCTTGCAGTCCCTCATTGACACAAAAATTAGACAGGTTGACGCCATAGTATTAGACTTTGCCAAAGCCTTCGACAAAGTCCCTCACCAAAGACTACTACACAAATTAGAATTCTATGGCATACAGGGACAACTTCTTCACTGGATTAGAACGTTCTTGACTACCAGAAAGCAACGTTTAGTTCTTGACGGTAGTCAGTCTCCATCTGTTCCTGTGACCTCTGGGGTACCCCAGAGCACTGTCCTGGGTCCCCTTCTCTTCCTATCATACATTAATGACCTCCCACTCTCATTTTCCTCTACCACTAGACTCTTTGCAGACGATAGCTTAGTTTACAGACCAATTAAAGATAGGAATGACTGCCTTCGACTACAGGACGACCTAACTGCACTTGAAAACTTGGAAGTCAAGTGGCAGATGACATTTAGACCAGACAAATGCCATCACATCCGTTTTACCCGTGCCCATAATGTCATTCCATATACATACCAACTACACAACACCAACCTCAACACAGTCACTTCCCACAAATACTTGGGTGTCCACATCTCAGCGGACATGAGGTGGAACACACACATAGGTAGCATCAGGGCCAAAGCTAGTAGGGTCCTGGGGTTCTTGCGCAGGAACCTCAGCAGGTGTAACACAAACACCAAAATTATTGCGTATAACACTTCCGTTCGGCCACATTTAGATTATTGCGACACCGCCTGGGACCCACACACTTACAATAATATCAATAAATTAGAGTCCATACAAAACAAGACTGCAAGATGGGGCAGACGTGATTACAGACACACTACATCAGTCACTTTGCTTAAACAAGACACAAAACTAGACCCATTAGTAACACGAAGACAGATACACAGAGAACAGATGATATACAAAATCACAAACAAGTTAGTTGACATAGACAAAGACACATATCTACACCCTACAAGTATACGATCCACTAGAGGCAGCCACAACTTAAAATACCATACATACCAGACAAGCACTGATATATTTAGGCACTCATTCTTTCCCCGCAGCATCCAAGAGTGGAATCATCTCCCATCTCATGTAGTTAATAGCCCCACTCTTGACACGTTTAGAAATAGGATCACTAATCATTACCTCCCTCCCCAATCCTAATCCTGAACCCACAGTCCCTGACCCAATCCACCCTTATCTTAACCCTCTTCCTAATCCTGCCCTGGATCCCTAAATCCCCCGCACAACCCCCGCATATTATGCCGCCCATGAGCGGCCCTCTGCGGGACCCTAAACTTGAACTTGAACTTGAAAGTATGGAAGGTAAATAGGGGACACTCTGCCCGCTCCCGTGTTATTTTAGCGACGGTGGTGCCCCAAGTGAGAAACGCGTAAAACTCGAGTTGTGGCGTCACTGGCGTGGTAAACAGCATGGTCGGTAAACAGTTTTAATGCTTTACCAGCAGAAGCACAGTACACTGCAGACTTTGTTGAAAAGATGGACCAATTATTCATCTGTTTTAATAGTGGATCTCTTACCAGTGCTGCTAAAATGAGACATACATTTAGTGTAAATTCAGGTCACAAGGAATTTCTACCTGGCTGCTTGACATGGTTTGCTAATACTAAATCATTGGGTCTCGTAAACTGCCTTGTTTCCTTGGTTGGCAGATGAACATAAATGGTCTGATACAGTTGTGAGATGAGCTACATTAAGAGTACAAGCTGTCATACTTGCTAACCAATAGACTCAATCAGGATTGCTTGGAGAATTTATTTTCAGTACTGTGGTAGTTGTGCTTGTTTTGGTTGTATTGGTGGTAGTGGTAGTTGTAGTGGTAGTTGTACTGGTGGTAGTGGTAGTTATGAGACTGCCATAGGCCTATCTGAATGACAGTGGACTTGATGTGTTTGTGTGTGTGTGAGTGTGCCGAGCATTACGGTGGATTAGAGAATAAAGTAATTGTATAAATTGGGACTTTTTAATAGCCTTTTACGCCATGTAAAGACACTGGGGAATTATTCTTGGACTCCTCAGGATATGGTGTAACACAGTACAGCAGTAGGGATGTGAGCGTGTCAAATGTCAGTGACGAGTTAAAATGTAGGCTACTTTTAAAAAAACATCTGGAAATTACTAAGGAACTGCTACAGGTAAGTACCGTTGCCAGCACTTATAACTGGTACAGTCAACGTTGTCATTTCTCGTCTCCTGTACCAGTTATAAGTGCTGGCAATTGTACATCGATATATGTATATGCATACTGTAAATTGAAAAGTATTTTTCCAATCTTCATAAGTGATAACAACAAGACAAGTAGCATTGGGTATTGGTGTTGACGTGTAGTTTACCGCGCTTGCCGTCGGGCGGCGCCAATGTTCCCACTGTTACATTCTCCCCATAGGGGCGGTCGCGAGTGTCCCCTCTTTACCTTCCATACTCTTTGATAATACTAGTAAATACAATATATTTAAAAATTATTATAACCTGATTTGTTTATTTTTCAGACTGTCATTTAAAAAACTTGAACAGGAGGCTCCAAATTTTGGTGCCGAAGGAATTGGGTGGCAGAAGTGGTGGCTGTCACTGGTGTCAGGCACATTTAGAGGAGCTACTTGCTCTGCTGATGATGCCACATTGGAGCTTGTGGGGCATCACCTCATCAAACATTTTTCAAGTTCTTCAGCATATGAACTTCATGAAGGAAGTGTACAGTTGCTAGAGAAGATCTGCAGTCAGCCCATAAAAGTTGGCATAATCTCTAACTCTGACGATCGTTTGGAGGGCATCCTGCTCCAGCTGGGAATTAGACATTACTTTGACTTTGTAGTCACTTCCTACAATGTCAGGAGTGCCAAACCAAACCCAGTGATATTCCAAGTGGCCCTAAACAGTGCTGGTACCTGTGTGAGTCCTGCAACAGCTCTCCACATAGGTGATGACTTGAAACGGGACTATCTGGCAGCTAAGGCTTGTGGTTGGAACAGTATCCTAGTCTCAAGCAACCACCAGCAAAAGTGTGAAGAGGCATGCATAACCTTTGACCAAACCTCAATGTTCTCATGCTTGAAAGAATTGATACCTGTAATTGAATCATTCAATTTCCCTACACCAAAGGGCAGTTTGTGACAGTGCTACTTATACTGTATTTATATATTGCAGTTTACTCTTATATTTACTAGTACATGTAACTTACAACAACAAAATGTTTATAGCAACAGTAATACCTAATAATATTCATGTGATGAAGCTTTTAGTACGGTCTCATGTTCAACTTGGACGATGCTTCATGAACAACTATTCTCTTAGCCCTAGAATTTTATTAAATGTGTTTACACCAGTTCATGAACATCTCTTGTACAGAAGGGAAGCTATTAGTCCCTTAAGTAATACCGGTATTTCTAGATACAATTTTGAAAGTGGTGTAGCTACTGTGAATTTTTGTAAACAAATTAAACATAGGACTCTCTTATTTGAGGAAAAAGACTCCCCAAACTATGTTGTACAAACTAACACAAATGGAAGAGAAAAGAGGAAGAAGAGATTGTGGGGAAGATGGGCATACTCCTCCCTGCTGGCACTTAGCATCTTTGGCATCAAATCTGAGGGGGAGACGACGAAGGCAGAGTCTGAGTTAGTCATTATGATTAAGAGAGGAATATTAGCTTTAAAGGTAAGAAATCTTGTAGTTTTGTTATATAAGCCTAAAGGCTCATTGTGTAATTTTTGTCAATATTTTTAGTTTCTTTAATACTGTATTGACAGAGATAGATACACTTTTCAGTTATAGTCATTCATTCTCTCATATTGAGTCGTTCATTTTCTGTTTGGGTAAAAGTAAGGTTCTTAAATACGTTACCAACTGAAACCTGTTGACAGAATGAGGAGCTGAACAAGGCTGAGCAGCTACTCCATGTTGCCCTGAAAACTGCCCAGGAGTCAAGTAATGTACAGGCAGTCACATATATATTTGACCTCCTTGCAAATCTTGCATACAAGCGTGAGGAGTACTCTAAAGCTGAGAAGCTTTTCAAAGATGTACTTCGCCGACTACTTTCAGGTAGGAAAAGTTATCTGATATATCCACACCTAAGCATACACTACAAGGATAACACTCTACTGTAGTCTGATACTGTCGGGGATCATAACTAGATTTATAGAATAATACAAAACATCTTAATATGGTTTGTATAATTTAAAACTTTAACAGTGATTTTGAATACAATACTGTACAGTATTGATAAGAGCTCCACCCAGAATTATGTAATGCAAACTTAGTAGGGATTTTGTGATTATCTTCCTTCCTTCAGTGAGTTTTTCATAATTATATTTTACATGTAAGTTGTACAGAGGATATTATAACGATGGCATTGAGGCATTTAGACATTTGGTACTGTACTTGGTTCAGTGTTGAATTATCATTGCTTATTTACGGCATTCCACATTGTTATTTATTGTTTTATTGTCAACAGGTGGTATGGCAACCGATGATAATGCTGTTGTGGAGATAAGCCTCAAGTTGGCCAGTGTGTATGCATCAATGCTAGACTATGAGAAGGCTGTCCAGGGGTTCCACTTCTGTATCGGCACTCAAGAGGAAAAGATTCAAAAGCATGGAGAGAAAAATGTGGATGAAGACACCCTGCTCTTGTGGGCCATGAGTATGGACTGGTATGCTCGTTTCTTACTGAATATCCATAAATACGACCTGGCCAAGCAGCACTTCATCAAGGCGTATGAGATGAGTGTACGTGTCAATGGTCCAGAACATGAACAGACTGCAGTGCTGCTGAATGACATCGGGTCTGTGTGTTCGCTGCAGAAGAGTTATGCAGAAGCTGTTCAGTATTTTGAAAAGGCCATTGAAGCTGCAAAGAAGTCAGAAAGTGCAGACATTGGTTCATTTTACGTGAATTTAGGAACTGTCTACATGCAACAGTCTCTTTTATTAGAGGCTGAGCGGTGTTGTCGAGAGGGGCTGTTACTTTCCAAAAAATTACAAAACCAAGAAGGCAAGGAGGAAGCACAAATTTGCCTAGCAGAAATAAAGAAGATGAAAAAGGGTGTGTAGTCCCTAGAATATAGGTAGCATTTTTTAAGAAGAAAATTGTAAGGCTTTGGGCTTGTTCATAGCATTTTTCAAAGTATAGTAGAGTAGAGGCTACATTTCTGAGGAAATAAATTTAGTTTTTATGCTTAAATGCTAGAATGGGATTTGGACCTGAAATTATTTGATGCCCGATAAAGTTCAAGCTTTGAAGCTTCCAAAGAAAATTATGGTTGTATGAATGTTGACGGTCATAAGCCTCCTATTATCATGAATTACTTCACTGGGATGGTCACACATCAGAATTTAACAGGGTATCGATCCCTTTCTCCAATTTAATTATTGGTCTAGTATACTTTGGAAAAAATTGCTTATGAAAGTTAATCAATACCCTTATAAGTAAGATGACTCTGATGATCAGTTACCTATGACTGAAGACAGCTCAAGAACATTTTTATTATCATTTAGGTTGTAGTTTGTGTTGACATTGCATTTATAAAGGTTCAATGACATGTCACTGGAAAGAAAGTGGATATCAATATATCTCGGATGATCTGTTCTACAGGATGTCCCATAAGTTTGGAACCATAAAGTAAACAAAATCCTTCTATTGACTCCTCACTTCTTGATAGCACCCCATAATGAATTGGCCATGGCAGAAACTACAGTACTGTACATAAATGTTTATTATTGCAAGAGCTGCTGGCCCACTGCAAAGTGTTTATTTCACAAACTCCCTCATAGGAACTGGGTGGAAGGATTTGCCCACTGTTCAATGTGTGTGTGTGTTTTAAGGTTGTGTAGTGTGATGTGAAGTAATACATTCTTCAGGTGAGGTACAAATGGCGAAAGTGATTATTTTCAGGAGAATGTTTGTGTTGTATAGCTGTGGTCAGCCGAGTACCTCTGATGTTAGAGAAAGAAAGAAATATAGCTAGCCACCAAAGTCCAAAACATGATGAAGAATCTCTGCATTTTCATGAAGCTCCCAGTTCCAAGACAGTAGCACATTCCTGTGTGGTGCTGCCTCTCCCTTTAATACTCTAATCCTTAAAGGTGTGACCACATATGAGTAATCTTCATGACACTTATTTTTCTGCCAGCAGAAGCCTCTCACTCCACTTGACTCTACCGTAACATATATACCATAGTATATTTAATATATACTGTAAAGTATTTAATTTACCTTTTGGTTCCAAACTTGTAGGACCCCCTGTATTTACAATCTTGCTCATATTTTATATCTGTTAGGTACATAACGATAAAATCTATCTGATTTTTTGTAAGTATGTTTTGAAATGTCAGGTGAAGTGGACAGATGTGATGTTTTTGACTGACAGATGTACTATACATATTGACTGATTCATATATTTTCTTATGTCTTACTAATCTATGAATAGTGTTCCCCTTGGTTGCCATTCTCATAGCTTGACAGATGATAGCTACCGGTATGTCTTCAGGGACTATTGTGTAGTACAGTAAACCCTCAGTAAGCCTGACTAATTGGGGCAGCAGCTTGTCTAGTTTAGCCAAAAGTGTGGTAAGGCCTCCAGAGCCTTCCCTCTTAATCTGAACTCTTTTCAAGGAACCAGAGGTAAGCCCGGGTGGTAGAGAGCTTGAACTAGAGTTGAATTACAGGAACTAAAATTTTTTTCAAATGACAAATCTGAAAGTTTGGAATGTGATTGGCTTCATTGAACATTTTTTCAACTTCTTCAGGTTAATAAGGGGGACAGTCAAGGTGGTAGAAAGTCCAAACTGGTGTTGGAGTAACAATAATATTCTGAATTTTTTGCGAGTAAATGGGAAACACTTCAGACTGAGATCATAATATCCAGAATATGGTTGGCCTCATCAGAATGTTCTATTGAAGAGGACAGACAGTACTGACTCTTTTTGTGGAGTCTGGTTAAGCTGGATCCCGGTGTAGTGAAGTGTGGTTTAGTGGGGGTTTACTATACTTCTTTGCTTGTACATTGTTGATATAGAATACAGTACCTCTATATTTTTTGCAACGAAGTATTTTCATTGATAGTTTTTGGATTGCAGCTATCAGCTTTTGTTTTGATTAATAGCACTGGTATATAATTGTTTGACGAGGCTTAACTTTAAATGTAAGGTTGTTTCAGAAACCACTAATTTCAGAGTTTAGCATTTGAGGAAATATCGATGAATGAATTCATTGTACAGGACTAGAAATTATAAAGACAAAACATTAGGTTCAAGGCTTGAGTTACACTGTAGATCAACATCCATGTTACATATTACCCCACTTGGGACTTGGGGGTGGAGGGGCCTGAGGCTGGGCTAAGAAAAAAGTACAAGTCAAGAACGTCACTAAATCTACCATTATATTTAGCGAATGACAAAATTGCTAGACAGCCATTGGACATCGAGCTGGTGGAAGCTATACCCTAAATTATGAGTTGGCAAGTCTAGCCAGAGTACTATCAAATGGACTCACTTTTGCTGGACCTTTGAAATGCGCAGGGCAGCTATAGTAATGAAAAATGGGTTAAAAAAACAAAAACCTACTGATATAAAGGACCATGTATAAAGTGCAGTACACTACTTATAGAAAAGTAGGAACATGAAGACACAAGGTTGATGTTGTGCACTCAGCAGCTGTGGTGTGGTACTTGGATTGCTTGTTTACCACTACCTTACCTTTAAGCATGATATCAATCTTTAGAAATAGTTTTTGTGTTATAAGAGCTCAGCAATTTTTGTATGTGTGATCCATACTATGCATGTTTTATGCATTTGAACTCAAAACTAAGGTTTCAAGTGTTTAAAGTTATGAATTGAAATATTTAGAATAAAGTAACATGATTTTATAATAATAAAGCTATATCATATTGAATTCCCAGTATACTGGTTGTCTCTTTGATTTCCCTTGTCATATTCATCATTGATTCCATATAGTTAGAATTTTTCATAATTACAAGGTTAGGTGATCAACGATATGCATCCAACTGACCCTATGCATCACCTTGGTCTCATCAGTTCCCAGTATTGTCATATCTTCTATAATAAACTGCCATTTCGTCTCTCTTTTAGTCTACTGGGCAAGAAACGACCAACCACTCCACTACCACTCTAACAGCCCCCCACAAGACCAAACCATATCAATCTCTTTGCACTCGGCTCCTTCAGTCCTCACCCTCCTTACTAGTTGGCCTATCTCGGTCTCTCCATGAACTTTAGAACCTACCTTAGCATTGTTCAACAACAGACTACAAATACATACCTGCATCATTATCATCAGGGCTTTTATTTTACAATTACGGCCAATACTTTCCCTTTTATATAATACCGTTACGTCTCGGGCCAATAGAAATAAAAACCTTCAATAATTTGGAAGCGTTCAGTGGAAATTGATCACAACATCCTAGACATAGCCTAATCAGTTTCTTTACTTTCTTCAAATTAGAATGTCGAATGGAAGCCATATGTTATATTAAAACAAAGGGCTAAAATTTGACGACTTCTAAGCTACAAGATAAAGTTCTGCAACATACTGAACTATATTTTTCATAGTTGGTTGGTTACATTTTATATTTAATTCATAATTGGTTGGTTATAGCTTATATTTAGCACTATTTATGGAACCTGTTGTGTCTCGTATGAGTGCAACACGGAGCATCGTCCTCACTCCATAAAAAGTGATGCTGTTGGCTATTCCCTGTTGGAGTTGGGTGATGATATTTGGTAACTGGCAACCATGTCAGCTGAGCCAATGGTACGGTCAGGAACGTCTATTGCAGAGATAAATTCTCTTGCATAACACGGGATGTTTAAAGGATATCAGGGGAATAATTACAGGGAACCAAGAAATATTTATCATGGTTACTGAAGGGATAATTGGAGGAATGGTGAAATGAAAGGATAGGAATGTTGCTGTGTGTTTGAGAGGCGAGTCTCACAGGTAAAGCTAAGTATTTTCCTCTGACCTGTGGCCAACCTAAAGCTTCCCACGTCCTCCAACCCATTTTATGAGGTGTAGAGGACAATAAGGGATCTAAGCAAGGAAAATTTAGCTCTAGATCGGAGGACGATGGACTGAAAACGGAGGAATTACGTGCGTGCCAGTGTGAAAGACCCACTGCGACGGGGAAGGGGCTGCTGGACCTGGACCTCACCTGGCTTGGCTCAGTTCAGTGCCTCTTTGGAAAGGTTGGGGAGTAGGTGTGTCTCCCGCTGAGTTCCCGTGAGTGTACACGTGTGTTTGTGTGTGTGTTTTTTTATTTTTTTTTATTTATTTTTTTTAGTATTGAGAGGAGTTAGTGAGACCTCGATCCACTCCCTGTACCTGCAGCATCATCACTGTTCCGGTCACCGTGAGTAGTATAATAGGTCTTCTGATATATTGAGAAGAATAGCTAACTTGGGGCCATATTCAAGAACGTTTGTGGTGCAAACGATGGCGTGGTACCAGTACGAAGGCTCCATAGATAAAATTCGACTATTATCATGAGAAGGAGGAGCAGTGGAAGGGATCGAGAGTAGCCTACTGTTTGGGCCATATTCAAGAACGTTTGTGGTGCATACGATAGCGTGGTACTGGTACGACATCTCCATAGACAAACAATTGAGCCATCGTACCGGTACCACACCATCGTATACACGGTCAATGTTCTTGAATAGAGTCGCATGATGAGGACAAAACATGTGGAATTCGACAATTACCCTGAGAAATAAGAAAAGTGGAAGGGCCATATTCAATAACATTCATGGTGTATACGATGGTGTGGTACCGGTACGACGGCTCCACAGACAAACAACAGAGCCATCGTACCGTTACCACGCCATCGTATACACCACGGATGTTCTTGAATATGGCCCTTTTAGGCGATGACTGGATTGTTTGTAGGTTAATTAGGCTACTTATATCACAAATATGCAACATTAGGTATTAATAGTACTTGTATGAACCATTATCTGATTGATATATGTATTTATTCCAGTTTCCTGCCACTTTCCTCGGCTAGGTTAGGTTAAGTTAGGCTGGGTTAGATTAGGTTCAATTAGGCTCTGTTATCTTATGGTTTTGGTCAGGTTAGGTTCAATTAGGCTTAATTATCATGTGATTTACCTTCTATTTATTAGGAGTATTGTGTTGAAAATAATGTTCACATCTGTTCTCTATTCATGGACGTTACTAAGTGTTGAAGAGTATATTATTACTTGATGTATTATTTTGATATTTTGAGTTTTCTTGTTTAACTAAGATATTGTATGCATTGTTTGTTTTTTCGGCTCATAAATATTTCGGTATCTGTATTTGCTATTTACTTATTTGCTTTAGCGATAATGGATACTGTCTTTATTTGGTCTTAATGTTTTACTCATTAATTGATCATTGGAATTTTTTCATCATTGCCCGATTATGTAATTACGAATGACGAATAATATTAGGTTACAATTTGTTTACTTCAGTTTATCTGGATATAATTTTGTTTTTACACTGGTTAACTTTAATACTAACTTGCTGAACGTTGAATTATATTGTTAATCTACTGTACTGATGTTGACAATACTACTTTGTCTTTAGGTATTTCCGTATTGGTTAGTTTGTACACGATGCCTTATAAGCTATGAATAATATTAGGCTATTATAGCAGTTGCAATATGATAGTTTTATGTGTAAATAATCGTAATTATGTTGTAGAGTAGCTTAATGTTAAAACTGTCGGCTTCACTTGCATATAATTTTTTTTTTTTTTTTCGTTTTGTGAGCAAAATTTTCCTTGCTGATATTTGCGGGTGTATTCGAATTCTTTTGAAACCGAGTGTGAGGACTGAAGAAGCCTTAGACTGAACTGAGAAGGAAGTAATACGTGTTGGTGTAATACTTGGAAGATGTGCTGATGTTCGCCACACTATGGACCGTATTCAAGAACATCCATGGTGTATACGATGGTGTGGTACCTGTACGATGGCTTTGTTGTTTGTCTATGGGGTCATCGTACCGGTACCACACCATCGTATGCACCACGAATGTTCTTGAATACAACACTATATATAGGACCTACTACTTTCTGAATATGATTGCCAATTAGCCTACTCGGTTTTGTATTACCGATAGTGTGAGATTCCGCTGACCTTCGTGAGTAGGCTATACTGTTGTTCTTGTTTCACCAAATAAGACTCGTATTTCATAAACGCGTTCCACTCACAAGTTCACATGTCACACAAAATCAGGAATCACCTAATAAGCAACATGGATATCAGCTTTGTATACATTCTTCTTTGAGTTGCAAGAAAAAAAAGGGGGGGGGTGATAATAATGATTTTGATGATGATGCAGAGTAATGATATCGGCGTTTGACATTATTTTTACCTTCACCACCTTCATAAAAACAGACCACAGTGATAGAAGTGGACCATTCCGCTTAGCTAGCAGTGAACGCCCGGTCATCACAACAACAATCACAGCTGCATCACACATTACCATCGGCATTGATTTCCGGACGGGCGGGAGGGAGGGCTATATAGACAGGATGGTGGCTGGAAGGGGGGGGGGAGAGATATGTGTGTGTGTGTGTGTGTGTGTAAGGTGGTAGGTATTGTGTGTGTGTAGCCTACATTGGTATTTGCGTTAATGTTTTTTCCCCTGTGTGTGTGTGGTAGGCTTTGTTTGTGTGTAGCCTATATTAGTATTTGCGTTAATGTTTTTTCCCCTGTGTGTGTGTGTGTCACTGGGACGAAGCACAACGGGTTACAATATCCTCGAGCTAAGGAAGGACTATTACCACAGTAAAGAATGGATGTAATTTGGTGGAGGGACCGGGGTGACCTTAGAGGAAGGGGTAACTAGGTCATAAGGATGGATAGACAAATAAACCAGACACTATATTGTAATTAATAGACTTCTAGACTAGACTGTATGAGTAAGCTATATCTGTGGATAGTTCAGGGGAATGGGGATAGGTGGAGTAGCCTAATGTGAAGGAAGGAGGTGGGGATATGTAGATAGGCTATACAAAGGAAGTTAAACAGCACCACACCTATTGGTCCTTGCGAGGCTATTTCGGTACGGTACATGGAGTATGGTGTGTGGAGGAGGGAGGTGGTCATAGGTGTACCTGATAGGGGGGAATTTTTTTGTGATAAACAGGTCAGTCAGGCGTGATGGATGGAGGGATGATTTAACCTTTTTTATATATATATTTTTTATGAGAGATGAACCCGGTAGGACGAATGGGGATGTTCGTTTAGAAGGTATTTGTGTTGCAGGGACGGAATAGGATAGCATAGTTAGGCGTTACTGTAGCATGGTATTATATGGTGTAGTGAGGTGACATTGTGGCCCATTTTTGTGAAGGTGCATGGGTGAATGTCTACCTGGATGTGAATGTCGTAAGTATCTGCTGATCAATCCGGGTCGTGACAGGTCGTGACGGGGCGGACAGAGCATCAATATGTAGAAATCCATGCGTGTCGTAAGCTCTTGGCCGGGTTACTATATAGGGGCGTGGTGGGGTTGGGGAGGAGGGCCAGTAAAGTGCATCACACAAATTGTACCAGAATGTCATGAGGTTTCGATCTGGTTATTGGCGAGTGGCTCTCAGTGGTCAGTAGAAATATCGCATATCGTGAAGCTTAAGGGGGAAGTCTTGTGTTGGTAAATCTGGAGCAACTGAATCCTCCAAACTATTCCAAGCAACAGAACACTATTATTTTTGCTCTTCTGGTCCTGTTACCTAGCATACTTTGGAGGACTCAAGGCACTCCAATGTAACAAAAAAGAATTACCACCTTAAAGTGTACTGTAGAGGGTAAAATGCTGTTGGCACATTTGAAGGTTGTCGATTCCTTCAAACTGCGTCAGGGAACAGCCCACCAAAACTGAAGTAGTGTTTCTTGGCACAATTTGGAAGAATCTGTCCCTTCTAAATTTGCCCAAAACATTAATTAACCCCCATAAATCGTGTACAGAAGTTTAGTATGAAGAACAAATGTAGATACAAATATGTGTTTCAATTTACTACAGAATAACAACAGGGAGAGGGAGAGACGGGAATGCGGAAGTTGAGGGGTGTTGTTGGTAGTGATGTTAGTGGTGACGGTACCCAATTGTCTGGTAATTAAGGCTTGTTGCATAGCACTCCGGAGTCCTCGTTATTATACTCAATCTTTCCATTTATTCACTACATCAGGCAAAGGAAGCGTGGGGGTGTGGGTTGGTGTGTGAGTTGTGTGTGAGTTGGTTGGTGTGTGCAAAGGAAGCGTGGGTGTGTGGGTTAGTGTGTGAGTTGTGTGTGAGTTGGTTGGTGTGTGCAAAGGAAGCGTGAGTGTGTGAGTTGTGTGTGTGAGTTGGTATGTGAGTTGTGTGTGTGGGTTGGTGTGTGCAAAGGAAGTGTGGGTTTGTGTGTGAGTTGGTTGGTGTGTGAGTGTTTTGGTTTGTTTGCTGATTGGTTACTCGTATCTTTGTGTGGAGGAGTTGTTGTTGTTGTTGAAGTTTCTCAGTCACCTGTCACTACCACACCCCTCATTTTCCACACCTTTCACCACTACACCTGTCCACAGCAACTACCACCACACCTGCCACTATTCCATCTCTCATCATCATCCACACCTGTCATCATCCACACCTGACCTTACTGCATGCTGAATCTACATAAAATAGTAACCTCCTCTCCCTCCATCCACAACTGCCCCTCCCACTGTGAATTGTTACCTTCCTCCCCCGCCCCACCCCACGCCTCACCCCACCCCTCACACTGGCATCCTAATTCGTCCCTTTGTTGCATGACTTTCACTCGGACCCTTACCATGCATTCACTACATTTCCCTGGCTGGCTGACTGACTGGCTGGGTGGCGTCATTCACTCTGTAATACCCTCTTTACACAACACAATCTCCATCACTTCAATGTTTTGGTCTTTCTTACAACATGTGCTTCCTCCCATTTTTATACTACACTCCTTAAAAAAACTCACCACCTTAACTCTCCATATACCACCCTTTTCATACTCTCCACATCAAACTAACACTTCCATCCTCCCTACACCAACCTTGCTTCCACTTCACCACCCTTGTTTTTCCTGCACCACCTTCCCACATTATCCAAATACTTTCACCCTCCTTACAACACCGTCCTTCCTTCTGCAACATCACACAACCCTGCCTCCACACGGACCTCCTTTTTTCCCTGCACCCTTCTCTTCTCTCAACATATACTCTAACACCTTTACCCTCCTTACAACATCCATCTAAACTGCCCTATACACGACCCCATCGCCAGTACTATCACCACATCTACCTTCCTTTTATACATGTACACTTCTCCTCTCTTTATACACCACTCCAATATTATCACCTTCACCCCTCCCTGCATCTATACTCTCCTTTTTCATGTAGCCTATAGACCTATATAATCTCCCTTTTTTTTTTTTCCACACGTCACTCATTATACGAACTGTGAAAAAAAACACACACATACAATCGATACAGTACTGTGGGTCTCTAGTTTCTTGTCACATTTGCAGAGAAATGTTAAGCCTCCATTTCTACGATATATTCTTTCTTACCAACTATTTGCTTGACTCCAGATAACCTCTCTCTCTCTCTCTCTCTCTCTCTCTCTCTCTCTCTCTCTCTCTCTCTGATGATACTAATGACTGTTTCGTATCCAACGTGTTTATGTGATTATATATTTCTTGTTCTCGAAAATTGTAAACATAAAAATAGTGGCATAATACTGGAAGAAAGTTGGGAAATAATATAGTACGGTAGCGATTCAACCCTTGACCTATTTTAGAAAATGTAAAATAAATGTGTGGGAAGTGACATTTGTGACCTGAAACTTGGCCTATATCTTGAACATGTAACGGAGGAATAAAAAAAATAAAAATAAAAAAGAATGTTGTGAAATTATGATATGGTATTCATGACTTGGAAATTTTATCATCTTCTGGGAAACACTTAATGAAAGGTTGAAACACCGAAAGAAAGCCGAGGAAATTATAATCACGGCTTGAAGGTATAAGTCGTTTTCGAGTATTAAAATTTAAAATATAAGAAGGTTTGTGGAATGATAATGATGGTGTGAACATTTTGGCAGGCGAGTGTTTATCTTTTATACTAGAAAATTTGCGTGACAAGGAGAGAGAGAGAGAGAGAGAGAGAGAGAGAGAGAGAGAGAGAGAGAGAGAGAGAGAGAGAGAGAGAGAGAGAGAGAGAGAGAGAAAAAAAAAATTGGGAAGAGGAAAATGCATTACAGGAAAACCTTTCTTTTATTACGAGGTAAGACAATAAATGCACCTCTAGGGTAAAGAATATTAACAGGATGAAAAACTTGACTGGCAAAATTTTACTTACGGTTGCTGAAAAAAAAAATTATTATATATTATTTGACTAGCCTAATTTTATGGAAGCGTATAGTTGGTAAGTAAAGTTTGTTCTGTTTACCCAGGCGAAAATGAAACTATATATTATGTAAATGAATATATAAAATAGGTAGATATGATGATGAGAAACAGAGGTAAAAAATAAGCAGATAGGTAGACGATTAATTAAAGGGAGAGTATACTTTTGGTGCATTAGAACTCTTCGATTCCTCCAAAGTATGCCAGGAAACAGGACCAGATTAACAAAGATAATGTTGACCTGTTACTTGAAATAGTTTTTGAGGAATCATTATCTGCAAAAATGCCAAAACTATACCCTTCCCTTTAATTAATGACTCTCACTCCCACCGTGCTAAATAATACATAATAATTTTCATGTGACTGGTTAGACAGAAAGAGTTGAGAGGAAGGAAGGAGGTGATGGCCCAACAGAGATAACCTGACCTGAGTCCCGTTCTCTCAGTGCTGGAGGGGAGGACTGACAAGGTGGTGGTGGTGGAGGGATGGGGTGGTGGTGGAGTGTGGAGAAGGGGTGATGGTGGAGTGTGGAGAAGGGGTGATGGTGGTGGTGGAGAGATGTGGTTGTGGTGGTGGTGGTGAAGTGTAGAGAAGGGGTGATGGTGGAGTGTGGAGAAGGGGTGATGGTGGAGTGTGGAGAAGGGGTGATGGTGGTGGAGAGATGTGGTGGTGGTGGTGGTGGTGGAGTGTCGAGAAGGGGTGATGATGGTGGAGAGGAAGGGTGGGGTGGAGAGGAATAGTGAGGTGGGGTAAATGGTGGAGAGGTAGGGAGGAGTAATGGAGTGGTGGGGATTAGGCAAGGTAATAGGAGGAGGAGGAGGAGGAGGGGTAGGGAATGCTGAGATGGTGGTGGAGTGTTGGTGAATGGAGAGGAGTTGTGTTGGATTGCTGCTTCCTCCTCCATCTTCCAATCTGAAATCCGATGGTATGGAAATTGAAGGAAAAAAAAAAAACGAACATTAAAACACCATCGACGCTTGGACCAAACTCTATACCGGTTGTGAACGCGATACAGAACCACAAGACAATATATCATTACAAATTCACAGTTTATTATTCATCATCATCATCAAAGTGTTACATTCTTCTGAAACATCTTGCATATATAATGATACGAATAAATAGACGCTTATATATATAAAGGCCTATTATGATAAAAGAAGCAATTAAGTGAGTGACAATGCATTTCATAACAAGCACCAACAAGATGATAACTTTCCATATCAATGAAGTGTGGATGTTTGTTGATGGCGAGAGTAAGTGAGTGAGTGAGTGAGTGAGAGTTTAACACACTACTGTACACGTGTTTACAAAAGGTCTTATTGTCTCGTCTTCTATTTTGTTCTGTTTGTTTGTTAATGGCACTGTGAATGGAAGTAGTGGCTCTTTATGGTAGCTGGCAACCCTATAATGGCACTGTGAATGGTAGTAGTGGTTCTTTATGGTAGCTGGCAACCTTATAATGGCACTGTGAATGGTAGTAGTGGCTCATTATGGTAGCTGGCAACCTTATAATGGCACTGTGAATGGTAGTAGTGGTTATGTATGGTAGGTGGTGGCACTCAATACTGGTGACACTGTACTATACGGAGTGGCACCATGGATTCCCCCTCCTATAAACAGGGCCAGTAAAATGTATGGTGCCAGGGCCATACAGAGGGGAGGAGAGGAGAGAGAAAGGGAGAGTGAAAGTGATGGGAGGAGAGGGGAGAATGAAAGTAAGAGGAAGATATAGTTAGAGAGTGGCGAGAGAAATAGGAGAGATAAGGTTGAATGAAAGAAAGAGATCGATGAAGGAAAGAGGATAAAGGAGGGAAGTAAGTGAGGTGAGAAGAAAAGGTATGGGGAAGAACGAGGTACACTATAGAGAAAGGAGGGAAAGAGAGCAGAGGGTAAAAGTCGAGGAGAGGGGAGAGAGAGACTGCATGCATGGGTTGAGGGGAAGGAAGGGGAAAGAGAGACAGTGACACCGCAGATGAGGAAAGTGGACAACATAATTACGGGGGGGGGGGGGGGATGAGGGGAAAGAAGGGGGAGAGGGGAAAGAAGGAGGACAAGAAAAGAAAAATAACTTGGAGGAAAAGGTAAAAAAAATAAAAAATAAAAAAGTTGGGGGGAAAATAAGGGCTGGGAGAAAGGAATGGAGGATGGAAGAATGACAAAAATAATAATAGGAGTAAATAAAGAAATGAAGGGTTGAAAATGAGGAGGAGAGAAAGGTGATAAACGTATGGAGAGAGGAACAGACAAACAGAAGGGATGGAGGAAAATGAGAGAGAGTGAGAGTGAGTTAGAGTAAGTTAGAAAGGGAAGGGATGGAGGAAAATGAGAGAGAGTGAGAGTGAGTGAAGGGATGGAGGAAAAGAATGAGAGAGTGAGAGTTAGAAAGGGAAGGGATGGAGGAAAAAATGAGAGTGAGTGAGAGTGAATTAGAAAGGGAAGGGATGGAGGAAAAAATGAGAGAGAGTGAGAGTGAGTTAGAAAGGGAAGGGGTGGAGGAAAAAATGAGAGAGTGAGTTAGGAAGGGAAGGGATGGAGGAAAAAAATGAGAGAATGAGTGAGGGAGGGAAGGGATGGAGGAAAAAATGAGAGAGAGAGAGTAAGTGAGGGAGGGAAGGGAGGGAGGAAAATGAGAGAGAGTGAGAGTGAGTTAGAAAGGGAAGGGATGGAGGAAAAAATGAGAAGAGTGAGTGAGGGAGGGAGGGAAGGGATGGAGGAAAATGAGAGTGAGTGAGAGTGAATTAGAAAGGGAAGGGATGGAGGAAAAAAATGAGAGAGTGAGTTAGAAAGGGAGGGAAGGGATGGAGGAAAATGAGAGAGTGAAAATGAGGGAGGGAAGGGAAGGGAGGAAAAAAATGAGAGAATGAGTGAGGGAAGGGAAGGGATGGGTATAGGGTTATCTGGAGAAATCTGAACATGCAAGTGTCGTCTATTGATCCCCCCCCAACTGTTGTGTGTTTCCATGATGCCAGATGGGAGCATGGTGGTCCACAGAAATTATGACAGAGATAGTGTGACAGATAGTGTGATAGAGATAGTATGACAGATAGTGTGATAGAGATAGTATGACAGATAGATAGTGTGATAAAGATAGTATGATAGATAGTATGATAGAGATAGTATGACAGATAGTGTGATAGATAGTATGATAGAGTTAGTATGACAGATAGTGTGATAAAGATAGTATGAATTTTAGTGTGAGAGAGATAGTATGATAGATAGTATAACAAAGATAGTATGACTTTTAGTGTGAGAGAGATAGTATGATAGATA
>JAWQEG010001797.1:0-7500 GCA_033782935.1 Petrolisthes cinctipes
ATATAGGTCCTGTAGTAGTAATCTCCCACACGTCACTAGGCTACCAGGGAGAAATGGATGGTGCCCTGGTGTTGTCAATACGATCCCTGCCCGAACTTGATTCAGGGTAAAATGCCTCGAAACTGTCCTCGAACATTGATGGTATAAATCCTGCCTAAGGGAACACTAACCTATCAGCAGCAATAGGGGACCATAGTATTTTCTTTTAACACAGGCTATATTATAATGTCCATGCATACATTCGTTAGCTGTACTTCTATTTTCTTTTAGTAGTATATTATCATTACATCTGCTTAATATTTCTATCCAATGACTGCGATCTCGTCCCTACTTATGAAATAATATGCACTTATCTTAAAATGTATAATGCACTGTCTTTTTATATTCTTGATTATCATGTAGCAGACACTGACTTACTGGGTTTTAATGGCAGTGCTCAACAGATTGCCGTCTCTGCTATTTAAGGTTATAAAGATGCTAGACGTGTGTTGTTTTTGTAATATCTTCTACGAGGATGAAAATCAGTGGGTTCAGGTTTAGTATGCCACTAGCATTGGATAACGTAAGGAGATAACAAACAATCAAATATTTGTACGTAGTCCCGACCAATATATTAACCACATCCTGCGACTTGAGCTTTACTGAACATAAAAAGAAAATGCAGAGACGTTATACAGTAAAACCAATTTTCTATAGCCATTATAATCTTTCTTGTTTATATCCATATTATTTTTCTTTTTAGCCATAATATTTTTACGATATTACCGGTACAAAATATGCATGATAATATTTAAGTGTTATTAGGCAAACATTACAATCGCCAACACTCCAAGTCCAAAAGATACGACAAAGATAAAACAGGGCTACCAACACAAGGAATAAGGCAGGAAAAAACAGGGCTGCCAACACAAATGAGAAGAAACCAGACGTGATGCAGGGCTACCAACACAAATGCGAAGAAACCAGACGTGATGCAGGGCTACCAATACAAGGGATGGAATGAGGACTACTAACACCTGGCTGGTCGGACTTATCGCTGCCTTTGATCACTGTAATACTGACGGCCGTGTGTTTCTCTGACTATTAGAGCCACCGACAGACCAACCAGGGGATGGAGGGGTATTGTTTCCAAGTCTATTACGGTACAGGGAAAACTGATGTGTAACCTGATCTCGTCTGATTTACTATATATAATGCGTGTTTTAAGAATATATATTGAATGCACTGAATGACGATAGACTTTGAAGGAATGGAGGGAGGAGGGAAGGCGGAGAGGATAGGCAACAATTGGCACGTCTGAGAGGACTCGATTACTTAATTCAGGTAATTACCCGGCGGCTGTATGGTGGGCAAAAGCCGAGACTGGGAACCGGCGGGCATAAAGGACTGGAGTCATTATTCCAAAGTCTCTTAAGATAGAGGGAAGGATTTACTTTTTCCAAGAGAGGCTTTATTATTTTTATTTATTTAAGTCATGTTGAGGTACACTAGGTAAGGGAAGTTTAAGTCAGAATAGCTACGAAAAAACAGGTCAGGTAAATTAAGGAGTTAGATTAAGTTATACAGGCGTAAGTTAAGATGAACCATTTCTTTTGCGGATACCTATTTTAGAATGAAGCTGTTAATGCCATTTGCCGACTGCACGATAAATCATTAATAAACAAATTGGAGCAAAATATCTTAATTTCTTTACTGCCAATAAAACAACATCGTATTCCGTTCCCTAAAATCATAGATCAAACTCCTTTGACTAATGCAGAAATATTATAGGTGTAATTTTTTTTTTCTTTTTTTTTCTTTTTTTATTGTGAATTAATATCCCTGGCTGGTGTGTCCCTGTTCCCTAAACCGAGAGAGACTTTGTGTTACTGGCTCCCGAACTCAAATTAGAGAGGTCGTAATTAATAGTGTTGTGGAGGCCGTGTTTATCACTGATGGACGCCTGGATGTTATCACGCCAAACATACCATACCCTTCATTACCTCCCTCTCTGTCTCTATCTCTCTAACGAGTATCTCTTCGACTGTCGGGCGTTCTCTTTAT
Organism: Petrolisthes cinctipes; assembly: GCA_033782935.1. NCBI lineage: Eukaryota > Metazoa > Arthropoda > Malacostraca > Decapoda > Porcellanidae > Petrolisthes > Petrolisthes cinctipes. The sequence continues at coordinate 2,044 of JAWQEG010001797.1, forward strand.
CTCCGCTCTCCCGAGGTGGAGCCGTAATTAAAACAGATCGAGATCATCTTTCATCATCGTCATTGTTGTCCCGCGGGTTTTAAGGAGCTAATAATCTTGTGGGCGAACAGAAGTACAGTACACGAAGCCCTCCAAAAATATGCAATAACACGATCCCATACTAGTATACAGAGGTAATCTTCTGTTTCTTGATATACTATGGAGGAATCAGTAGCTCTCCGATACGTCCAAATAGAATACCTTCCTTAGACAAAGTGGACTATAAAAAAGGATAATGACTATTCCAACTGATGTCTGTAATAGGTTCTTTCTAAGCAGACAGTAACCGCTGAATACGCTCCACCTCCCTTGTAGTACATTAAGTAAGATCTGGTTCATTATCATTTATCTGTTGCTAATTTTCTTGTGCAGGATTTGCCTTTAATGGATTTGTGTTTAATTGAGCAAGAGCGTAATATACTGTACTTTGTTACCTTCAATGCAAAGAGTAGGATATGTATATTCTGGTTTCAAGTACATCACGCAATCCTGACCAGAATAATTATTTCATCAGGTTTCAATTAACCCCTTTCTCCAAGCCATGACATCACCAGTGAATCACTTACCTATAGCTGGCATATACTAACCATGTCAGATCAATGGTTATTAAACATTGCAGAAGGTGGAGGCTGTTGAGGGAAGTGGGGTGGGAGACTGATGGGCCAGGCGGATCATACAAGAGTCAATGTTTATGAGAAAAAACCTATAAACAACAAACTCCGCTAAGAAACGAATAGGCCGACGAGAACACGAGGGAACAGGGAATCAACAACACAATGGAAATACGAAACGGAGAAAGAACAGGAATTTACCGAGGCCGGCCACTAAATCTTAGAGAAGGTATAGTACGGCTTTGTAGACAAAAACGCATAAACATCGAAGAACAAAACAGCACAACAAATATTGGACAAGAAATGGGGAAAACATCAGACACTAACCATTTTTCTGAAGTGGAGACTGGACCTGCTAGAGGAGTGGTGGCAAGACAAACCATGGCTGAGGTAGTGATAGTATAGTAGTGGTCCAAGCATCAGGTCACTGGGAAGTAGAGAAAAGAAAGTCACCACAGTTTTCTATTATGCAAGTCGTACGGTAGCCTAAAGCTTTACATAGGCTATTTTTTTTGTTTTGTTAGTATTGTCTTCTGTTTCCTTATACTAGTACGTTTGGCTTTCGTCTGACCACAGCAATTATTTAACCCTGTAACAAACACAATGCCTCAAGAAGAATAAAAAAATAATATTCGAGGAAATTGTTGTAGTCAGTGAGGTTTTCTACACACCCATCAGCCAGTCAAGCCACCAGGGGAGTCACTGCTACTGACAAATGCCCAGCTGCCTCCCACTCCCCACCCACTCCCCACCCACCCATTCAGTCATACCCCCGCTGCCCTGTGCTTGTGTGTGTGTGTGTGTGTGTGTGTGTGTGTGTGTGTGTGCCAAGCCAATGTTCTCCACGTATACACACTTTATGACCCTCCGAATTATGAGTTATCTTATTTATTCACTGTTTGTTTTACTCTGAGGTGATATTTGATGATACAAACTTTCATGCTTTCTTAGTAGTCTGGTGATTTAAATCTTCTTCATTTAATTATTTAAATTCTATTCATCTAACTTTGTATAATATAATGTAACTTGACCTACCCGGACCTAATGTAAATTAATTAAATTGTATCAACCAAAAATATAACGTAGTCTAACGTAGCATCAATATAATTATCGAAATGAAACTTGTCATCAATATCTAACCTGACATGCTAAGAAAAACCCACTTTTTATATCACTTTTTGTGAATTACCACTCCATCTAACCTGACGATTGTCAAGTGTCCAATCAATATTTAAATGCTATCATGACAATGAAAGTAATTTATCATAGCTAAACTAATTATATCCTAACCAAATATAGTCAATCACAATGTAACTAAACATATTAGATTCTACCCAAACTATAGGCCTAATCTAACTACATATTGAGTACATACACAAAGTATATACCTTATACAAAATATTTTTTTTAAATAAATTCTTCCTTAGGGAAAAGTATTGCCTCAAAGCGTGGTTATCTAGAGAGCACAGAGACGAGGCGTGTGCTTGCAGTCCTTCCCCACGTCCACACGCCCACTGAGCAGCCGAGGTCATCGTCAGATAATTATCCTCACCCCTCGTTTGGGATTCACATCACACCTGGCGCCGCCCAGGTGGTGGTGGAGTAATGGCGGTGCTAGTATACTTTTTATTTACCTTCGCAATGGTCATGCTTTTACTCATGTCTATTTGTTTGTTGGTTTGTGTGTTTGCTTGATGATTAGGGGACGAGATCTCGAAAACATATAGATGTATTTCAATCAAACTTCGCATGATAATTGGGTATTGAAACATAGAATTGATAACATTTTGGTGGTTTTAGGTAAAACGCAAGATCAAGTAAAGATAGTTTATTTATTCATTTATTTTGTATTTACTTTTTTTCCCTTCTAGTGGTAAGAAACAGGGTGGGATATTAGTTGGGTTTGTCCGTAGAGTTTATCTGGCGTTACCGAAGGCACACTGTACACTCTCTGACCAGTGTTCAAGTGATCTAAGTACTGCATAATGATATAATCCTTTGCACCAAAGTTATTTATGAGTCACTTTAGAGTTACTACCTGTTCTAAGCTTGCTAGTAATTCCATCCCTGTAGGCGTTCCAGTATGTCAGAATGAAGAGGAAAGTTCTACCAGTATATAGCAACTTTACAGAAATTGCACTTTCATTCACACATAATAAATAGAAGGTATAGCTATTATTTATCTCCAAATAACTACATCATCCTTTCCAGTCTGACGAGCCATTCAAGCCTCTTAATCTTTCCTCCTTCAAGAGACTGATATAGAGACAGCTAAGGGCGTCTGGGTAACAGTTACAACTAAATGGCTTGGCACCATTAATTTGGCCATTAACTTTCCCATAAAAGTAAAGATTACCGTTCATTAACTGAGATATCAGCTAAGGGCGACGTTTATCCGAGAACAAGTATGCTTAGGGAGATATCATGTAAAGAAATAGGAAATCTTTAATTTCAATTAAAAATAAAAGATCTTAATATATAGTGTGATGAAAGAACATACATTATGAATGGAATAATTTAAATGGGAAAGCTTGAATGTATCTCAAAATTAAGTAAGCCGGCAGTAGGTAATAATATCTTTTATTGACACCAGTTGATTTTAGTCTCCCTTGAAAACAACTTAATACCAATACATTAAAACTGTCTCTATTAAATAGATACAATAATCAATATTTTGGTAATGATTTACGAAAATATGGATTACAGCAAATGGATGATGAATCATAAAAAAAGGTGCGGCGTCTTCCATATAACCAACTTAGACTCAATCACTAATCAGGCTGCAACTCTTCAGTGATAAGAAAGTCGAAAGCCACAAGGAAATTCAAGAAACCAGAGAAAATTAGCTCCTTGTGATAGCAGCTTTAATGACCCTCTCGATTGACGCGAGGCATAGATACAACCTAATGACCCAACTGCAAACAGGGATTAAATCTGAGTACATCAGTCTTTTTGCGTGGCGTGTAGGGAGACGGGAGGAGGAGAGAGAACGAGTACATAAAAGCTCCTTATAGAATGGCGTGGGCGACCAGTGGTTCAGAGGGATGGTACTGTAGGAGGATAATGTAAAAGTCGTATGAAATCCCCATCAGAGGTAAGTTTAAGAGGGCAATCTGTCGTTGGTTAATTGGAAGGCGACTGATTCTTCCAACCTATATACTGCAAACGGAACTCCTACTCGTATGGTGAGGTACTGGTGTGTTTCCCGGCACAGTGTATAGGATTCAGTAGCCCTCCAGTCTAGTATATTAACCTCAAACTGGAGGGTTACTATTCCTCCTGACTGTATTTACTTGTATGCTGAGGCACGTGTCTGTTTAGTTTCTTGGTATAATGTGGAGGAGTCAGAAGCCCTTCAATCCAGGCATAGTTACAAAGCCCAAAAACATGTCAAGGAGTATGTGATTGAAGTCCGGAAATTGGAGGTTTCTGGATCCTTCAAACAGTGTCACGAAACACAACCTATAATGAATGAGAAAAGATTTGTTGCACGTTCGGTAGGAATATGATGCTTCTAGTTCGCCTACATTTCCACAGGTCGAATTAGAAAGAGTAATTTACCCCCAGAGCAAGCTATAAAACTGGACTGTACAATGGAAAACAAAAGACATTTCATCGTGCTGTCCGATAAATGCTTACTTACATGCAACGAACCCAGTGGGAGAGGAGAGTGGGAGAAGAGAGTGGGAGAGGAGAAAGCGGCAATAATCTCTTGTGACGTGAAAATGTACCGCCGCACCACCTGTAATTAAAAACACGGTGATTTACAACGTTTCCCTCCTTACCTCCTCACCCTCTTTCCCCCCCCTGGCCCCGGGGGAGGGTTGCAGTGATTACCTCCCTCCCCCACAGACCTCTGACAACAACAACAATAACAACAACACATATACACACACACACACATACACACACCGATAGTACAACACACACACACGCACACACACACACACATACACACACCGATAGTACAACACACACACACATAGACACACACACACACTTGAATACCTGTGACCCCTTTACTATACTAAGCTTTGTGAAATGGCTGAACGGAAAATTCACTATATGTAAGACCATATCATCGTTAGTATAATCCATATATAATAATTTCAGGTGATTGGAGCACACGGATAGCTGGGAGTGACGGTAAAATTTGGTCGTGACTGTACGGTTGGAGAGGGTAGTGCTTGACTCCTTATCCTCTCCATGCAAGTCCACCCGTCCTCCCACGCTTCCTATCACAACACTCAGTCAGGACCTTTGACGCGGCTTTTGTGGAGGGAGATGGTTGTATGCACGCTCTCATCCACACCAGGTAAACACAAATACTACCCCCGACACACATACAAAGTTTTAACACATGCACATTTACACCCACCCACACACACTCTCTCACACACAGAGGCGAGAGAGTCACACACACACGCTGATGCAAAACACAAAGAAAAAGATATGAGTAACGTGAAAGCTTTGACTACAGGAAAGTGTAAAATATTATGGTAAAAACAGTATATGAAATGAAACTCAAGTAGATATAAATGAACAACACATAAGTGACCACAAATGATGAATGCACAAAATAAAGAAGGCATGAAGGAAGAGTACAAGTAAAAACTCATAATTTCTAAACCACACATTACAAGACACAAACACCAAGACAAATGAACATCATGTACAATAAGGAAGGAAAAACAGATAATACACATGAAAAACAAACACAAGCACATGTACTCACACACGTAAAAACATAATATGGATGTATGCATAAAAAACGCACACACAAACACATGCAGTCACTAAAACGTGT
>JAWQEG010001797.1:15000-52500 GCA_033782935.1 Petrolisthes cinctipes
AAAAAAAAAAAAATTACCAGGAACTTGTTGACGCCAAAGTTCAGACGCCCATCGCCAATTGGCCAGCCGTAATGCTCAACAATAATAGTAACTTCTTCGTGGTTAACGCTACGTGAAGATTATTATTACTTCTTCATCGTACTTCTCGCCATTGAGACAACCGACAATAACGATCTTTGAGTGGTGTGTTTTTGCACTACCTAATCAAGGCAGATAACCATATAGAGTTTAAGGTAAAGAAGAAAAGTTCCGTTATTCCCAGAGATCTTTTTCCTTTCACTACTGCTACTGTCCAAACAATGGGTATATGATACACTGGAAACATAATTGACTACGTATTTGTGCTATAGACAGCTGAGGATATTCGATGTTGTTCTGAGACGAGACAGGAACTCAAGAGGTGATGGGTTTGTGCAAGTTAAAGTTTAAGATACCAAAGAGCATTTCAACTTGAGCGGAGACCTCTCGTTGGCCACACAGTTCTTTTGGTCAGCTCAGCCTGAACAAAGTGAGGCCGAGACTGTAACAGAGGAACTAAACAAGAAAACGAGAAGGAGACGAATTCTACAAACACTCGGTTCCAGTTCAAGTTGTTTTCTCCGGCCAGACCTTCATTACTCCAACCGTATATAGTCGCGTGAACACCACCTTCGTCCTCCCCCGCACCCGGCCGCTAAAACAGGGTCTCGCAATGGTGAATGGTTGCCAAGTGTTTATAGTAAAATCCTACCACGTTACCAATATGAGAAAGTGAGTTGAGTATATCTTTAACCAAATCTTAATAGAAAATAATAAAAAACTTTACTGACAGAGAGGTCTTCGTTTTCCAGTTAATTAAAGCAAATTTATGGCTATCGATTGAAAGAGAGTCATTAATCTAAGATAGCCACAAAGAGCTTAATTTGGAGGGCAGGAGGTCCGGCATCATCAATGTTCCTACAGGAAGAGAGAGGAGGGGGGGGGGCGGGGGGGGGGGAGTCCAATACAGGTCATACTAGCGGGTTTTTTTCACTGAAGCACCCACCATTCACTCAGTCATTTGAATCAACAATTGTAAGAATGATAATATTTTTTGTAATAAACATATATACTGTATGAATAGCTAAACCACAAAGATTAATAAATACACAGATAAAAACATAATTATAAAGGATGTGTGCTGGTAATTTATCTTGTATAATGGAGTACATACGAGTAATATTTAATGTGTGTTGTTGTACTCTGTAAATATAAAGCATTATGCAGTATGAGTACAGGTGATGCAAAGAGTGAAAGTTGGTGCATTATGTATTGTGTACTATGAAACCTTATGGGCGGTATAAGTATATGTAGGTGAGGTGGGGTGTGGACGAGAAGGGTGAAAGTGTGGGAAGGAGTGATGAGTTAGTTACGTAGAATGTCCTCACAATTAAAGTAAAGGGCAGTGTAAATAAGGATAATAAATAAGTGATGTGGATCTGTAAGAGGTGAGAAGACGTGATTGTTTAGTAGTTGGAATGTGAGCCTGGGATGGGATGAGTGACGAATTTGAGCAGTAAGTAAGCTGTAGTGTACCATGCAAAGGTAAAGAGAAAACAGTGTAGGATTTTATATGTGCAAGACGTGGGTGTGGACAAGGGTTAGTATAGGTGTGTGTGTGTGTGTGTGTGTGTGTGTGTGTGTGTGTGTGTGTGTGTAGTAGGTGGAGTGTGTGAATGTGCTTTGGTGTGGGTATAATAGGTGGAGTGTGAGTGTGGGAGGAGAGGCGAAAGAGAGAGAGAGGCTTACCCAGTCAGGGGCCCCACACCCTCTCTTGTAGTCTGATTCAACCCGTGCTAAACTGACTCATTAATTTCACCACCTTTTCCTGATGCGTGCAAGGATGTGTGTGTGTGTGTGTGTGTGTGTGTTTATCATGATAGTGTGCTGGGTGTTTTGTGAGTGTTTTTATATTTTTTCGAGGGCAGTGTGAGTTGTGTTCTTGTCTTTCGAAGGCCAGGTTGGGGTTAGTTAGTTTATTGTTAATGAAATGCTGTGGTTTTTGAGCATTAATGTACGGGGTCAATATGGGGACACACACATTCACACGCACGCACGCACACATTCTGAGAGAGAGAGAGAGAGAGAGAGAGAGAGAGAGAGAGAGAGAGAGAGAGAGAGAGAGAGAGAGAGAGAGAGAGAGAGAGAGAGAGTAACATGAACTAAGAGCGGCCAAATTAGAGTGTGCAGGAGATGGAAGGGTTCACTCATACTTCCTTTTGTTTTCTGTCCACGAGGGGGGGGGGAGGAGGAGGAGGAAGAGATGAAGGAAGAGAAGGAGGTGATGATGACGAGGAGGAAGAAAATAATGGAGAAGAAAGAATACGGTAAAGATGATGATGATGATGATGATGATGACAAAGGGGAGAAGATTCCTAGTGTCTGTCCACTGGTTTCCTTAGGTGATACGAAATATGAACGAAATGAGCCACAAGTGAATATTTGTGTATGTATGTACGGTACTGACTTTATCGGTGACGAGACAGCAGCCAATCCCAGGTCGAATATTCACACTGTGTTCCGTAATCATATCATCGTGGACTGTGGAATACCAACCTGCCTCGTTTCTCTCTACCTCCAGTGTGCAGATTAATATGGTGCTGACTGTGAATTATTCCACAAATATTCATCCATATGATGATTAAACTCTCGGATGTAGTGCAGTTTATATGTTTAAAAGAATTCTATTCCAGGTGTTACCAAAGCGGTAATATAAGAATTATTCGGTTCCCGTCAGATTGAAAATGCTGATTTACTGTTAGTTCTGATGGTGTTCAAAGGTGGGGGTGGAGGAAACTCATTAATACTCTGTCTACACAGACCTTCCAATTATGGTAACAGTGTCTGGCTATAATTGTACAGGAGTTTCAATCATTCTAACCCACAGGACAGACAGCACGAGGATCCACCCCGTCGGCGAACCCCTCAGGCAGCAGGTGGTCAGGGGACGGAACGCTCATGTAAAAACGCCATGCAGGATATCAAATGGCCTTAGGGAAATATTATTGAAAAATAGTCTGAAATCTGTGTGAATATTATCATTTCTGTGAAGAATGGTAGCGTAATTCCGGTATAAGAGAAGACGAGAAGAAAAATTTCAAGCAATGGCTCTCGGATTATTGTAGCAAAAATGTGGGACATTTGATTACAATAAATACATGACAAGGCTATTATAAGCAGGGAGGCAGGGTAGGGTACAGTGAGTCAAACAGGGAGACAAGGGTGGGTAAGACAAGCAGGGAGACAGGGGTGGGGGGTAGGACAAGCAGGGAGGAAGGAGTGGGTGTAGCTAGCAGGGAGTAAAGGAAGGGTGAGACTATGGCAGGGAGGCATGAATGGCTATAAGGCAAGGAATTCTTCCACCTCTTAAAAAAAAAAAAAGATATATAAAATGTATGAAAAGTAAAAAAATATGCAGTAGAAATCTGAGGCCAATGAGAATACACAGGCGTGATATGAAACCAAATATTGTCCCCTCTAACCCCTTGTCCCCTCTAACCCTTTCTCTCCTCTAACCCCTTGTCCCATCTAACTCCTTGTCTCCTCTAACCCCTTGTCCCCTCTAACCCTTTGTCCCCTCTAACCCCTTGTCCCCTCTAACCCCTTTGTCCCCTCTAACCCTTTGTTCCCACTAACCCCTTGTCCCCTCTAACCCCTTTTTCCCCTCTAACCCTTTGTTCCCTGTAACCCTTTGTACCCCTTGCCCCCGAGCCTTGGTGGGGGTGAAGGTGGAATCGAATGGAGTGGAACAGCCAAAGTAATATTCCTCCTAAAAGCTGGATTGAATTAGTGCATGGGTCCAATACAGCGGATCATGTACTGACTGTGTGTTGCGTTATGGTCCGTGGTCCCTGGTATTCCGTGGTATTACCCAGAGTACATCCCGAGGCAACACACACACACACACACACACACACACACACACACACACACACACACACACACACACACACATACACACACACACACACACACACACCAGCATGGTATGTGGACACTGCAGTATAGGTGCGGTCGAAAGCAAAAGTTCAGCGAAGCTTTCCTTTTATCAGTGTAATGAACTTTCTAATAAAGGAACAACAAACCTATAATAGACAACACCCAATGCTGTCGAAAAAGTTGCGTATGTATGAGGTGTTGTGTATCAGAGACTTGTGGTTTGTCTGTTCTTGCCAAAAACTCGATGATAGATGATTAAGGTTATATTTTTCGAAATTTTGACTTCGGCCATGATGAAGAGAATAACTGATTGAAGCAAATTAGAAGAGAATGGATGAAACGATGAAGAAAGAAAGTATAGAGAAAGGGTTAATTAGAAAATGGTGAGAGAGCAGGACATAAGATAAGTACACTAAAGTACAGGAAGTATTAAAATCGAACGAAGAAAGGAGGAAATGGGAAGTGGTGGTAGAGGGAAAACAAGTAAATAAAGATTATATGTCAACTTAAGGGAAGGGAAAGGAGTGAATTGGAGGAAAATGTACGTGGAAAAAGAGGAGAGTGGAAAAGAGAAGTGGAAGAAGAGGGAGTGAAGAAAAGAGAATGGAGGAAGAGGAAAAAAAAAAAAGACTGGATGTAGACCGTGCAGGACATAAGGGAAGGTGGAAGAAGAGACGAGGAGGGAGGGAGGGAGTGAGAGGGCGGCGTGGCAGCGGTGCCATTGAAGACACAGCTTCCCTTACACCTGTTCTTTTCCCCCCTCCTGTGTGTTCCTTTGATTTTCCGCACCTGAGCTGCGCCGCCGCCCACCCACCGGGCTTTTGTCCATGTCTCCCCCTCTGTCTCCGTCTGTCTCACCCACTGACTTCCATCTTCGTCTGTCGCACCTACTAATTTCCGTCCCCTTTTCTTTCTGTTGTGATTCGTTCCAAGCGTCATTGTGACCAGACTCTGGGAACAAGATTTAAGTGAATTCAGAGAAAGAAGAGAGGGACGGATAGTAAAAGGGGCGGTAAATCAAGGGTGTAAATGAGGCAGAGCTGAAGTGGTGGAAGTAATGGATGATTTACAAAGAGCTGGGCAGAAGAAAGAGTTGGTCCGTACAGGATTCCCAGTCACTAAAAGAAACACAACTCTTCGGTACATTTTTTTTACTCAAGATGCCTTAGTACCCCATAGCTCTATAAGCCATTGTGTTGTCTTGCAACTGTCTGCCGGGTGTAACTCAAGGGAAAAGTCTGCTGTGGAAGAACAGGAGAGATACTGATTCCTACAAACAAAGGTATAAAACAAATCACCGAATCAGTCGTCTACAAATATCGTCTGCTTCCTGGTATTAACAAAATTCATTCCCTCAGTGACTTGCATCAATACAATCCAGATAGACAGCAGAATTGTTCATATATAGTTATCAATGAGAGTGACGCCTGAAGAACAAAATACATCCTTGTAGGTCGGTAATGAGATATAAGGCATGTGGTGGTTTACTATATACTGTACTCGTATTCCTGAGTAATGAGTGCTCAGCTGGACAGGGGTTGTATATATATATAAGATATATATATATATATATATATAAGATATATATAAGATATATATATATATATATATATATATATATATATATATATATATATATATATATATATATATATATATAAGATATATATATATATATATATATATATATATAAGATATATATATATATAAATATATATAAGATATATAATATATATATATATATATATATAAGATATATATATATATATATATATAAGATATATATATATATAAATATATATAAGATATATATATATATATATATATATATATATATATATAAGATATATATATATATATATATATATAAGATATATATATATATATATATATATATATATATATATATATATATATATATATATATATATATATATATATATGTATAATATATATATATATATATATATATTATATATATATATATATATATATATATATATATATATTATATATATACTATACTCTCTCTCTCTCTCTCCTCTCTCTCTCTCTCTCTCTCTCTCTCTCTCTCTCTCTCTCTCTCTCTCTCTCTCTCTCTCTCTCTCTCTCTCTCACACACACAAGTAGCAACGTTCTAAACTTATCCTACCCACATTTTCATCACTATATTTTTCCTCTTCACCTAAACTCCTCCCACTGGTGAACTCTGAATTTGAATATCCTCCGTGATAAGATGGGAGTGATTGCATCCACTCAGACCCTATAATGACTGATCAAATAATAAGTACTATGCACATCATTTTCACGGTGGATAGCAGGCCTGTCCAATGGTGAGGAGATGAGTTGCTTAGAAATTATAACTCATGATAATATTAGTCCACTGGCTTCACTCTGAATGTATTAAGTAGAGAGGAGGGAGTGTTAATCTTTTTTGGGGTCAATTGGAGCCTGGTAAGCCCTCCGAACGATAGTAGAAAACAAAATTCCCTTTTCATATTCTGAAGGAGATAGTTTCCTTCTATAGTTTGTAGGAATCAGTAGTCCTCCAATTCGCCCATTAGATATTGCCTTCATATAAAACCTTGTGAGTGCCATAGGACTAATTATTGGAGGCTATTGATCCCTTCCATGTGTGCCACAAAACACCACCACCTCTACAGTAATGTGGGTGTCAGTTTCGTGGCAGAGTATGGAAGAATCAATGGTCCCTCCACTTTGCAGGTAGCCTAAATAGACGGGTGCCTTAAGGTGATAGCCATGGTAGCCAACGTGGATATAATCTGTATAATATAAATCGTCTGGGTGTAACGATCGATCTCTTGGTTATACACGAGGCGTTCCGAGGCACCAAAGCGTCATCCTTCATCATCGTCAATCGTATCGTTCTTTCCCTTCACCCATTTCCTTCCCTTTTCCTACTTTAAACCCCATGCAGTCTCTCTTTCTTCCTCCCCCTCATCAGCACGTCCCGATATCCTTCCTCTCCTGCTTTTTGTCTCCTTCTCCCCCTCCTAGTCCTCTTCCCTGATCTACTCCTCTTCCACCTGCTTTATCTTTTTTCCTCTCCCACTTCCCCCTCCTACTTTGCCCTTCATCCTCCTCCCGCTACGAGAAGTCATCCGGAGCATCTTGGGGGGGGGGGGGGGGGGAGGGGGGAGGGCGGGGGTGAGGAGGGGAGGGGGGGGAGGGTTGTGATCATTAACAGTGATGGTAAGCGTAGGTATGTGGGGGGCACGGGGCAGTGATCATGTTCAGTTCTCCAGAGGTTTAAGGGTGAAATTCTCTTGTTGGTGAATTGGAGAGCAACCGATTAATCCAAGCTATGCCATAAGACAGATCCCATTATATGTATCATTGAGGTTATCTGTTTCGTGGCATAGTTTGAAAGAATCAGCATCCATCCATCCAGTTCACCAACAAGTTCATGAGTCTTCCCTTAAATAGCTTCCTCAAACTCTTCTCGTGGTTACATCATTGACTGGCAATTGTGACTCTCCCACCACCCTTGTCTAACATATGGCCACCCTTGTCTAACATATGGCCTCCTTTGTAAGTGTAGTGTAAGGTGTAGGAGTGGTGGTCAGTGTACAGTGTGTGGTGTAGTCCTGGTCAGTGTGGTGTAGGAGTGGTGGTCAGTGTACAGTGTGTGGTGGTCAGTGTACAGTGAGTGGTGGTCAGTGTACAGTGAGTGGTGTAGGAGTGGTGGTCAGTGTACAGTGAGTGGTGTAGGAGTGGTGGTCAGTGTACAGTGAGAGGTGTAGGAGTGGTGGTCAGTGTACAGTGAGTGGTGTAGGAGTGGTGGTCAGTGTACAGTGTGTGGTGATGGAGTGGTTGTATGTGTACAGTGTGTGGTGGGTCAGTGTACAGTGTGTAGTGAAGGAGTGGCCACCAATACACAGGGACAACCTCCAGTGCATGTCTTGGCCACAATAAAGACTGCCTGGCCAGCTTACAATGCCACACACAACATTTCTTCCTCTTAATTATTGGTTGGAGTGAGTGCATTACATATTCTGCGTTCCTCTCTTATTCCCCCAGAACTAATTAAACTCAGCTTAGAAATACCACGTCGCCACAGTCAAGTACAGGTAGGAAGGCAGAGCATGCAATCAAACCAACTGGATCGTACTTGCACCTCATCCTCTTACCACTTTATTGGCTTGCCGACATTACAATACATTTGGGGAACTGCCTGCTGGAGATGTGCTAACGCTATGGAAACCAGTGCACTGAAATAATTGGTCTAAAATGCTTGAAATAATAGGTATAAAATGGATGGCTTTGGATTACGACTTGTGTTCTTAAATGTAATATACATTTTCTCGTGGTGACTGACCGTGTTTGGAAGACGGCGGTGAATTCTATCTGGGTTGGATCAAGCAGATGCCACTGACCAACGAGCCATTAGTAAGCTGGGAGTCGTCAATGGATCGCACGCACTGTAATGGAAGCTCCTCTTGCTCATGTTCGGTGAGCTGATGGGAAGGTCGTTAGAACAAAGATTGTAAAGCATCCAGCAGATAAACAGCATTAGCCATTCCCGACATGGATTCCGTTGCAACAAACGATCTTAACTAATTAGCATAAATGTATATTTTTCCTCTCAGCCGATGCAATCAATATGAAAGATGAAGACGAAGCAGCTGATGTTATTTATTTTCTTGATATTCAAATTAGGTCTTATCACAACCCCTCCTAATAATACCTGTAGACCAATAGACATGATTCATGCTCACGGAACTGTTTTGCAAGTTGTAACGAGGGGAAAGTAGAGTGATTCACACGATTATTACCAGAGAATTGATTTAAAGTAGTATTCTTTCCCACACTCGACGAGGAAGGAATCAAGGGCTTTGTCACATTTGAGAAGAGTGATTCTACAACATGTAATGCAAAGGATGCAAAGGAAGGAAATAATAAACAATATTATCTCCCAGCAGTGTCAATTTTACACACCACAACAATATATCAATTTCCCAGATCTCTCCCAAAAACCAACACTTTTAGCCAGTCCCGGGGCTCAACTTTAGCAAAATGTTGTTAACATTATTGCACAACCTTTTGTGTAGTCCTGTTAACAAACACAGAGAAACAAACAACTCGAAACAAAAACCAAACCTTGTGGCTGAGGTAACAAAAAAGAAATACAAGAAAAAGTAAAAGGAGCATAACTTAAACCACAACGTCTGTTAGGAGGTAGTATATATACCACTCAGATGAAAGAGGCCTCTAGGAGCATTGAAGGCGACTGATATCTCCAACCTCTGCTACAAAACAGTTTTGTTTCCAGGCCGAGGTACTAGTCTGTTGCCTGTCATAGTCTGAGTTAACCAGTTGTTCTCCAATTCCTCCACAGCATTATTGTCAATAACCTCTAACCCTCCGACAACACCATATCGGCATTAAACTCCTCATATGATTATGTATTTCGATAATTAATTTGCATACCACGATAATGTACAGACTTTACAAGTGTACTTACCAACAGCCTAATATATACAAAGCAACTTTCACTGATATGTTTTAGCAATGTATTGAATTAAGACGTGTGATATATTACAATAGAGATGTGCTCAATAAAATGGATGCCTCACCAGTGCTGTATATAAGAAGTATATTTAATGCTGCCAACCGACGAGAAACTTAACACATTTATACAAATCATACCATTAAAATATCTTAGGACAAAACAACATTTCCAAGAACTTGGTAAAAGTTGCTCTCTCTCTCTGTCTGTGATCAGAGGTGAACGTCTGGGAAAGGTTCACGGTTCTATAGATAAACGATTTTCTGGTGGTACACTAAGCCTTCACCTAGACAAATACTTGTACCTGGAGCCACATTTTGCCCATATTTACGCCCGAGAAAAGAAATATCCTTACAAACTGCTGCACAATCTTTTTCTTCCGCCTCCAAGATTCTGTGTGTGTGTGTGTTCCACTGAGGTAAACGTTCTCAGTAGCAATATAAAGGTAACAAATGCAGAGGAGAGGAAGAATACAATTGAGAGGAAAAACGGGAATATTACCACTTTACATAAACCAACGACACGGGAATAAAGCATAAACAAATATACATACAATATACAAAACACAAATGAGGAAGAAAAAAAAATGGATGTTCTTTACAATTCAATGCATCTCTGATCCTTCCTATCTCAGTACGGTTTGTATATGGATTTTAAGTCGTAATTATTGGTGCATATCCTAGTGAAGCAACCAGATTACGTTTGTATAAAATTTTACGTGTTACAAGAATCAATCTGAGCCCAATATTTATGACACTTTTAGATTTGACTTCGAGGTTAACAAGGACACAGGATATACCTAAGTTAATACTCTCAGGCTTGTCACTCAGGATTTAGAAACTGAAATTAAAAGTGCTTTTGGCTTTACTGTACTTTTCACTTCATTATAATCCAGTTTCATTGTCATTTCATCCACACTGTCACTGCCTTTCCCTCCTTCCCGTATCTCTCTCTGTTTCGTCGCTTTCTCTGTAGTCACTACTTTTTCTCTCCTTGTCTCTGCCTCTACCCATTTTTTTATCCTGTTTCTCTACCCTTTTTGTCTCCATCTCTGCCTCTTTCTTTTGTGTCTGACTCATTTCAGTTATTCTATTTCTGTTCCTTTCCCCTGGTTGTATCCGTATGTCTCCCTTCGTTCATGACTTTTGTTTTCCATTCCTTTTCTCTTCCTCTATTCCTTGCAACTCAAATTTGTGAACATCAAATATCTATATTATCTGTCTGCCCCTTCCAAGCTCTCTCTCTCTCTCTCTCTCTCTCTCTCTCTCTCTCTCTCTCTCTCTCTCTCTCTCCATTCCTTACTCCTTCCTATATCTGTGTTTACCTCCTCCACTTCCTCTTCATTCCTTTCTCATCCCTTCCATTACATCTCTATTCCTTTCTTCCCCTTCCAATCCATCTCTAACTCCGCCTCATTCCACACACCCCTTTCCTCTGTCTCTCCTTCTCTCTCGTCTATTGAATGGAAGTGCAGGGGGTCGAAGGATAATTTACCTGGCGTACAAACTCCGGGCAGCTGAAGAGAACTTTTTTTTGGTCAGACCAGTGGGGTAGGGAGAAAGGGGAAAAGGGGACCGGGGAGGTGAAGAAAGGAGAGTGAAGGGCAGGAAAAGAGAGGGAGTGATTCCAAAGATGGGAGTGCAAGGGAAGGAGAGAAATCGAGGAAAAACGTGGGAGGGAGGAGGGTAATGAAGAGAAAGGAAGTGATTGAAGAGTGGGGAGGGAGAGAGACCAAGGGAGGAGATGAGAGGGAGTTAGACAAAAGATAAGGAGAGAGAAGGAGTTGGAGGAAGGAAGAGCAGGGAAGGCGTAAAGGAAGGAAGGATGGGAGAGAGACCAAGGAGAAGGAAGGAAGGAAGGAAAGGAGGGAGGTAATAAAGGGAGAGGAGAAGGAGGGAGGTATAAAGGGAGAAGGTAGGGGAGGGGAAGGGAAGGGAGGGGCGGGTAAATATCACACAAAAGGCCGTCGTGTTTACAGTGTTTTAACAGGTGCAAGTTAGTGAATGTTGATGATGGTGGTGGAGCCTCTCTCTCTCTCTCTCTCTCTCTCTCTCTCTCTCTCTCTCTCTCTCTCTCTCTCTCTCTCTCTCTCAGTGTTTAATCCACTATAAGCTGGTATTAATTGTAGTAGCAATGGTAAGATGAAGTTGTGGTATTTGTAGTTATATTGACAGGTGTGGTTAAGTCAGTTGTGGTGGTGGCAGGTGTGGTTAAGTCAGTTGTGATAGTGGCAGGTGTGGTTAAGTCGGTTGTGGTGGTGGCAGGTGTGGTTAAGTCAGTTGTGGTAGTGGCAGGTGTGGTTAAGTCAGTTGTGGTGGTGGCCGGTGTGGTTAAGGCAGTTGTGGTGGTGGCAGGTGTGGTTAAGTCAGTTGTGGTGGTGGCAGGTGTAGTTAAGTCAGTTGTGATGTTGGCAGGTGTGGTTACGTCAGTTGTGATAATGGCTGCTGCTACTGATGATAATGATGTTGGTGATGATTATTTCCGTGACAATGAATGATGAATCAGCAAGAGCTACAACAGTCATAAAAGGAGGAAACAAACAAAGGCATGAGTATAATATAGAGTCTGGTCTTAATTTCACGTTTCAACCTCGGCCTGCGGGGGATTTTTCAGGACTCAGGGAAATTATACTGGATAAATAAAATACGTTGATAAATAACTGAGTCCAAAGTATGTGTATCATTTATCATATACACAACATTATGTATGTAAATAATGTTTTTGATAGACCCAGGTATGTGTTCATTTTACACACTCACAAACTGACATATACAACATCTATCATTGTTTGTTATTTTCAGGTAACTTATAATGTCTTCGAAAAACTTTAATTCCTACTGATCAAACAATGTGCTAAGCAATTGTTCAATCACGTGGATATTGTGTTCCAGTATTTGTATGAATGGAGAAAAACACATACAGTTCTAACATAAGTCGACAGCAGGTAGAATAATTATATACAGTAATAATATACAGGCACGTTCATTCTCACTTATGTACAGTTACGTGCAATAACTCTCTAACACTTTCAAATGAAACGGCATTAAAAGTAAATTTGTGAAACTACAGTATAACATCCGGCTCTCTAATTTTGGTTCGGAATATTCATCACCCCAAAAAAGTGGAAAAAAAAAAATAGCCAACGTAGCCAGGATCCGATATTCGTAACTGCGACACAACTCGTCTAATAATTATAGTATTCATCGCAGTGTGAAGAAAAATAATCTGTAGACTTATTATCTGTATCCGTGTCTGACAGGTGTGTGAGAGCCAGGTTGCAGCTCCGTGTTGGACCCTGAACCAGTAATAAGGTGTGAGGACTGCTGTAATTTACTATGTAGATTCTGTAGTGTTGTAGGTTCTGGTACACGTGGCTCCATTATGTTTGGGATGTGGCAATAGTTATTATCTCTATCTTTCTTTATGAATGAATAAGCAGTGCGAGTGAGTGTATAGTTAATGCTAAGGTTGAGGATAACGTATTGAACTTATACGGAATCCTGTTTATTATATTATGTGTTTGATAGAGCTGGGGTTGACTCATCCCGAACCCTACCAACTTCTCCTTCCTATTTCCTGGGTATAGAGGGGTAGTGGGGGGGGGGGGCACTGCAGAAACTAGTATGCGTGAGTGTACAGCTGCCTGCCATTTATGAATACACAGTATGACACCCCACATTAAAATGGAAACAAGCGCAAGAGATTCTTACGTCACTCAACTTGTGTTAGAACCTTGTACCATAGTTAACTAAACTAGCTGATTGGCCCCCTTCATGGACCTCTGCTATTATAATATTCTCTAAGCATATTGCTCCCAACCCTCACTGGTTGGTAACTTCAAGTATTAAAGGGGAAGTTGCTGCCAGTGCAGACATTCGAACGACGTGTGATAGAGAGCATCCCACCACGCGATTTGGCAGCAGACTGGCTTGGCTTGACCACACGCTCTCAGCACGTGACGTAATTAGCTAGTGTTATATTCGCCTTTGCACGCGAAATAAAGGGAGTTTTGGAAATTTAAATGATCATTCTTCCACGAGTGGTCGAATCTATGGGTGTGCTAATTATCAAGCTTTTCCAGTGAACGGTAGGAATGGCGTTCATGGAAAAAGAATTTCGTTCTATTTTCAATTTGCCAGATGGGAAAACCAGGATCCACAGAATATAGGATCAGTTTTGACGCAGATTTAGCCTAGTGACGTCACGGAGAGAGAGAGAGAGAGAGAGAGAGAGAGAGAGAGAGAGAGAGAGAGAGAGAGAGAGAGAGTTGAGGGTCTCGCAACAAGAGTGAGAAAGAGAGCACTAGTAGGTGGTGAGGCACAAGATTAATCCCAGGCAATTACACAAGGGATAGAGTACCTTAACAACACCTCGGGGGGATTGGGAGAACGCATGGCATAATTACGTGGCCAGTAATGAAACAACCAACGGGGTGATAATGGAGGAGGTGGGGTTCATTTCAGAGGGATTAGACGTGAGCAGTAGGGTGTGTGTGTGTGTGTGTGTGTGTGTGTGTGTGTGTGTGTGTGTAGATTAGAGTAGATAGATAAATAGATTGGGTAGATATTAAATGAGTGCAATAGATTAGATGGCTAGAAATCGAGGGAAGGTTAGAGCCACACTCTTGGAAAGTATAATAGCTAAAGTCAATTACAGTTATAAAGGGAAGAATGTGATGTGGGTAAATTATTGTGGGTGTTACTGGTTATTCCTCCACACTTTGCATCAAAATAAAATACCTTCTTTATACTCTGAAGTACTAGTTTGTATCCTGGCCTAATTTGGAGATACCAATATTCATCCCTATGGCAGTCAAATTAAAATTATCCCTGAAATATTGCAGTCGTAATTTCTTGATATAGAATTTTTTCCTGTATGGAGTAAAATCGTCTGGTGTCAGATATAATAAGGATATCAATAATGTGTAACAACCGTCATACTGCAAAGAGCTAAATACGTCCACAGGGAAGCATAGGTTACCGGTATGGCTGGTATGATGTTTATGTATACTTCACTCTGATTAACGCTAGACAATTATATTTCATGTGTGGCAAGGTCTCCCGGAGTGAAGGGTTGATGGGAGGTACCGTACAAACAGAGGGGGAGATGAGTCTATTACCCACTGTATTATACGACCACTAAGTATTTCGTCTCTGCCATAGTTATAATGAAACCTCTCCCCTCGCTCCCTTCCTGCTCCTCCTCCCACCTCGGCCCTCTCTCTCCACTCGCCTCCCCTTCCTCATCCTTCTCCTCCCTCTCCCCCCACTCGCCTCCCCTCCCACCTTGATCCTTACTCTCAGATAGACCCCCCCCATCCCCCCCCCCCTCTCTCTCTCTCTTGCTCCAGCCTTCTTCATCTCTGGGCAGGCCGCATTAATTAGTTGTGTGGCTTGGTTACAACACATTCACACGTTTCTATTTTTCTCTTTCTTCTCTCTTCATTCTTTCCTACGATCTTTCTGTCCATCACAATCTCTTGCAATTTTCATTCTCCCTTCCTCTCTCTCTTTCTCTCTCTCACTCTCACTCTCACTCTCTCTCTCGCTGAAAAAAGAAAGGGACAAGATAAAGACCTCATCAAACTGAGAGCAAATAAATTAAAGTTACACGTATCTTCAATTGTCTTACATGGGTTAATTTCCATCAGTCCTGTGAGGTGTCCATCCTCTTATCAGCATCAAGTACAGTCGAGGACGTAAGTTTACTTCCACCTCCTCCTCTTTATCTTTTTGTAGATCATGTACTTCAGAGTGGATATTCAATTGTGCAAGTTGTGTTACGGCATTATAATAGCATATATATGCAATAATATCATTTCTTATACCGGTAGCTTAAAGATTTAATTATTACCGAATGCATAAGAGGATCAGTGTATTGTAACTTTTGTGTCCTGTTGTACGACTTTGTGAGGGATGGAGGGAGAGAGAAGAGAGTATAAAGAAATTTCTCCTCTTTGATACCCACAATCTGTTATTGATTAAAGGATACTCATGTTTATTCAAATAAGAGTTAGTAATATGAATAGACCAAACCTTAGTGTAAGAATATCTGTTTATAATTAATATCCTTCTGTTTGTCTGTCTGTCTGTCTGTCTGTCTGTATATCCGATTGTCTATCTATTTGTGTCTCTCTTCTCACAGTCAGCAACTTCACGGCTTACAAAAAAAAAAGAAAAAAAAAGTGAGATATTTATATGAACCGCACGTTGGATTTATGCGTGCTTTCACTACGACCTCCCAGAATTAACAGAGCAAATAAAATGATGTACGAGTGTGTTGCGTTAAGGTACTCGTTCAGTCTCCTATCTCTCGTTCACACCATCTCTACCTGTATGAGCAGAACCCGTATATACGCGAACGTGTGTATATGTGTGTACAGGGTAGGTATTTGCATGTGTACCCGATTACACTGCTGAGCATGAGCAATTGAATCCTCTGTGTCCGAGAACGTGTGTGTATATATGTGTGCAGTGTAAGTATCTGTGTAGCCCTTTACACTGGTGAGCATAATGACAAGCGTATCTTTGGCGGACTCTGGTATAGGATTTAATAGGGTGAGATATTGAAAGAAGTGTGGTTTAATATAGTGCACTTGCTAATATTCACAGGGTATATAAGTTATAGTATATGCATATAATTATTCCTATCTTGCTTCCCTCTTTCATCTTCCCTTTCTGCTTCCTTTCTCCCCTCTCTCCTACCATCTTAAAACTTTCTTTCCTTCCCTTCCTCCCTCCCTCACCTGCCCACACCTCCATTTCACACCAGATAAGAATCAAGAGGTGACTGTAATGTCTCCCTCTATCTCAAAGTTTATCTCAGGGCCCAACCTCTCTCTCTTTATCTCTTCCCTCTGTCTCTTTCTCCACCTCTGTTCATTTCATTTCATTCCATTCTCTCTCTCTCTCTCTCTCTCTCTCTCTCTCTCTCTCTCTCTCTCTCTCTCTCTCTCTCTCTCTAACATATACATCTCCTTTTCCACCCTGGTTCTTCCACCTTTCCCATCTACCCCTCCTCTTCCTTCTCCTCCTCTTGTTTCTTCTGCATTTCTCCTTTTGTCCTTCACCTCTCATTTATTACCTTTTACCTTTCCCTACTCCCTTCATTCTATCCTCCTCGCCCTCCTCTTCCCTTGGTAAATCACTCATATTTTTTTATTACATAATCCTAGCGTCCCTGATCCATCTAACTATAATAATATAACCAATCTGCTCTCGACCCCCCAACAGCCACACTCGATCCCAACAACACCCTCATCTCTCCCCCTTCCTCCCCTGTTACCCGAGTTACCTGAGCAATTAGCAGGAGGTGTCCGGTTCCATCCCAGCATCCCTATCTGACGAGACGGTGTGGATGGGGCGTGAAATAATGAGAGAAGAAAAGAGAAGAGAGAGAGAGAAGAGAAGAGAAGAGAAGAGAAGAGAAGAGAAGAGAAGAGAAGAGAAGAGAGAGAGAAGAGAAGAGAGAGAGAAGAGAAGAGAAGAGAAGAGAGAGAGAAGAGAAGAGAGAGAGAAGAGAGAGAGAAGCGAGAGAAAGAGAATAAAGATGAAAGGGAAAAGTGAGAAAGCAGAGAGAGGGAAGAGTAAGACAGACAGACAGACAAACAGCTAATAAGGGACAAAGAATGGAACAAAAAATTAAATACGAGAAAAAAAATCAATAATCACCTCAGGCCACATTGAATAGCGAGGCGTCCGTGTGAGTGACCCTTTGCTGTGTCATACCGGGTGCCAACTAGTAGTCAGAGGTCTATAGACGAAAGGTGGTGTGTATGGGGACTAGTAAACGAACATCAAGAACAGCTGATATTATATTATGTGTTCTCTTATATCACACAAAGTTTTAGTTACAATAATACCTTCTATAATCCTCATTAACTAACAGGATTTCCCTTCCACCACCACCACCAGCACTACCACTACCACTACCGTATGTACCACACATGCACCTACCACTATACAACCACCACCATCATCACAACGAGAGCTACTTCCACAATAATCTGGTTCGAATTCGAGGTCTCTGCAATCACTACAACCATCTACGCTATTGGTCAGTGAATTATCCTATCATGACATACATTTACCCACATTTCCTCGTCATCTAATTACACGTACCCTAAATAGGTATATGGCTGTCGCTATCTTAATAATACTAGTTTTTTTTTTTTTTTTTTCATAATGATTCTTGCCGCTACCTTCACCGCTCTCACCTCCAAAAATCGCATTATCTCACGTGTCCTTCTCATCGCTACTATCATCATCACCAGTGAGACCATAATCATCACAGTCTCAGGTCTAAATCAATTTCTCTTACCGTCGTCACCACCACCACCTCCACCTCCAGGACAACACTACCACAGACTTTTGTACTCATCTCTGGTAACATCATCATTAGCGACACCCTAATCATCACAGTTCCAAGCTCCAAAATTCGCCGTTCCCTCTCTGATCTCTTCCACCGCAATCACCACTATCACAGGGTTTCAGGCCATTGATGCTCCCCCGTCTGTCATCACCGCAGACGCCGACGCCGCCGCTGCCAAACACACCCAGGTTTAATCTTATTTTGCGCAGAATTATTGGCACAATCACAATATACGAACTGGGCATTCTTTCTTCGGGTCAGTTCCAGTGATGCCATAATTAGCTACAACTGTAAAATAGGTAATAAGACAAAACAAGATATGCGACAGAAGCAAAGAACACTTCACCAAAACAAATCCAACAATAGAAAATGCAAAACACACACATCCACAACATAAATCAACAACAACAATAACAATAACAACAACAACGATAACAATACACCATAAGTTTCACTCCACACCATTTCTTACCCCCGTTATTACCACCACCATCACTCCTATCACCATTACCATCACCGCCACCTCTTGATAGATCTTCAAACAGCACTACCATAACTTATGTATCTTCCAATCACTTTTAATGACAGATCTATTCGTGGTACTGCCTGTACTATCACCAACACCACTACCACAGTTACTGTTCTGTACTTTTCACCACAATTATTCACCAACCAACCAAACCGCTTACCAACCAACCAAACCGCTTACCAACCAACCACCCAACCAACCAACCAACCCCAGAGCGATCAATACAACTGTTTCACTAACTTCCCCGCCTTCTTCATCATCCCATGTGGCCCTTCTATCAACTGCTGCAGAACTTCCAGTCGTAATTTACCAAGCTTTGAAACTCCAAGAGACGGTACCATACGACCATAATTCACAAATAATATTTTTTTTTTTTATGCTTGGTAGTGTACCAGATATTATTGCGAACATTATTTTGTCTGTAATTATCAACCTAGTACAGTAATAGTCATATGCAATATTAGGCAATGGGAAAAGGGTAGAAATTATGATAATGAAAAATGATGGCGCTTTGCTTGTTGCTATACAGTCTTGCATAGAAGTTCCTACTCTCCCAGGCTGCAAATACCTGACTGCCAGCTTCTTGTGTAAAGTTGAAAACTTTTACTAAAATTAGAAAGGAGATTCAGTGTTATACAATGAAGCAGAAAGGTTGAGGTTCCAAGCTCTTAAACAGAATAAAGATATGGGAAGTACTGGAAATTTTAACACTGAGCGTCAGCAGAGCCTTGTGACATTTTCTGGTCACCGCCAAGCAATTATTTTCATCCAATGTGTAACTAAATGCATAAAAACAATGCCACTGTATTAAAACTTTTCTTAGGAATGACAAGTTTGAAATTTGCTTTGACAAACGCCAATTTCATTCAGATATAAAGGGAAGAACTCTTGCTGAGTTCTGGCACGTTACTAACACTCAAGTTTGATCAGCGCCAGACAACATTCGTGAGATGACAAGAACCCGCCAGTCACTCGCAGGGTGAGACATTTCTGGACATGTGTGGTTGGAGAGCATCTAATTCTGGGCATGACTGTCTATTTGAGTACATTCATATCTGTAAGGGTCTGTAGGTTTAAACGACTCAATTTCTAAGCAGGATTACAAGTTGGAGCGCCGTAATTTATGGGAAGTCTAATTGGTTGGAACGCCGTAATTTCTGGGAAGTTCTGTAGGTTGGCATGCCTCAATTTCTGGGCATGACTGTAGGTTGGAGCACCTCAATTTATCTGTTGGCCTCCCGCGCTGCTGTACACCCGCCAGCCTGCCATCTTATATTGTTGCGCTTAATTGTGGACCTTATCTCCCCTGACCCCATCACACGGAGAGGAGTCAGGGAGGGAGGAGGGAAGGGTGGAGGGTGAGAAGTAGTTTTGGTTCCTTCTGCCTCGCCTTCTAATGCCTTTCAGCTCAACTAACCAATCAACCAACTAACCCACCAGCCAGACAACCAAACACCATACCTTCCAGTCAACCAAACAAGGAACCTTCCATTGGACCAGTCGACTAACAAACCCATCACAAGTCAATCAACCATACAGTCAGATCAATCAACCCATCACAAGTCAATCAACCAAACAGTCAGATCAATCAACCCAGCAGTCAACCAACAAACCCATCAACCAAATAATTAACAGGCATACAAGTGATCAACTAATCAATCCACAGCCGACCAATCCATCCATCAGCCGACTATGTAACCAACCTTCCAACCGGTCAATAATCCAACAAACCTATAAACCAGTTAATTAATTAATCAACCAACCAACCAACCAACTCACCAACAACCAACCAAGCAACCCACCAAGATTCCGGAACAATAATCTAACAGCTCATTCTTCTCAGAATTGCTCCAACTTGACTGTAAAAAAAGCATAAACAGGAAATAAAGAGGCTGTGTTATGTAATAGATTTCTTCTCTAATTTTTTGTTCCTTCCTTGGTTTAAATGAAGTCATGCGTATTGACTACACTTTCATCTTAACGGGGATAATCTGCTTGGTCAAACTGGAGAGCTACTGATTCTCCCAAAAAATAATATTATAAGCCCAGGAAAGAGATTATTTTGGCATACTAGGAGAGGTTCCGTTTTTATTGCTTCGTAGATTCCGGTTCGGTCACTAACTTTTCAAATCATGCATTAAAATTCTGCACTTTGCTTGTCTTTGTATACTTAATTTCTGGTGACATAATGGGATATTTATTCTACACGGGGAAAATCTTCTGGCTATTGGTGTTGATATTCACAACTCTTCTTGTTTAACTTTTTGTGTTGATTTGATCAGACGTGGTTCTCGTTAATTAGTAGTCCGAGACGCGTGTGGATGTGGCGACGACTGGTACTCATTTTCTAGTTCTGGTAACACTGGTGATAGTGGTAAGGATGGTGGTGATAAAAAGTGCAAGGTGGCGTGGTGGTGGTGGTAGAGAGAGTGGTGGTGGTGGTGGTAGCAGCGAGAGTGGTGGGGGTGGTGGTGATAGCGAAAGTGGTGGTGGTGGTGGTAGCAGCGAGAGTGGTTGGTGGTGGTAGCAGCGAGAGTGGTGGTGGTGGTGGTAGCGAGAGTGTTGGTGGTGGTGGTAGCGAAAGTGGTGGTAGTGGTGGTGGCAGCGAGAGTGATGGTGGTGAGAGGTGCGGCCATCAACACTAAACCCTGTACGTCAGCACACTAAAGGAATTAATAGACAAGGATCACAAGACTGGGTAATAGCGACTCAACTGCAGCTCCGCTAATTATTATCTGTAAAAAATGAGATTGAGTTAGGCATTTCAACGGAGTGCGAGGGAGCTTACTGCCAGGACGCATTATTAACACGTCTGGCCATTGGATGCCAAGGATCAAGAGTCCCTCTCACCTTGATTTAATGCATTTAGGCTAGTGTACTTTTGTGGTGCTGCACCGTTCCACCTGTTGCCTAACTTGACCACACCCTGTCTACTCGTAACTTGCCTTTGCCTTGCCTGTGGCTACTCTTTAAATTAGACCGGAATCAGACGGTGCCTGACGCTAATAATTGCCCATCGTTTTCTTCAGAAAAAAATCTAAATTAGAAAATCCTTGTTGTGTGAGTTAATATTCGGGATGAGTTGTTCCCACTGTTATAATCGACCTTGGTCAGATTCCTTTCCGTTACCTGTCTCTACAGAGGACACTCTATCCATCTGATTCTGGCATTGTTACAAAAATATCCTAAATTCGCCAACGAGAAAGATATTACATTACTAATTGCATCATACAAGATTCACTTGTGATGAATTACATTCTATCCCAATTCATTAAAGATATTAACATATTCGGTGGTTTCACTGACTGGGGCGACCTAATACCGTAAGTAATGAATCCAGGTTAGAGGCCCTGTGATGTTGTTAGATAATTGAAGGCAACTGATATCTCCCGCAAATGGCAAGAAACCAAACCAACTCTTCAAGCATATATACAGTTTTATTACAAATTTCCGAATATACTCACAGGCTGATAAGATAAATATGAACCACGAGTGAACCAAATACAGCAACTGACGCCCACAACAAGACTAACGCCACATGAATGACTACCTGGAATGGCCCCACTGTAGCTGGGGCACCTCATACAAAAGCTCGTATATTATATTTTATCAGTGGGAAGGTCGGTCGGTCATACAGAGGTTAAAGTTCACTTCAGCCGTCTGTCCTCCCACCTCCCGTCTATCTAAAGGTTTGTCTGTCTGTCTTCCTTTTTTCTTTATCTTTCTCTCTGCTTCTCATTTTCCTAGCATATTATTCTCTTTTGCTTTATCATAAAAATTATCTGTCTTTCTTTCTGTCATATATATATATATATATATATATATATATATATATATATATATATATATATATATATATATATATATATATATGTTTTTCTTATTTTTTTCTGGGTGGGTACACTAAGACCGCCACGGAGGTGACATTTGCATCAAAATAAATTAAGACTCTAGCCAGCGAGAGTTCTTCATCTCAATGTTTGCACCAGTAAACAAGGCTATCACAGTATAGTGTGTCAAGGGACGCGAGGGTTGCAGAATCCTCATTTTTATCATAATATTTCCTGCTTATCCGCCATCGCAAATCTAACCTAATGTATAAACATAGATTAACCAATTGCATCTGAGGATTTTGGACGACAGAAGTATTTATGCGAACAAAAAAGGGATAATAAATAGACACGAGTGTATACAAACACAGATAAATGTATCTCTGAGGCAGTGACATAAGTTAGGCTTAATGTTAAGTCAAGTACATGTTGTGAATCTTACCAAGGTCATACCAACTTCATTATAATCTTTATGACCCTTCCGTATATTTTCCTAAAACTTTCGCTTCTGTACCATGTGTTCGTTTTTATCAGTCAGACAATTTTCTTTTACAGATGAGTTTCAAAGCAAATACTCCCAGAAAATAAGTAATAGCAGAAATAAATATGTGCCCTAGAGCTAACTAGGATGGCGGGAAGCCACTCATACAATACATGGATTAAAAAAAAAAAAAAAATTAAAACAAAAATAAATGAACAAATAATATACAAATAGAATGCATCCTCTTCCCATTTCAGCTTTATAATGCTCTTATATTCGACTGGAATGTATGAGGCGTATAACACAATTCGTACTTCAATAATTCAGCCTACTGGTGCTGAATATTTGCATAAACCTCATTCACAAGGTATGCCTGTGGTGTCCTGTTGTATCAGACAGTGGGAGGTTGTTTCCAAGTCCACATCCTGAGTAACTGTTGGCGATCCTTGGGTAGCTGGGATAAAATATGCCTTCTTAAAACCCTGAAATCAAATAGTCAACATTTTGCTATGGGCAGATAAGTTAGACAATCTGTATGTTACAAAATACATTGATGAAATTATCAATGTATGGTCTATAGTTACTAAAAAGATCATCATAGGAATAATATCCGTACATAAAAAACATGCTAACTATTATATTCCAGAGCGAATACGAGGAGAGGAATGAAGAGGGCAGGAAGGCACTCGGTAGTAAACAGAAGTAATGAACGCAGAAAAACTGGTCACCTTCCAAATCCAATTACACCAATCCCCACCTTTGCCACATCACACTAAGATATCATACGCTTAGGGTACATATCTCTGATCTTGTGGGAGAGTATGAAGGCTGCTGAATCCTCCTGACTATGCCATGCAACGAATTCCTTCCATATAGTTGGTGTTTCCTGGCGCTGTTTGGAAGAATCGGAAACTTTTCATTTAACTGCCATATCGTAGGCCTCTAAGAGGAGTACAGCTTTATATTACAAATCGGATGGCTACAAATTCCTTCAAACTATGCCACGAAACATTTTTCTTCAGTGTACGTGTAAGGAATTTGTTTCGTACCCAAATTTTGAGAAATCAGTAGCCCCAAAGGTTGACTAAAAAAGACTACCCCCATTAAAAGTTACACATGTATTATTGCATTCACACTACCATAATAATTACTCAACTCACAAACATCAACACCTTAACCTACACACAATTGCTCCCTCGCCACTTCTCCTATCTACGCTAATCACAAACATCAACAGATTAAGTGTGAGGGTGCATAATTCTGCTTGAGTATTGGAGGTGACAGAGTCCTCCACACTACTCCACACAACAGCATACGTACTGACAACGGCCCTTTCACGACATAACTTGGAGGAACCGGTAGCCAATCCAACTCAACTCATTCCCAATACACGGCCCCCTTAACACACACACGACTGCACCCACCTACACGACTCCCACGCTACGCTTACTGAGGAAACTATCGGTGCTCCATCGGGCGGGAGGTGAGCATGATGGAAGAGAGGGCGGGTCACTGGCGTCATCACACAAGCACACGTATAAATGGCCCTCACCAATCATCAGGCCCAGGGTGGTGATGGCGTGGTGGTGGAGGAAATGGAAATGGAAAATGAAGAGGACATGGAGGTATGAGGATCAAAATAGAGGAGGACAAGGAAGAAGAGGAGGACAAAAAAGAAGAGGAGGAGGTAAGAAGGAGGAGGAGGAGGTAAGAAGAAGGAGGAGGAGGTAAGAAGAAGGAGGAGGAGGTAAGGAGGAGGAGGAGGTAAGGAGGAGGAGTAGAAGAATGTTGAAGTGGGTGGGGTAAGGAGACAGAAAAGGTT
Source organism: Petrolisthes cinctipes (assembly GCA_033782935.1). Taxonomy (NCBI): domain Eukaryota; kingdom Metazoa; phylum Arthropoda; class Malacostraca; order Decapoda; family Porcellanidae; genus Petrolisthes; species Petrolisthes cinctipes. The sequence continues at coordinate 39,521 of JAWQEG010001797.1, forward strand.
TGCTTAGTTAAGGCTGCACTCAGTTTGGCCGAGAATATTTTAGGTAGGTTTTGAAAGCAGTGGTGTTATTAGGTTCGTTGTCACATCATTTAGAGACGGAGGCTGACTTAGCTGAGGTGTAGCTGAGGAAAATGAAATCTGACGGAGGAGGTTACTTGAAATATGGAGCCGGAGTCATTACCGTACAAAATGTGTATAGTCCATCAGAGGAGAAAAATTACTGATATCTTTCACTTGCTTACACGTCACAGGAAAGGTCTTCATTATCCAAAGGTTGGGAATATATGATATTTCTTAGGATTGGGTGTCTGAAATGTTTAATGTTGGCGAAAACATTATGCTTGTGTGGACAAAAAAAAAATAGGAGGAAATCAGATTTTGGCTCTCCTGACCTTCAAGTTTTAATATTTATTTCTTTTGACTTGACTCTACTCTGGTGAAAGACATCGGATCACATTATGATACAAACCTGAGAAAAGTCATGTTGTGGTTAGGTTACATGTTTTTGAAATCACCGACATTAGGAACTGGACTGGGGTTAAGGAGGTCATCTGTTGCTGGTAAATTTAAGAGCTTGATTCTTCCAGACTATGTTAGGTCAGTGGGTACTAGAGTGTAGGAGTGTTGAAGTTAGAAAGAGAAACTAACTGATAACCACAAACCCCATAACTTTGACACTGATTGATATCTGCGTAACAAGATAACCTTCATCGAGTATTAACAGTAACATTATGACAATTCTTCAGTACTCTGGCAATTGTTTAACTTTTCATTGTTCATTACTATTGGAACCACAACAAAAGGAATTTTTATTTTACGGGTTATGGCGGAACTTCTACTTCATATTAATTATGGTAGTATTTCATTGAAAGAAGTTCCATATATCATACCTAATCTTTTCTTTATATTATTCTTATCTTAATTGCTATCGTATCCTTTTTTTATTATCAGGCCATGACTTCCTATAGCAAGATGTTTATTGCCTAAGCACATAGCTAAGTGATTTCTTTTGGCAATGATCGGCTATCATTATATATTAAGAATATCTCTTCCCAGCTATAACTTGATGCAAAGGTATTGAGGGAGGGGTAATATAAGTGAAGGGTGTAGCTCTTGCATGTGTGTCTGAGAGAGAGAGAGAGAGAGAGAGAGAGAGAGAGAGAGAGAGAGAGAGGTAATATAAGTGAAGGGTGTAGCTCTTTCTTGTGTGTCTGAGAGAGAGAGAGAGAGAGAGAGAGAGAGAGAGAGAGAGAGAGAGAGAGAGAGAGAGAATGTGATGCCTGCAGTAATGAAGCCAATGAGTTAAATGCCAGGAAACTAATGAGCCACATCCACCGTGACTGAACCAGAAGCTAATGAGTGAAAACAGTTAAGTAGCAGACTGGGTGTGTACTTCTTATAATAGGTGTTGTCTGGGTGTGTAACCGAGTGTGTAGTTCAGTGTGTTGCTCGTGGGGTCCTGTGGGTGTGTAGTTGGGTGTGTAAATGGGTTATGCCACTACCAGGAAATGAAAGGATGAATTTGGGAAGAATGAGGGAGGAGGCAGTGTGTGCTTTGATATGTGTGTGTGTGTGTGTGTGTGTGTGTGTGTGTGTGTGAAGGGAAGGGTAAACTTGGTGTGTGTGTGTGTGTGTGTGTGTGTGTGTGTGTGTGTGTGTGTGTGTGTGTTTGAAGGGAAGGGTGAACTTGGCGCGTGTGTGTGTGTGTGTGTGTGTGTGTGTGTGTGTGTGTGTGAGAAGGGAGATTACTAAAGGGATTGTCTGCCTTAATGACTCTTACGCAATTGATATGCATGAACCTGCTTCACCTAACTAATCCTGCCCGTTCTGTTCCACGTTCAGTTACCCTTCTAATACAAACTGACGTCCTGACAGCTCTTATCCTATTACTTATATTTAATGTTAGTGTCTCATGGGTTTACTGGTCTAGTTGCCAACCTACAAAACATCCTCTCCGGCTACTTAGAGTCACTCCCTACTCTGACCTATTGTGAATCCAGCTAGCGATCACTGCCAAACCAAACCCTCGCCTGCTATCGATGGTTCTCAGAATAATTAGCAAGTCGAATAAATTACATGGAATCTAAGGTAATTGTGAACAACGCGAGAATGAGGTTATGATAATCCTGATACACATCTCTGGCCAGAAGGCACTCATTACTCATAGACACCGAAGGTCAGGCTGTGAAGGAAGGTATAGAGGGAGTAACAGCTGGAACAGACGAAGGAAGAGAGGAATTGGAGGGAAGGAGCAGGAGGGAGGGAAAATATGAGGAAAAAACAAGGGAGCGGGGAGTGTGTGACCTACTCAGTGTACACTCGTGATACATAATTTCTGACCAGAGTGTGAGGAGCAGAAAGCTTCGAATCGCCTGGTATTGCTCATTTCCCCACACAGTACACCTACAGAGGCAGTGTTCGAATGCAGGGTATGTGTGTGTGGTGCCTGTTCGTCTCTGTTCAAAGATTACGTATCAAGAGTGTACCCCACAACCCCTATCAGCCTCCAATACCTCACCTCATTCATGGTATTTTCTTTTATTAACAATGAATAAGAGTAAAGTAAAGATTAAACCAAACTTTAGTATTGGTAAAACGGAGGCCAAGATGTGAAACGGATTATATTGAGGTTAATAATTTTAGATGAGATTATTTTCTATTATTATACGAAACGGGAAACTTTATCATGGAAAAGTAATTTATGTTGAAATTTTCTCTACAACCTTAATTGAATTTTTACTGCGGCAATTACGAACTACAGAGAGGTCATATGTTTTAAACGAACTAAAGGGATTCGGTTCCTACAAATTATATCAGGAAGAAAACCAGAACGTCAGAATATGAATGGATCAGCAGAAAATTTGTTGGAAGAATCAATAACCTTCCAATTCTCCAAGGACAAATCACTCTTTTAATTAAATTCCAATGCATTTCTCCCATTAGGGCTGCATGTATTACCACCACACCGCTGCCCTTACCTGGTCGTCAGTGGAGGTGACATGCTGACGGTGACATCCCCCCTTAGCCACCTGTCACTGGCCACTTACACCTATCGTACTGTCAATTAGGCTCAGCACCTGTCTCTGTCACTCAGCTATATATCCTTCCTCCCTCCCTCCCTCCCACCCTACACACAAACACACACACACACACACACACACACACACACACTATACTATGGCAGTCATCACGTATCGTCGTCACCATTATTAGGTTATGCTTTAATCATAAGCATAAAACATCGTCATCTACATCGTTATTATTTTCATTATCACCGTCATCAACAGCATCATTGTCGTCAGTATCATAGTCATAAAACACATCATTATTAACATCATTATTATCACCCTCAGTGTCAATACAACCGTCAAGACAAACGATACAAACGGTACATCATCACAAACATCATTTCCTCTACCAGTATCTCCATCATCACCATCATCTTCCATCTTCACCATGACCACTCTCACAAGTCCTACACTCTCCTTTATCAATTGCTTCACTGTTACTACACTCACCACCAAAATCTCCACTCCCAACAACGCCTCTATCAATTCACCCACACAAACAAACCCTACCAACACTCTCCTCACCACTTTCATTACATCGACAATCACCACAACTTTCACCACTTCGTCGCTCACCAAACCTGCTCCACTATTTCCTCTCATTTTTTCATAACTATAACCATTATCAAACCGTTAATTCACCTAAATCACCCTCACCATCCAACGCCACTGACCTACACGAGGATAATCTCTGCCAATGCCAGCTGGGTCGGTCACACACACACAAACACTCTCTCCCTCTTTAATTCTTACTGCTGTCTGGATAAATGTCACTGATTTCCATTTTCACGCCGAGAGCTGCCGTATTCTTTTCCTCTCACGGCGTGGTTCCTGCTCCTGTATACCATCCCCCCCCCCCTCCCTGCTGATCTCCTGCTGACCTTACCCGCCTCTGTCTCATTCTGCTGAACTCCTGCCTATTGCATCCGATCCTGTGTTTTCCTGCTGATCTCTTGCCTATTGCATTCGACCCTGTGCCTTCCTTCTGAGTTCTTGCCGTGTACCCTTCCTTCTGAGTTCTTGCCGTGTACCCTTCCTGCTGAGTTCTTATCTATTGCCCAGCTGCTACTCGCCTTTATAATATCCTGTTAAATTCCTTTTTCAACAACTATTCTCCCTTTACTTCCTGTTAATATTGTATTTATTACAACCGGCCATGCCCCTCTCTATCTTATTCCTTGTTACTATCTTTGTTGCCCTTTTCTTTATCTTGCTCAAAGTACCCTATCTGTTGTATTATACTTCTCTACTTCCTTTATTCTTTTCTTCTCACACTCCATCTACCCTTCCTTCCCTTTTCCCTTTTGCTGTTCCCGGACATGTTTGCTGCTAATGCTCTGCTGCCATTCTCCCACTCTGCATCTGCTTTACCTGACTTATCACCTGTATCTCCTTGCCTTCTCTTCTCACATTCTCTCTTTACCTTACCCGTCTTTTTTAAATTATACTTTTGACCTCCCTCGATCCTCCATCTTGGCTTTCTTTTTACTATTTTCGTTCTATTTTCGTTTCTTCGGCCTCATTACTTCTGTACATCTTTAATTTTCCATTTCTTTCCGCATTTATATTACCCTCATTCTCCTGTCTCTCTGCCTCCCCTTACCAGCCTGTCCTCCCTACTTCATGCCCTGTCTCCTCTGCCTCACCTGTCAACTGGCCCACCTTCCTGCCTCACCTGGAGCACCACGCCTCTACCTGCCTGTCACTCACTTCTATACTGTCACTTTCAAGCTTATTTTGGCTCTCTTTCTCCATGGGCACTGACCTTTTCTCTAGTTCTCCTCACTTCCCTCGTTCCTTCCCATGTGGTTACACTCAACCTCATACAGGCACACTAACCCTACGCACTCTTAACATACTAACAAAAACATATATGAACAAACTCACTATTAATTATACGCATGCACGCATGGAAGCGCGCGCGCGCACGCACACACACACACACACACACACACACACACACACACACACACACAGTCAATCAGTATTTACGTGAAGGAAAAACAAGGTTACAAAGACAGGTTCATATATCCAGGCTGTACAGAAAGTTTGTAAACATAAACACTTGGTGAACAGCAACTGGGCTCAGAGAAATACTCTTTGCATTCAGGCAATACTAGCTTTGTTACAAGTATTGCCAATTTTATATGCAGGAAGTAGAAAGTCAAGACATACATTCTACCGAGCTCCACCAATCAGGCCCTATAGCCGACTGATATAACGTGACGGCACCACACTCCTAACATAATCTGCGAGCACTGACGAGTATAGAGACGGATGCTGTTAGGCGGAAGGTGAAAACACTACCACTGCATCAACCCGTGTGCAGGTGGAGTCGAGGATACACCAGTTGGGGTCGTTGGAATCCCATTAACCCCAGCAGTCGACAAGCTCCTCCCGGACGCGCTTCCTTCCGGCCTCCTCCAGCGGGACCCTCACTCAAATTAACTCCACATAAGGAAGCTTCCGGCGGGAGGTCCGTGGGAGATGTCTGGTATTTACCTGATTTGCATACAGAGAGAGGGAGGAGGGTAGGAAGTGTGGGAGGGACGGGAGTAACAAGCGAGAGGAAGGGAAGGACGGGTAGCGAGAACAAGAGGGAGGCAGGGATGGAAAGAAGGAAGGAAGGAAGCCATCTTTTGTCCTTTTGTGAATAGGGGCCTGACAAGTGGGGGAGTCGGTGTCGTCAGCCTCATGAGTAAGTCTGCCCTTTAAGGTGGATCTTCACATGACCACCCGCCCGAGCCACCACCCACCCAACACACGCCACTCGCACGCAAACACAGACACGAGTATCAACCCCTCACACGCACACAAGCAACGAACACCACTCACGTAGATTCACGTAAGCACACACCACACACACACAAACAGACAGGTAAATAATACGCATTAATTTTACATGACATATAAGCAACAGGTACAGTAACATGTATAGTGTATGTAAAGATAATACAACATCCACCAAATCACAGGCGCTAAAATCTGTTATGGTTTTTGCTTTAAGTTGGGCGTAATACATTTTTGACAAATTTGTAAGTTCCTGATACCTTCAAACTACACCAAGAAGCAGATGGAGGAAATTTTCAACCTCATATCACTTTCCTAAGAGCAATTAGCAGCCTCAACGTGAGAGCTGGGAATCGAGTCAGGATGGTACTCTGATCATAACTCACTTCTCTCCTCCTGACGACACACCTATCATGCCATTCCGCTATCCGAGTCATCTTGAAGCCACTACAGCTGCTAGAACATCACTAGAGGCGGTCATTTCAGAAGGGCTATTCATCGCCTTCTCAGCTGGTAGTAGTAGTAATGGTCCCCGGGGGTGAAGCTCAACCTAACCGCATCATTAACCTTTCGACTGCCAGCGGTTTCTCTTAAGTTGAATAAAATAATCTTGAGTTCGTCGTGATGAAAGTTGCAATGCAACGCTGACTGGGAAAGGAGTTGTTCGGCGATGCTCTTCGACCCTCATTAATGACTCGGGTCGTTTTCATGGCTTGATATAATCGTCTCAGGTTAGTCAGCCTACAAAAACAAGCAACACTGATTCTCAAAGGGATACTAATGAGGTAATCATTTATACATGAATACGAAAGTTATTGCTACCTCCAAATAATGTCACAAAACAGATCACCCACTGCTACATTCAAACTGTCTGGTTCATGGCATAGTCTGGAACAATCTGTACATACATACATACATACATATACCAGTCCTTTTTCTCCGCGCTGGAGGTCGCCCCGTCACATCGTACACCCTCCGAAACACAAATGCCCAAACGTTGAAATTCCCCCTCACATCTCAGCTCCCCAATCTCCGTTGGAGGAGGGAGCAACCCCCACAGCACAACTGCATATCCTTGTGGGACTACAAGGGGTACAGCTATGGTTGCATCCATAGCAAGACCAGACAGCAAAAGCTGGTTTACCCCTACCACTTCACTACAGGGCAAACTCCCCCTCCCGCATCCAGCTGGTCTATGGGCCACATTCAATGCAGGCCCCTCCCCTAGGGACCATGAAGCCGCGTCCACTCTTCAAGCATTCTCCACCCTCCTCCACTTGTTTCTGTCACGCGCAATCACTCTACCTTACTTAACAGATATACCTCTTCCATTCAGTGCTCCTTGTACAGTGTCCATCCATTTCCTCTGCGGCATTTCTCTCTTCCTGACACCTCCCACATCTGAGCCCCCTATCCTCTTTACCATTTTATCTACATGTCCAAAACATCGTAACACACTATGTTCTGCACGTCCTGCTAACTCTCTCATGACACCTGCCCTTTTCCTCACCTCCTCATTCCTGACTCTGTCCATTTGAGTCACACAACACATGCTCCTCAGACATCTCATCTCTACTACATTCAATCTTCTCTTCTCACTTTCTCCCATATTCCATGTTTCCACTCCATACAGTGCAGTAGGCAATGTTATCCCTTCGTACAACTTTCTCTTTACATCATCATTCTATGTGACATACAGGAAAACATCCTATTCATTTCTCCTAGCATCTTTCCTACCTCATTTACTCTAGATTTTACCTCGGTCTCTATTTTGCTATCCACCGTCACCTCTGACACCAAATCTGTAGCCGGCCACTATCATTCATCCATATTATAGGATTACACACTAAAGGAATCTCTTTTGGCACAAGGATAAAAATGCTCAAGCCTCCGTTGTCCCTACCTGAGTTTTGTTCTCACATTGTTTTTGTCGCTGTTGGACTTTGGTTTACACTATTCACATCGAACCTATCCCAACACGGAGTAATTTATAATCTAATCTAAATTAACGTACCAGTTGTGTAAATGATATACCGGTACTGTTCACACTTCCGGAAAAGGTAAATTCCCTGTACCAAGCCAAACTTGGGAATAATGTGACCCATCCCGTAACTCCTCCCTCAAGGCTGTGTGTGTGTGTGTGTGTGTGTGTGTGTGTGTGTGTAGAATTTCTACGTGTGCGTGTAGTATATCCTTTAGCCTTTCCAGTGAGTGTGTGTACACCTTTATATGAGTGTGATTTACTCTTTAACCTTTCCACTGCTTGTGCGTGTGTACCTTAGCGTGTGAGAGTGTGCTTTACTTGCTATGTTTTTTTGTTTTTTTTTCCAGGGCTCGTTTTACCGTACACTTAAACTCTTTGGTTGCCGGGAGCCACGACGTAGCGGGCAGGTGCTGAACATATAACAGGGTCGACAAGGATCCCAATGAGGTGGGATTATCAGTTTGTGTGCCGATTGTGTTCAGAGTTTTCCTTGTTGTGGAGAATCTACATTAGATCTAACTTGTCTGTATGCATATTCACAGATCTAAGATTGCGGTAAATGGATCACACCAAGTATCATAAAAGCAATTTTTTTTTGTACTGGAATCTCCTATTACTTTCAAGTGGTGCTGGAAGAGAGCGCCGTCACTGCCAGGGATTATATTCCTTTGTCCATTCACCGAGTAGAAATTTATCTGCACAGAATTAAGAGGCTTTGCTCGTATGACAGCGAAATTAACAAAGTCCGAAGAACATATATTAGTTACAGAACATATCAAACTTTATACTTTATTTGTGCTCATAATGTGTTCCTTCCACTATTACATAATTTGTAGCATGGTGGGAGCGTCACATAATAAGTATGTCTGTAGCATACCGGTTTTTGTGTTGAAGGTTAAGTGTAATGGTGTTTATTCAAAGTGGTTTTAGTCGAGTCCTCTTTCGCTTGAGTCTCAGGGTCGTATGCAAGAACATCCGTGGTGCATGCATGGTGTGGTACCGTTACGACATCTCAGTTGATTGTTTATGGAGCCATCGTACCGGTACCAAATCCATCGTATGTACCATGAATGTTCTTGGATATGGCCCTCATTACAATAGTCATACCACAGACGCACAATATTTTTCCCAACCTCATTTCTCCCTCGCTCATCCACTGATCCTATACACACTTTTCCATTCTCCTCCTCCTTCTCCTTACACACACACACACACACACACACACACACACACACACACACACTCACACACACACACACACACACACATAGACTCAGCAATAGCATCCCGACTAACACTCCTCTTTGCACTACCCTTACACAGACACAGAAATTCAGACACACAGACAGAAAAACAAATAAGAACAACCTCACTCATTTATTCACTTTCTCAAAAAATCATTATATATATACCTGTATATCCTTCCTTTTCCTTCTCCCTGCACTCCTCCTTCTTCCCCACTTGCCTATTTACAACAAACTGGCTATCCGTCTTGACCTCCTCCTCCTCCTCCTCCTCCTCCTCCTCCTCTTCCTCCTCCTCCTCCTTCACCTCCTCCTCCTCCTCCTCCTCCTCCTCCTCCTCCTCCTCATCCTCCTCCTCCTCCTCTTTCATCACTCCCCGTGGCTGCAGGAGCTTCGTGTCCCGCGTCCCACCCCGCTGTAATGATGATAATGATGATGATTATGATAAATACTGGGAGGGTGCCGGAGCTGTCCTCTTTCAAGCGATCTCATTATCTTGTATTATGACGCCGAGTTTTTTCTTGCCTCTCTCTCTCTCTCTCTCTCTCTCTCTCTCTCTCTCTCTCTCTCTCTCTCTCTCTGCGCTTTACTTCCCTTCTTTCCTTGTTGCTTACCTGCTTACCTTACCCCCTTGCCTACTTGCCTACCTTCCTCCCCTGCCACACCACCTTGTCTCTCTGCTGGCCTTTCCTTTTACTACACTGTTCCCTCTCTTCCCTTACCTCCTTGCCTCACTGTTCCCTTACCTTTCTCACCTCCCTGCCTCACCTCTCTGCCTAAACTCCTTTCTTCCCTTCAATGCTCCTCTTATCATCTCCATTCTTCTTCCTCTTTCATTATCTCTCTCTCTCCCCCTCCCTCCTCTCTTTGCACTACACTCTCCATTCTTTCTCTTCCAGTCTCCCATCATTATTTTGCAAGGTAAAGGCTTCCCCCCCCTCAGTCAGTCAGTCAGTCAGTCAGTCAGTCAGTCAGTCTGTCAGTCTGTCAGTTAGTCAGTCTGTCAGTTAGTCAGTCTGTTAGTTAGTCAGTCTGTCAGTTAGTCAGTCTGTCAGTTAGTCAGTCTGTCAGTTAGTCAGTCTGTCAGTCTGTCAGTTAGTCTGTCTGTCTGTCTGTCTGTCTGTCTGTCTCTCTGTCTGTCTGTCTCCATCTTCCATTATCATCTTTGTATTACCTTCATTATTCTCGCTCGTATTTGCTCTCAGTATTTACGATTCTTCCTGCCGCTCGTAACCATTGTTCAACATTTTCTTCCTTAGCTGGTCTGGGTGATCAGTTAAAACCAATCTTTTAACTCTTACCTGCACCCATTCATCACCACTCACCAGCTCTACCACACACCTCTACTCTCACTCATTTGTATTCCCCACTCCTCATACTCATTCCCACGCATTCAACTTTGCATTCTCTCCACCACCTCCACCACCACCACCATTTTTTCATTCAACATCAATCTTAATAATTTCAACAACAAAAATATAAAGTTATATTTCTTTCCCCCACAACCCTCACCTTCCACGAGTAACAGTGGAGCCCCTAACAACACCACAACCACAACCACTAACACTACCATCACCACAACCACAACCACAACCACCACCACTAACACTACCACCACCACCACCACCACTACCACCATCACCACCACAACCTCCACCACCACTAACAATACGACCATCACAACCACAACCACCACTACGAGCATCACAATATTACCGGCTCCACCTATATATAACACCACCTCCACAACCACAACCATTAACACCACCACAACACCAGCACTATGCACACACTCCTGTAACTTGTCCTCCTCAAACACCACCACCACACCAGCACCACACACTCCTGTAACTTGTCCTTCTCAAACACCACAACCACAACCATTAACACCACCACCATTACCTGTTATCAAGGGTGGCCTCATTAGCATCACTGTCCAGGCAATGATACACGACCCTCACACTCAACCTCAACCGTGTGTGTGTGTGTGTGTGTGTGTGTGTGTGTGTGTGTGTGTGTGTGTGTGTGTGTGTGTGTGTAAGTTTGTTTACTATGTGCGTGACTAAGATGTGTGTGTGTGTGTCGAAGTTTGTTTACTATGTGCGTGACTGAGATGTGTGTGTGTGTTTGTTTTTACGTGTATATCCTTCAACACATTATGTGCATGCTTCTGTGTGTGCAAGGTGAGGAACATTGTGTTTGTTTATGTTTTTATGTAATATTAATTTTGCTTGTCTATGATGAACGTGTGTATATTTCTATGTGTGTACCTTATGTGTAGTATTACTAGGCTGTGCTGCAATGTTTAATATGATTATTTACGTATTTGTCAGTGCAATTATAAATTATCAATGCAGCATTGAAAAAGCATTAGCGTGTACGGTACAATAGCAAAAACATTGATTGAAGTTGAGACATGTAAAAGGAAGTGGGGGTGTAAGTCCTTACGAACAACGAAACTGAAATATCTTCTTTTATATTCCATGAGTGATAAATGCTACTGTACAGTTATTTTGCTTGCATATGACAGATATACAGTGAAAGACAAAAGTTATATCTAGAAATATGGTGAAATTTTCTGGTAAAGAACGAAATATTCGACCTCGGTTTCTTGTTCTGGCCTGGGTTTCAGTGTGAATATTTCTATGTCAAAAAGTTTCGGACATTTGAGGCAACGCAAATTTTGACTCTTACTGTACAGTGTTCTTGCTGCAGCCCAAGCACAACACAACAGCAATACTCAAGTCAGTGCCAGCAACAGACAATGGGTATACTGGTGGAGTTCAAGCATCTTTTATCAGACCTGCTACCATGATGACCAATATTTGTTTTGCTTTATTAGTAATATTAGAGGCAATTTTGACGCATATAATACAAGAAATTCTACAATCACCACATTTTATACTTCTGCCTTAGACAAATTTACTACTATTATATATGTGCATTCTCAGATGTTATAGATGTGCATGTACCAGGTATGTCATATAGTAAACATAATATGCTACCTGTTACTTCTGTTGCCATTATATGAACTCTTCTCCTGTACAAAGTAACGACTACCATTACTACTATCATTGACATTATGTGTAGCATTATCTTTCCCTGCGACCTGTGAGCCTCCCGAGTAGAATTTATCAGCGAGGAGGGACACGACTGGCGGGTATAAAGGGCAGTTGTGTGATGACTGGCCCGCCACTACATAAAGTAACACTATCACACTCCATCACTGTCTGACCCCTGCCTCCTTCTGCCTCTTACCTTGCCCTAGCCCTCCCTGTCCCTTCTGCTTCCACCACTTGCATGCTACTTCCAGCGTCTGCTACTTGCTTGCCTCTCTTTCTGCTTGTTGTCTCCACTTCTACCACTGTTCCCTCTGTCTACGCTGGCTTCCTCAACATTTCTGGCTTCTTCTACCTTTACCTTTTCGCCAGTCCTGTCCCTGCCCTTTCTATTCCTTGCCCGCTGCCTCGAACACCTACTGCTTGCCTCTCATTCTGTCCCTTTCCTCCCCGTTCTTGCTGTCTTCGTCACCTTTGCATACCCGGTGCTTTTACCTTTGCTACCTCCAACCTCCATCCTTGGCACTTCCCAGATTCCTGCCTTCATCCCTGCCAGCTTCTTGCCACGTCTGGTACAACATATAAGCACTGAATGCCTTTCCCTCTTGCCTGCATGCCCCAAAATGGTGCTTACACTCTGCCTCCCCATCCCTGTATTGGTGACCCTTGACTTTGCCACTCCACCCTGGCCTCACCCACCTCACGCCTTGGCTCTGACCCCTGCCAGATCCATGTCTGCTTTGTACCCTGTTATCACACACCTCTGCCTCTCTTACCTTTTCTGATATATGTATCAAGTACTGGGAGATTTTTCAAGTAATTAACAAGTTTATGG
>JAWQEG010001797.1:57500-61302 GCA_033782935.1 Petrolisthes cinctipes
GGAGTTCCTATGATGGCTACACACCCCAACCAGTACAGACCCGAGTTGAGACACGGCCATTATCATTCTCACCATCAACATAAAGGGGCGAGTGGGAAGGCTTATATACTCATTATTTTTTTCAATCTATTCTACAAAACAGATCCCTAACTCGTATTGTGAGTCAGTCTATTCTCTGGCATGGTTTACGAGTCAGTCTCTGTGAAATTCGCCCTTTATTGTAAATGGCAGTTTTCTTCAAGTGCCTCTTTCTGTTTTATTTATTTATTTATTTATTTATTTATTTATTTTTATATTTTTATTGTTTTTTATTTATATTTTTTTACCGGAGCTGGCTGGTCACTGTTATAATTATATTCCCTTACACTTAGACATAACAGTGTTTTTGCCACTTCAAAGGAGTGCTCATTTTCTCCTAAATCTAAGTGAATTAAATATATCCTTCCTGACCTTTTGCTAACATGCATGTTGTTGCCCTTCACCCACTCTGTCACTGCCTACCCGTCTGTCTCCCTTTCTACTTCTCACTCACACACAATTTATCTTTTTCATCATCTTAAGTTATACATCTCTCTTATTCTTTACCTCTTTCTCATATATATTCATTTATTAATAGATGCATGTATTCTCTATTCCTATTGAATTGTATATCGTCAGTCTTTTCCTATTGTTGTTCCTTTGACTTTGGTATATTTCTAAATATCGTGTGTGTCTCTCCTTCCACCTCCTCCCTTCCTTCACCGTCATCTGGTCCTAAGACAACCCTTCTCCAGCATCTTGTACCACAGCATCATCACTTGACTTTCACACGTTCGCCTCGCAGCCATTCCCGCCACGCCACCACCTCCAAATAACAACCTCCCTGAACACTACCTCCATATAACAACCTCCTTCAACATCACCTCCAAATAACTCCCCCATAACATCACCAAATAACAACCCTTTTAATACCACCTCCAAATAACAACCCCATCAATACCACCTCAATAACAACCCCCTATAATACCACCTCCAAATAACAATCCCCTCAACACCACCTCCAAATAACAACCCCCTCAACACAACCTCGAAATAACAATCTTTCTCAACACCACCTCACCATCACTCTACTGTATATCCATCCACTCGGTTCCTTCCATACGTCCTTGCAGTTATTGGTCTAACTTTTCCTCTGTTCCATATTTCATAATTACCTGTAACCAAAATTTTAGTACTGAAGTTGCCCCACCATTATAACAAGTCAAATTTTCATCACTGACGATCAGACTGAAATTTAATCAAGATTTTGCCAACTTGCCATGTACTTCATTTTCCATGGGAAGTGTGGTAAGCTTCTACGACAACCTAAAGCTAATAATAATAAATCTCAATTATTACAACCTCTCAGACGTAAATTATTGTCAGCGTAGAGTAGCGGTAACAAAATTAATTCTGGCTTGGATCATGACCCAGAATGCAGACAACCAGTGTTTTATCGACGTTTGGTTCTATTAGATCTTGTAAATAACTTCATAATTACCTTCATGGATAATCGTTAAAACAGCTTGGCAATGGAAAAAAATAATACTACTCTTGCTAAGGATGGCGGGGCTATTCAGCAAAATCATAATACACTCGTTTAGGGCCCTGTGAACTATTGGCCAAAGTAGAGGTGACCTATTCCTCCAAACAACGACATAAGGCAGCAACTACAAATAAGAAGTCTAGTTTGATGGAATTAGTACTAAAATCTCTTGCTCGCAAAAAAAAAAAAAAAAAAAAAAAAAAAAAAAAAAATCAGACCACTGGTTTCCCAAGAATACTTCCTAAAGTAAAGTTTGTACAATACAAGGACTATTTTTACGCTGTGTTACTATCTATTGTACGTGAAAATAAGCAACATTATAAAGCACCTTTGAATATCTTAATCTAAATCCTCATGGAATCTGCTTTAGGTGAGTAGAAGCGTGCTCCAAAAATCTGCCGTAAAAGTATTTCACGGATGTTGAGCAAAGGAGGTTTAAGATATTAGCTGATGACAGTAGGATACCTATAATTTTTAAATTTCATTTGAATAAACGGGAGAAATAGGCATTGTAATTTATCACTTTTTTCTTTCGTTACTTTTCAAGTCTGTGTTAGAAGTTTCCAGAAAATAAGTTTTCCGAGGCAAGAGCAAGGATGAAACAACCAACAGGAATAATATTATTATAATGGGACAATAAATATGACATTCTTTGCGTTTGTGTTGAATACGCAAACAAAAAGTAACCAGAGTCACAAACTCTCAGGACAAAACTAAAAAAAAAAAAAAAAAAAAAAATCAACCAGCCGTTGCCCAATTCGATGACGTTTAATTATGTGAATCAGAACATAGAGAATACTATTTGAAGGATCCTTAGTTCGCTCTCACTCACTCACTCATGCACTTTTACATACTTACCCATTTATAAATTGCTTAAAATTGCAATGCACATGGAGACAAAAAGAAAATCAGTGTTAGAAAAATAGAATAGCCTAACATCTTTCTGGAGAGCCATTTACGTAGTCAGTGGCAAATATAATGGTTAGGCTTCTCATCACCATTTCACCCAGCCACACTACATAAAATTACTCAATCTTACAAGTGGTCAGGGTTGCCAGGTGAGTCGCTTCTATTCCCACCTAATCCTGACAAGAAACTGTCAGAAAATATCCCACATTTTGATCGTCCAGTCAGCCCCAAAATCATTAAAAAAATTGGACGCATTTTAGCAGTCAGTGTAAAGTGGAAAATTTAACAAACCCACTTGCAGCTCTCATTGGTATTGTTTGTAATGGTATTTCAATCCGTGGCTGAATATGTTTATGCTCGAGGCGGTTCTAAAACTAACCCAATTAGTCTGAAACGTATAGTGTCGGCAAGTTGGCAACCTTGTCATTGGCCACCGTGACGCCTCCCACCCCTCTAAGGTTCCGGGTCGCTCCTCTCCCATTCACCACGATAATTACTTCCGCTAACTTATCAAAACACCCTCCTTGCATATTTAACTTCTTTTTTTTTTTTTTTAGTCATTCATCCTCATTCTATGGGAGGTTAGGGTTATTTTTAACATTTTTTCGTGATCTTCCGGCATGGTATTCTCTTTCTTAAAATTATTTCTCATAGTCATACAAGCCAAATTCTGATAATCACTCCAGCCAAAAAAAAAGAAAAGACGTGTCGTTCTATATTTCAGAGACTCAATGAACTATCTATAACTGATTGATATCCTATGCAAGCCCTATGATCTCTTGTAGGGGGGGGGGGTCACTTGTTGGCAAATTGAAGGGCTACTGATATATCCAAATTATTCAACAAAATGAACAACCATAAGGGAACACTCTCCTGGTGGTAAATTGGATGGCTAACAATTTTTTTCCAAACTGTGCTACGAACGAGATTCTCTATTAGTTACAATGAGATGATCCTTTTCATGTCATAGTCTGGAGGAAACAGTAGCTCTCCAATTCACTAACATAAAAACCTCCCCTTGCTTAATTTACCTGATTTGGTCTGGGGTTTTTTTAGAACTTTTTGACGAATTTTAAAGCCTCCAGTTTGTTGACAGATTACTAACCTATCTAATTAATCCAATTATTAATATATTCACTTCCAGCTTTGGTTTCATTATACACTATATTTGGGCGTAACACTTCTGTACTGTACCTGACACATGAAAGGAAAACGCCATGTCAGGTCTCACACAAACTGGGGTGTTTCCTCTTCATCTACTCGGAACTGTAGAATACCGGCACTTCACGTTAAATGCACTTTTTTTTTCGTATAACGTCTGTATATATT